>OY998143.1:23256573-23622449 GCA_963921925.1 Sphagnum tenellum | reverse complement strand
AAAAACCTTACTTGAAAAAAAATGAGGTGTGTCTTCTTTCTCCAAACTTCAAACTCGCATCCAAATAAAAATATATATAAAACAATAATAAAAATAAAAAATACATAAAAATAAAAATAAAAATGTTAAAAGTTTCTAAAACATGAACCAAGGTGGCCGAAGGCCACAAGCACCCACTAGTATTAAAATAATTCAATAAACTATTTTTTTCAAGCCTATTTATTTAAACATTTTACCATGCACATCTACATGGACATGAAAGATTTGACATAAATAATGATGAAGTATTGGGAACTATATGAGAATATATTAGAGGGAAAAAATGAAGGAGGGAAGGATTTTGCTTAGTTTGGAACCTTGCTAAAAAGGCAAGTGCATGACATTTGTTCAATTAAATCTAAATTCAATTCAATTTAAGTTGCATGGAATGTCATTCAATATTTCTTCATATAGAATTTAAGTTCCACAAAATCAATCCATTTTATTCATTAATTGATTATCACTAATAATGTGTAATGATACAAAACCCAAGTTGTTATTCCATTAATATTGGTAAAATCAAAACCAATATAAGGTAAACCTTACCACTAGTCATCTCATATTCCTACCAAAATAAATTTTGGTTTAGAATTTGCTTTAAATGGAATGGAAAGGTGTGTTGTTTTCTCATGTGATAGTTATAAATGATAAACATGTGACTACATATTTCCAATACCTTATGCATCAATTTGCTTCTCAATTTTCTTCAATTGAATTTGAATTCAATTCTATTTAGACTTAATTCTATTTTCAAGTCTATTTGTGTGTAATATCATTCAAATGGAACTTTCATTTTCACACAAAAAAAAGAAAATCATCATTTCGTTGTCACTAGTAATGTGTAATAGTGTGAAACCCATGTTTTGAAATTTATTGAAGTTAATTTTATCCAATTTGTGAAAATCTGGAATTGGCTTTGAATAGCAAAATATAGTCATTTTAGCTCATCAATGTTCATAAATATTGCTTTTCATTTGTTTACCAAATGCAACAATTTGATTCAAACTTCAACGTTCCAACTATTTTGTATGAAGTCCAAGATGTTATGTTTCCATATAATATTAAGATATTAATTAATATCTTGGACCCCAAGAATGGAATTCAACTCCTTGACCACCAAGGCACCCCACTTGTTGTGTAAATAATTTAATGTGTATTTTATTATATGTAATTACTAAAACCACCTTTTTACCAATGGCTTAATGTTGTTACCTTTTGTTCAAATATGATTTCATTTTTTTCTCTAAGCTACTAAAGTGAACAATGGCAATAATGTGTTTTTTTGCAAATTTATTTTCCATAAACATATATATGTAATGGCATTCACCATGTAGACAAACTTATAATCAACATTGATAAGAAGGAAAACAAAAACTTCATAGAAATGTTAAAGAGAAATATGTGGAATCATGGAAAGTGAAAAATAAAAAAGTATCGGTACATGTTTATTAATTTAATTTGATTTTTTTTCTTTCCGCTAATTATGAATCTTATTCTTATGGATGGAAAGGTGGATTTTTTTTAAGGAAAGAGATGATGGTGAAGAGGAGAGAAATGAAGATGGAAATATTCTTTGGAGACCATTAGACCAAGACTACGAGAAGAAAGTTTAGATGGTGGAATTTGTGAACATTACATTGATTGCAATTTTGTGTTGGATAAAGTCAAGACATGTTTGGACATGCCATTATGTAGATATGTAATATGTGAAGCCAATGCAATAAAAATGACATTTAAAAACTATTTTAAAAAATCATACTAAATATATTGAAAGATTTCAAGCTTTCTTTGTCATTTTGTTGCATGCTAATGGGCATGAAATGGATGTTACTTTTGATATGAAAGCACATTGGAATGAACTTTGAACCAAAGGAAAGCATAACTTTGAAAAGGTCTTTCAACTCAATGAGGAAACAAAAATTCTATCAAACAAGATTTTTTTGGGGGACAAGAACCATTGGTTCTTGCTTGGAAAAAAGTCATTGAAAAATGGTCACATGATTATGAAAAACATTGATCCCCCAAACATTGTTCAAAGGATGGAGTTCATTGTCCATAACACCTTGAAGACCATTAATGTGTTAGAAATCATTTCCATTTTTTATGCATAATTTTGAACATTCATGAACATGCATTTATGATTCCCAATCATTATTTATTATATGAGCACATGGAAACATTAGGTTGAAAGCACACTACAATGACCCCCTTTGAGGTGTCATATTGTACTACTTTTTAGGGTTTAGTGTATCCCACCTCAAACTTTTGAAAAAAAATCACAATATTTTTGCATGATGTGTTACAATATAACATGGGCAAGATATTATAAAATATATTATTTCATTTCATTTTATAAAGTGGGAGATTGGAGTACATTTATGGAAACAAATATTGTGTATCTATGTATTCGAAAACACAAAAATACTCCAAAAATAATTCAAATGATTTTTTATTTTTATGAAAGTTGAAGGTATATTGAACCATGTCATTTCACGTTGTTCAAAACATGGTTGGATACCACGTGACTAATTTGACATTTTTCATTTCAAGAAATGAATTTTTTCAACAAAGATAAGATAAGTGCGTAATAAATTGAAATATTGAAAAGTAAACACATTCACATGGAAGATGACAAGCATATAATTAGATGTGCCATTTTTTATTTCATTAAAATTGATTATTTTAATGACTAATGAAACCTTAAAGTTAGTGTAGTCAAAATGAAACAATGGCCCTATTATATTAATGTATATTCTAATTATATTCATGGATCCTTCAATATAGGTAATTATTTTAAAAAATAAATAATATAAAATATAATTAATTTTGTAAACATAATGATTTTTGGGGCCCAAAAACCAAAATTGATACCCAAAATTAAATGTACTATACTTTTGGAACAAATTTATTGTATGTATTATAATACTATACTCAAAAATGTTTCCAAAGGGGTCACCGTAGTGTGTTTTCACCCATCACATGTCATAACCAATTTATACCATAAGTTGTATGATATGCAATTTGTGAAAAGTAAAACATTGGTGAAATTAAAGACCATTGTGCTAGTATCAACAATGTGAGATTAATGCAAATAAAATCAAGTGGTATATTATGACAATGCATATATTCATGTTCGATTCACATCGTTACTTATTTATAAACCTTTTGTTAAACATTGTACTTTCATTATTTCATTGAACACATGTACAAAACAAAATTTAATGAACCTCAATTCATGTGCATGAACAATATGAATCAAATATTTCAACTCATAAAAACATTTGTGATGGTGGTATGAAACACATCAAACAAAAGCTTACAACATTGTTGAATTCTTCCATGTAAAGTTATTCCAAAAGCTAATGGCAATTGTAAAATTAACTTTGGGGTCTAGTCTTTTGGAACAATTAATTCAAATTCATTATCAAAATACTAAAAAACTTGACATGATGTAAGACTTTGCAAGTTGGTTTGTCGTTGCTTGTTGACATTAAACACAAAATAAAGTGGTTGAGAGTTTGGAATGCAAGTGAAATCTTAAAGGGCCAAAGGAGTTTCTTAAATTCTCCAATAATTGATTAGTCTTTTGAAAGTTTCTTTAAAAAAAGAAGGAAATAGTGGTTTCAATTTTCATTGAATTTTGATTTTTAATTTGAGTTTTCAAAAAAAAAATGTTTTACATGTTTTCCATCTATATCATAAATAGATTAGGTATTAATAATTGGTTCACATCACTACTAGGAGATGTGGGCCAAGTTCACCTTGTATTTCACTAGGATTTTGAGTGAATTAGGATAGATTCACTGTATGAAATCATGGTAAAACATGTTAACCCCTTGTGACCTGGGATCGGTCAAGAGGACATGTCAATTAAGCTAGTGAAACAAGATGACAAAAAGTGATGCCCAAATTTAGGTGGAAATTACACCTATTAGTTAAATCAACCTACAACACTAGTCAATTAAGAGGGTTTTTTCACCAAGTGTGGTTAATTAATTTAAATTATTTTTTCATATTGTGTTTAGTTAATTTAGGAGAGTTTTTTCACAAATTATGGTTGGTGAATTTAGGGAGATTTTTCCATCTGTTAACCATTAAATATGGGTGATTAACTCCATAGTATTTTCATCTTGTAATTTCCATGTGTCCATCTAAGAACTCAAGATGACAAGTAAAGAAACATGCATAGAAACTTGTAAGGTTTGATGATCCTTGTTTGAACTTTTAGTGTGCTTGCAATTTATACAAATGAAAAGTCATCAGTACCCTTGGATGACATTTTGTTGCCCTAGACTACCTAGACACACCACATCAATAAATTTATGACAATGGAGAATTTGAGTGAAACAAATTTGGTGAAACACGATAATCGAGAGAAGATAGGTGGATAAGAAGAAAGTTAATAGAAATTGAAATTATAGTCTCCACCAAGCTAAATTCCATATAATTATCTTGTTTCAACATCTAAGTGGCTTATTTCAAAGTGGGTCTTAATGTGCCAATGGGTCTTCTGAATCAAATTTTGTTCAATACTAATGGTAAACTATTGTTTGGGATCTCACAATCATGCCCTCATTTGATGCTTGGAGACCACCAACCACCATGAGCTGCAAGCATTCAATCAAAGAAAATCAATGCCATAACATGTTTATAACTGACTAGATAAAAACATGAATTACCAATGAAGTGTATTGAATGCATTTGCAAAAACTAAAAAACAATCTGAACAAACAATTGAGCATCACCATGATTATAATTAATGAACAAGGTTTTTTCAATTTTGTACTGGCAGGTTTTTAACGGGGTTGTGTAGAACTAGGCAGCCAATTTTCTTAATAATAATTAGCATGCTGAACACAATATCAATCTACACTACTAGGCAAATATCTTCTACACAATTCCCAAGACTTGGCTTAGGAGAACTCTCACAAGGTGATTCTGCTGGCAAGTAGATATTTTGTCCACTACCCATAAATTGCCTTCCATCTTGTTCGCTTGATTTTATTGCTGAAACTCTATCTTGTTGTCTTGTAAGTGTGTTGTTGTCTATGTTAATGGTCTCACCACCTGCCAAAACATTCATAACATGTAAATTCACATCAATAGGCTGCCTCATGTGCTTTCTAGTGCCATAGTGTGTGCAGTATATGGAAAAGCCTGCTTTTGTGATTCATATATGACATTTAGTGGATCTAGAACCTATACCAACATGCATGATATTGCACTCACTATGTGTTCAATACAGTAAAGTTGCAACAATGGCATGTTCGCTAATTCACTATGCACACCACTTTGATGTTTCTCTGTTTAGAAACAAGGTTCTACCTTACAAGAATGCATGGCAACGTTGTCCTCCTCTTCTGTAGTACCATCCTCCTCCATGGTCTCATTTGAGGATACACTGGCAACAAGATTTGACAATAACACCATCCACAAAATCTTTTGAGGACAATGTACATCCCAAGACACTTCCTTCACATGATAAGGGATATCTCTCTATGTATTCATGACATTGACAAATGAATGGAGGTTAAACTGACCTGAAACATGATAGCAATTCGGTGATAGTCCTAGAGGTCTTTGAAGAGAAAGTCCAGAACAATCACAACAATAGGAAACTTGAGGATGAAATAATCATAAATTAGGTCTTAACCATATTGCAATTGAGGCCTAACTTTGTCAAGATTCCCATAGTTGATTGGTGGTTGAAGGTCATACTTTATAAAGAGCTGCACAACTTGGGCTATAATTTCATTGGTTGTCAAAGTTGTAAGCTGAAAAACCATATCAAATCTAGAGGATACACCCGCTGCTGTGATGATTTTGCCCTAAAAAATTAGAGCACCCAAATCCCACACAATAACGTCAATAGTTCCAAAACTAGTCTTAAAAAATTGATTTTGCAATTTTTATAAATTGTGTGAAGTTATAGGGCAGCTTCATAGTTGCAACATGGACAACACAAATGGCACACAAACACACAAATTGAAAATGCTAGCAAGCAATGCCACACAATTGCTTCAGGATATGAAGGAAAATCTCAAATATCCAACACCACAATTGTTCAACATGCTTGAATTTCTACAAGTTCACAAGTGACCAAAAAGGACAATATGCAAAACAAGCAAACATGTGGGATACATATGTCAAGATGTGAAGATTATTACTTACCTACATTGAATCTGTAAAAGCAGGGTGCGCATGATCTCAAACATTGGTGAGTCTTGTAGCCCTAATGATGTCAACACATCCATATATGCAAGGTATGCACTTGGAAGCTCAAACACGAATGGCGCTAAATCCATTCCTAGCCTTGCAAACAACGACGCTGCCATTGCCAAACGTGTGCCATTTGCAACAGGTATGAAATAAACTCTCTGCAATGCCTCCTTATCTGAAAAACACCATCAGCATATATAAGAGAAAAAACCCAGTTGCACCTCCATCAAAAAGACAAACAATGCTAATGAAGAGAATCAGCAGTGTCGGGATTAGAGAGAAGTTCACACACCACAACTAGAAAGACCATTCCAAGCATTGGTGAGGTACTTGAGCACATCACCAAATGTATCCTCTACAGATCTCATTCCTCTCACATTAGGCCAACATGCAAGTACATCCTCTCCTCTATTCTTTCCCACCATCTGCACACATAGCAAATGCACATCAGGATTGCTGATCACTGAGTAACACATACCCCACCCATCAGAGCCCAATGCACTTCTTTCTTATATCAAAGGGCGAATGAGAATCTATACCTCAAGATGCGCAAGAACAGTAGGAAATGCGGGTGGACTGCGCAGGTGGAAAGCACCCCAGGAGAACTCAGGTGGAACTACACTAGACGTGGCTAGTATTGGGGCAGAAGTCCAAGCCAATGGCCAGTCTTTGAGAAGCACTGCTTCACTATATGCAGCCAATACTTTCCTGGTGCCACCAGCAGCACCACCCACATTGGGTATGCCCCTCTCAGCAGGCACAAAAGCAATACGCCCAAGAGCTTCACAGAAATTTGTCCCATAAACTGATGCAAAGTTGCTCAGCAATGCTTCCATGCGCATGCCTGCTGTGGTCCACACCTCTGTTGAAACACTACCACTGTCAGTGGCCACCTTAGACACATCAAATGCATTTCCTAGTTCTGATGTCTGTGAGCTTTGTTGGCCAAGCTCCTCCACCTTGACTGCACAATCCAGCAATAAGGATGCATCCATGACTGACCGTAAGCCTGCAACTCGCAGAATGGAAAGCCACCCAGGAGTGGCAAACTGCCCACTTGGGAACTTGGCCACTTCTGCAGAAAACACACGTTTTAAGAGCGGGTTTTGAGGATCCAAAAGATCAGGAGGTGCAAACAATGTCAGACTTCTAGTGCTGCCATCATCAATGACACCACCATCGCCTGATCTAATAAATTTAGTAGCTCTCATTGCTGAGACAACAACTTCATACTGTCTCATAGTTGCCCAGTTCATGTGGAGATACGCCAGTATGCACTCTTGCTCCCGCTCTGTTTGAGCACTGAATCCAGGCAAAGAAAATCTTGCCATCACTTCGTGATCTGTGAGCTTTGGAATGCCCAGAGTCGAATAGAGAAGGCCACCCTCCTCTGGCACCTGATACTGCAGACACAACTCATCATCTGGCTGCAGAAACACATTCGGAGGAACAACACAATGGAGTTGTGGATCTACCGATACGTAGACTCCTCTCCTTGTCTTATAGATAGGAAGGGATCTAAGCAACTCAAGCTCATCAGAGTTGTAAGCCAGAGCTGCAGAACTGGACATGGATATGCCAATGTGATGTGTACTGGCAGCAAAAAAAGAGAAGAAAGCATCACAGTTGGTGGGTTGAAGGGTGAGTTCTGATGGTGAGAGGCACCCAGCTTGCTGCAATGCCAGGAACTTTGACACCACAATTTGTGCAAGTGAGAAACCTTCAGGAGGTGAACAAAGGTCTGCAACCTGGCAGTCCAAAAAGCGGTGATCAAACACAGGTACGTTACAGTCCCGCAGCAATGGTAGCAACCATGGATGCTGTGACTCCAATTCCAAGAAACCTCTTGTAGGCCTATCAATATCACTGCTGCTTAGAATGGTAGAAGAAGAATCCTCTCCACTGGAGTTTGGAGTCTGCTCTCTCTGTGTTGGCGGCATGAAGACTAGCTGTGATTGGCCCACCCGAACAAGGATTGGGGTCGAGGAAATGCAGGGAATTAGAGGCCATTGTGAGAAGAGTGAGAGTTCATCTGCTGATGCAACATTCACATTTGCCCAAAACAAGCGGAGCCATTCTTTTGTTGGGCCTGTCATCGGGCTGACGATATCAGTCCAAGCAACCCAAGGAGCAGCAACTGCTCTGACAGAAGAAGAACTTCTTTGGATGAAATATTTCGGAAGCACAGCTCTGAGATTTGCAGCTAGTAAATGGGAGGAAAAAGGCTGCAGATTCAGAAGAGATTGGAAAGTGTGGTGATGAAACAAGCCTGTAAGCACAGTGCGCTTTATGCAGAGTGGATGCACAAACTTTGAAGCTAAGCCTTGAAGCAACTCTTGCTGCTCTTTGTTTCCTACCCAAAGCTCTGAGATGCCCATCTTCACCATTTCACCGGTTGCTGTTGGCCAGAGCAATCCTTTCATCTCAAGGACCAGCGACCTGTCAAGAGTCGTATCCTCGTCCTCCGGCCTGACAGACCCTTGAGTCCCAGCTGCATCACTAGTCACCTCAGGTATAACTGCAGCACCAAGGTCTACAAGTGCCCTCCCTATCTCCAAAAACCAGTCCATTGGATCTCACCCATCCAATACTTGTGGTAGAAGTCGAGATTCTGTCTGCGTTTGTTGTTCTGCTCGGAAAACTGCAGGCCTAGCCCTTGCAGCACTGCCACTCCCCTGATGCAATCTGCTAGCATGAGCACCCAATTCTCTTGACAAGGGCCTGATGAACTGTGTGTCTGCTTCATCAGGTTGTTGTTGCCTTGCAGAATTCACATGAGGAGCTCTGGATGTTGAAATGCTCAAGTTATCAACATATAGATCAGCACAACAGAATTCGAGAAGATCAACTAGTGTCACCACAGATGGGACAGCTGCAGCAACTGAAGGAACTCGCAGTAGTGCCTGCAACATTTTGGGAGTTAACACCTTTGCACTAACTCCCGCAGCTTCCATCTCTTTGGTTAGTTCCCATGGCACTGCAAAAACACAATAATGAGATTTCAGGAAATCACAAACTGTTGCAGGTGGAGCTATGCCTTGCTGTTCTGTTCCTGCTGGAGACAGGAACATCCCATCTCCTACTTTGGCCATAGCACCTCCATGCAGCTGCCACATCGGCAGCTCCACCAGGCGCATGTACATGGGCTTGATCAACCACTCCACAATGCAAGACCTGTCAACCGCATACACTTGCTCAGGGCCACTACTCTCCATGTCAGAACCTGATGTTGAAAGCAATGAGTGTGAGCGTGGCCAGAAAGAATAAGCCCTCTCAGCAGGGATCCCATGGGTTCCATCTAGACCTCGCCCAATGGGAGGATCAGCCCGTGACATTGCTGGATCCAAACGAAGCCTTTGAACCTCCTGGAGGAGTTCCAAGTATGAGTCACGCACACATAGCAGAAGCTCCTTATTCCAAGCAGCTGCTACATTCTCTGGAGGAACTCTTCCCACTGGTTGAGGCCTGTCGATACTGCTTCGTTTCAAATCTGCTGGTGTGAGACTCTGAAACAAGTGCCGGGTGCCACTGCCGTGAGACACCAGAAAATGCCCCATGATGGTGACAGGCAGTCCCGTTGCAATAGGCAATGGCAGTGGTGCCAGAATACACCCATCAGTACTTTCAGTGGGCACTACCCCATTCCGTGAAATGTGTGCCGCCACACCTGCAATCGGTGTAAAATTGTATGACAAATACTTCCTGCACTCCATCCACCCACATACATAACAGAGCTCTCTTAGCATCACCCAATGAGCAGAACCTTGACATAGAAAGGAAGAGCAGCAGCAACCTGCCTGGGAAAACATCCACTGACAATGCTTCAAAACTACAAAGAAAAAAGAAATCTCTCCTGGGATGATCAGCACAGCATCACTGACCTATCTAGAGCCATGTCCCGCGTATGGCCAGAGCCAAGTGTTTGAACCACGAGCCACTTGTCCACGATTTTGCTTTGATTCTCTGTGAGAAGCATGTCAATTGTGTGCACTTTGGAGGCTGAACTAGAACTCCCAAACATTGTGGAAAGTTGGTATTTGAAATTGCCCCATTTCCTGTCTTGGAACGGGTTCCTGAGCACAGCTCGAGCAGGATCTACTCGTACCCCAAACAGCTCACTAGGACCTGGCTCTCCTTTCTCCCAAACTGTTACTGATACCTGCCACAGATTGTGAGAGAAAAAGACAGAGTCAAAGCTTGGAGGATTCTTTGTACAAAAACCACCACCCAAAAGCATCAGATTTTGTACAAAAACTGCCACCCAAAAGCATAAGATTTTGCACATAAACTGCCACCCCATAGTATTGGAGTTTGTACAAAAACTGTGCATCAGATTTTGTACAAAAAATTTGCCATCCAAAAGCATCAAAATTTGTTGAAAAACTACCATCCGAAAGCATCCGATTTTGTACAAAAATCTGCCACCCAAAGGCATCAAAATTTGTAGAAAAACTGCCACCCAAAAGCATCATTGAAGGCTGTCTGCTGCTAACAAAACTCAGAAGTAGATGATCAGTAATGAGTAATTGTACATCTTCAACTGCTTTCATGAAGAGCAGGGAACTGGAAGCATGGGCCTTAAATTTGTCAAGTATGCTCCCTATGTCAGCATCACCACACTCCACACTGTTTGCGAACTTGAAATTAGCAGCTTGTTCAGCTGAGTGCAGTGGCATTCAGATGATTGTTGAGTCAGACCTTGCCCATGACAGTTCTGAGCTCACTCGCAGGGGCAAAAACTGATCCGAGAATCTCTGTGCTAGATCCGTACCTAACACAACAAAACACCACACAAAACACCCACTGAGGAGAACAATCTTGTCTACTCCTAGAGAACCATCACATGGCAGAGATCCCATAGTAGAACCTATGTGTTTGTTCCAGATCAAAGAACTAACACTTCCAGCAGGAAAAAATCATCATATTGTAGATCTGTATTGTCAGAACAGCAGGCAACAAAATGGATTCTCAGATAGGGAGCTTTGGGTGTGGGGGGCGCCAGTCAGTCAGTGTGAGCAAAGTCACCAAATTACCTTTCAAGACATAGGCTTTTCCAACCGGACTTCCTGAAGGAGCAGCTCGGCCATCAGCCAAAGATGAAGCAAGGATCTGCCCCGAAGGATCGAAAAGGTAAAGGTAACCACCCGAGACGATAAAAGGAAGACTTGTGAGATGGTAAGCTCCCAGTAAGCCACTCCCATACTGACAACTATGGCCATGAAGCTTAGCTGGGGGACTAGCCTATAGAATACACACTTCTTCCGTGCTAAGGACTGCTCCTTCAAATGCAATTGTGAGAGCTGGACCTTGGAACTGACCTGCAGCAATGCACCACTTAAACCCATCATCAGCAAAAGAATAATTCCTCAACTACATGATGGATATGATCACCAACAATGCACACAAACTTCATTCTCGAATGAGAGAGATCAGCCAACAGCCCTGCTGTTTGTCACAAGGTACCTAAATTGGGTTGGAGGAGGGATTGTCGGGGATGTTCTCTCTTATCGTATAGCACGTGGATCTTGCGGGCTTTGCAGCAGTCAGCTATTTCTAGGAGGTTGTAGAGGAGTATTTCCTTGTCATGCCCATAACCAGAAAGTGTGTCAGAGACAGCGATGGTGCTCAGGCAGGGCAAATCGCTTGTCATTTCCTGATCTACCAAGGACAAATAACGCAGAGACTTTGCCCCCAGTCGCTTGGCCAATTCATTCTCAATGTCTGTATGAACGAGGCGGTTCACACCAGTCATCTCCAGCGCACTCTTGGGCGCCCATGGAGCGTCGTTATAAACCAACTCTTTCGCCTGAACTAAGATCCCAGCTGCATTTGGGACTAATACTGAACCCAGCAGCACTGCATTACTGCTGCTGCCTCCGGAAGCTGGTAATGCATCAGCAAGCACATGCAACACACTCAAGCAGAATATCAGTTGCTCAGGGGTGAGCACCCTTCCTTTTGTGTCAGTAGCTCTGTTGAACAAGACACGAGCATAGTCACCCACTTCAAATGTTTCACGAACACCCAATGCCATCAGCAACTTCCTGAAACCTGCAATCTGTGGAGGAACAATGTGCAGATATGGATAGAAATGTGCAGGCGAATTGAATGCAAGCTCTTTGGGTAACACAAAGCCCTCACCAACCCACACCCATCGAACACCCTCCAGCATCGACTCCACTACAGCCATATCTTGTGTACCAAGCCTGTCTTGCAACAAGCTGAATCAAATATAAGAATCATTCAAATGACATTCCTGCTTAAGGGTTATTTATGAAACCTTATGTTTCTTGTAAATCATCATCTGAATTGTAGGTTGCTTCAGCTTGGGCTGCCTCAGCTGTTGCTTGCTCCACTTGTGCTACACCAACTTCATCACCCTCAATCTCCATGTTTGCAGGGAACAATTGTTGACTCATGGAAGATTGTGTGACCAATTCTTCATCCAAAGCTTGCATTCCCAGAACATCTTCAACTTCATGTATCACCCTACAAGCTCGAGGTTCCTTTTGGATAGCTACTTTCCAATCTGGATTTAATGTGTCGGAGATAAAAAACACCTATCCTCCCCAAATGCACAAAAAAAAATTGTTTAAAAGTTTTCAATTCACTCTAAATGGTTGGAAATGTCAATGTAAATAGTACACTATATTACTAGACTATTTTACCTGAGAAACTGTTGATGGGAAAACATAAGGTTGTGAGTATTCTGGCAGTCTTCTTGCATAATTAACAAGCCAAAATCCATACTCATCTTGTCGAATAGTCTGCACCCCACGTAGATTTGATGGAATCCAAGATGCACAAAACAAAATACGCTTCATGGTTGCATAGGAAACAACCAGAATCTCTTTCAAGATTCCCACATAATATAGGTTTGTTGTAATAACATTGCGGTCCCTTGTAGAAGAGCGACTCCCTTGTATGAAACTGCATGCAATTCCACTATCATATTTCATGTGGCAATCGCCTATTTCACCTTCCACCCGGTAATGGTTTCCATAAGCCCAGATTGAAGCATATGATTCTACAATTCTAGATGGAGGTTGGGAGAGGCAAATGATGTCTTCATTGAGGGGCTCATTGCAATCTAAAGCCATGCGGACATATTCATGCAACCATTCACCAAAAGGGGGTATATCCATGGCCAAGTGTGCTGGAAATGCTCTTGCCATTTGACCTCTTCTAACACCACGCCTTTCCTGTCTATATCGCCTTCTAGCCTCTTTCAAGCGACTTTGGCATGCCTCAGGTTCTCTGGATTCAAAAAGAGGTCACAAATTACTCTTGAATGTAAATTCTCATCCTCAATCATGATGTTAGACTTGATAAAATGGAAAATGATGTTGCTATTGATTCATTGCTGCCCCAATTTTCAATGTTTTTATGAACCTAGATTAGACAACTTATTCCCATGACTATTATACATGATTGTGTAATTGGTCCAATAACATGAAAATGTTATAACTTACTGAATTAATGCTTGAGTTGCCACTGAATTCATGAGCACATATTCATGAATCAAATGCAATTCTTGATTGTTCAATGTTTTTGTACTTGGTTTGCCTTGAAGAACTTCACCTACATCTTCTAGCTCTTCTTCTGGATCCCACATCCTTCTCTGTGTGTAATGAAAAATATTCAGTGCAAAATCCAAGGGCTTCATCATACATATATCCCATCACCATGCACCCTTCTGGTTTAGTTTTATTGCGCACATAATGTTTCAAAATAGCCATAAACCTTTCAATGGGGTAACACCACCTTGCCCCTACTAGTCCACATACATCCAAATCCTCCATTAAATGAATGAGTAAATGAGTCATAATATCAAAAAATCCAGGAGGAAACCACATTTCAAGCATGGATAATGTTTCTCCAACATACACCTTCAAAGAAGGGATGTCATCTGGATTCACAACTTTCATACATATTTTTTGAAAGCATTTGCTTAATCTTATAATGGTTTGATGTATACCAGGTAGTAAAATATTTCTTACACATGCAGGTAAAATTTGTTGTATCATGACATGATGATCATGACTTTTCATAGCAATTAATCTTCGCCTTGCAACATGTTTTTTAAACACTGCAGCATAACCAATAGGAGCTCTAATAGAAGACACGAGCTCTAGAAACTCATGAGTTTCATTGCTATTAAAAACATATGGGGCCATGGGTTTTCCAAAATTTGAACCTCTTTTTTGCAACCACAACCATGGACGGACACGAACCTCCTCCGTATCCCTTCTAGTTCCCAAGGAGTCTTTCTCACCAAACAAATGTTTGAGCACATTAGCACTTATGTTGCGTTCCACATGCATTACATCAAGGGTGTACCTTATTGGAAGTTCCTAAACCAACACAAATGAGTTCAACATTTAGTTCAACATTAGTATCGTGTAAATACATTGACGCAGTCCCAAGTCCCGGGGTGAACCCACTTGAGGGTTCACCAACGTGTAGTTGCGGAAAGTTGGGACTCGGAAGGGGCTTTCGACTTCCAGCACTATAGAGGGGTAGAAGGGCGTGCTAGAAGTCCCATGATAGACTAGGAAGAGGGTTTAGTAGATCAAGCTTGAATCGATGCACACAAAGAGCATGACAGAATGGCGGAGGGCGAGGATTGTCCTTGCGCGTCACCCCTGCCGCTCACCTGTCATGTCACTTGCCGCTCACCTGTCATGTCACTTGCTGCTCACCTGTCACGTCACTTGCCGCTCACCTGTCACGTCACTCGCTGGCCATCGAGCTATTCCTACATCATGTGCGTGAACGCACGCGCTCTCTGTGGGTCTCTTGTCTCCCTCGCGCTCGCTCTCCCACTGAGCCTACATCCAAATGGCTTTTTTTCCCGGGACTCCCAAGTTGGAGTCCCGAAATTGTCCCGAAACTGTCCCGGGTGGAGTTTCGGGACTTTGGGAGCTCATAACTCCCAATTGCAAAGTCTGATCGCAACTAGGTCTGAACCAGACTTGTAGCCCTTGTCGAGATCTTTCCAAAAAAGTATTGCACTTTCAATTTGGAGGCTAAAAAGAGGTCGATTCCTGACTTTTAGTGGTCGGAAGTCGAATTGCCAATTTGACTCCCGGCCCTTCTTTTGCCCATAACTTGGGCGACTGATGTATAAATGGCCAATGCAAGGCCATTTTCGATATCTACGCTTCAAAAGCTTTCCAATGACACCAAGAACACCCCAATGCAAGGTGTTTTGGGTCCTGCTATCAAACTTTAAACATTCGGGAGTCCCGGAGGACTCCAAATCCTCACTTTTTTCCAAGTGTTAGGCTTCACCCCCACACTTGGCCAAACTAGGGTTGCGACATACATTTTGTCATGATGTTTTACAATATATTTAACATTTTGCCACTAATTTTCACTTAATTTGAATAGCAAACATGTACACCTCAATGGCTAGAATCAATTAACATTCATTGGCATATCATGTATTGATGCATTTGTTATGATTAAGATGTGGATGAACCTCAAATATAGTAATATATAATTTCATCTTAGTACCCCATTTTATAACAACTAGGACCTATATGTAGGTATATATGTAACAAAATAGGTGATTATCAACTAAGTCTACAAAAGACCGTTGCATTCAAAACAAAACATACAAATAACAATTTGTAAATATAAATTCAAGGACATTACAATGAGGTTTATAAATTGTAGTTAGAAAACTTCACAAGTTTAACATGGTTCAAGTACTTGGTATGTTGTGAAAATATAAGATCCAATTGAAAATACTTGCTTTACAAAGGAAATCCTATGTGGGGGGATATCACAAAGAAATATCTTTCATAAGAATAGAGAAATCTCTATTCTCATGATGAAGAAGAAAACAGCAAGGCTAACACTTCCTCAGGAAGCCACAAAAGAACCAAACAAGGGGAGACAAAAAAAAACGAAAAACACACACCAGTATGAACAAAAGTGCCAATCTCACACATGTTTAGGGACCATCAACAGTAGTATGTATGATAGTGACTTAACTATCACAACTTCCACACTGACTTCATCAGCTCCCTACAATATTAAAAGGATGGTGTCAAGCACCATCCTACAAACTGAGTTTCTACTGTAATTCCAGAAGCAACGGGAAGACTCAGCCATACTACTAGTTAGCAACAGACCCCACAACAAAGACCAAACAAAGAAACCAAAAAAAACAGAAAGGGAAAAGAACAGGGAAAGACTAAGAACATAGATCTGTAATTTTACAAGTATTTTGAGGTAACAAAGTTGGGATTCACACCTTCCAATACTCTAGCTCAAAAAATGAAGGTACACGTTTGATGCCATACATCTTAGCTGCGTCAATGGATCGAGGGTGCCCTCCTTGTTGTAAAAAATGTTTCCTCATATTCCCCCATCGAATAATATCATCCACTTCTACTCTTGGCGGTGCCAATTGTGTTTCACAAATGCCATCAAATGCAGCTGAATTCTCTCGACAAGGATGGTCTAGGGGCAACCATCGTCGATGTTGATTACAATACACATGTTTGGACAAAGCATTGGATCGACGAGAAGAAGTTTGGGGACCACAAATTGGGCATGCATGATAACCTTTTGTCACACAACCTGCCATAATTCCGAAACTAGGGAAATCATGAATGCACCACATTAAGATTGCTTTTAATTTGAAGTGAGAAGTTCCATTGTAATTGGCAGCATCACGCACCCACACTCCTTCATGCCACAACAATTGAAGTTCTTCCAACAAAGGTTACATGCATGCATGATCATGTCATTTGACAAGATGAAACTGATTGGGAGGAGGGTGCATTCACAATTAAGGTCCACAAAAAGATTATCCACCCTCAAAATCACACTAAAACTCAACTTTGATTCTTATAACTAATATAACCTACAAGTTATATATTTTTTATTGTTTCATTACGTAGGAATATGCATTTGGATCAACATGATAAAAAATCATTATAATTTTGATGATTAAAAGATGTCTTTAAGTGTCCTTAAACAATGTTTAAGATTAGGTTTGTCAACATAATTTTATCAAAAATAAAATAATAAAAGTATTTGTTCAAATTGATTCATATTTTGACCACAAATAAAATAAATTGTGTTTTACATGATGACATAAAGTTTTATTATTATTAAAAACTAGATTCTGTGGAAGTAATTTTAGAATCTTCATTTTCAATTAAAAAATTTATGTCAATAAGAAAACATATTTAAATTTTTAATTACTAAATTACGAAGGAAGTTATGGAAATGTCTTTTAAAAATATGAAAATATTTTACTATATTACAAAGGAAGTTATGGAGATGTCTTTTAAAAATACGAAAATATTTTATATTTAAAAATAAGACTTTGTGATTCTAAATCAAATATTGTCATTATAAAAGTGTATTAAAGTCATGCATTCCTTATGGTTTATACTTCAACATGGCATTAAAAAAAATCAATTATTTTTTACCAACCATTTTTACATTTATTGGTTGAAGAATTAAACATCTATATGTAGCTTTCATTGTTTGACATCTTGGAAAATTCATTTTGATTCAAAACATAGGAACATGGGACATGACCCTGTCATGATTCCTATATTGTGGTAAGTCAATTATGAGTGCATTCAAAACATGAATTAGGATCCAAAATCAAGTTTTGCATGAACCTATTGGATTTTTTTTTGAAAGAATGTGCAAAAGAATGGCGGGACATTGTGATTAATAGGGTGCAAGATTTTCATTGTGAAAATTTGGCATCTTATTTATATGTGTATCATACGCATTTTTGATACATTAAATTCATATTTAGATGGTAAGAATGTATTAAAATAAAACGTTTGATTATTATTGCCAAATTGTGGCCAAAAAAGTTTGTGATGTACATTATATCCATGAACTACTTTTTAGTCAAGTTCTCAATATAAAAGCCAACAAAAATGTGTTTAAAAGACACAACTACCTTATTCCTTCCCTTACCCATTTACATGGACATGAAAACAAAAATTAACAAATGCATGTTGTAGTACTTGAACAATTTCCATATAAATTAAATTATCTTTTGTTTTGCCAAAATTTTGAAAAATTATTTAATATTTGTGCTAAAATTTGAATTAAATCAACAGTTCAACTATCAAGTTTGAACCATAAACATTCAAGTACTTTGACATGAAATTGAGACAATCTCTACACATTTGACATTGAAGAAAACCTTTTTATTATTTTATATAACTATTATTTGCCGAAAATTTTAGAATTAAAAAACCAAATGTTGAAGTTAAGATTTAAAATTTAATTAAATATTAAACAATTTGTTGCCAAAATTGTTTAGGTATTACAGTATCAACCTACTTCTTATTAGCTTAACCTTTTCCCTTGCATATATACGTAAACATGAAAAGGTGCAACTTTGAGATATGGCATAAATAATGATTAAATATTGGGAATTGTATAGAACATTTAAAAACAAAAAAAAAAAGGGAGAGGGGGAGGAAGGGGAGTGGCGAGGGGGATTTGTTCATAATAAATATATCAAGGATGTGCAAGAAGCCCATGCTTTAGAACCTCACATGAAAGTCCACATGATGTGGATGGCATATTGTTATATAATGTTTGGTTGAAATTCATTAAATTATTATTTGTTGTGTTATGCACTAATTTTTTATAAAAATGGGGATATTTATTTTTAATATTTGTGTAATCATGATTTTTCATAGATTAATTATTTTTAGTTCGATATTATTGTGAAAATTTTCAAATGTGATTGAAAGAAAGGTAAACCTTCTTTAAATGACAAGTCAAGGTTGGAAAACACACACTTATTCATGGATAAAAGCTCACATTTTTAAATTACACTTGAAGTACATAATTGGTGGACTTTTAATTAGGTCAAGTGTATATTGATGCTTTAAAAAATAAATTAAAACCCAAATGCACAATGAACCTGTAACAAAAAAGAAAGGGTCCGAAATCACACAGCACACTGGCTGCCTGCACGACCCAAGGCGTCCATGTCTTCCTGATCTTTTTTCTCATAGTTCAGACCTTTGATCATCCCTCAACACAATGACTGCCTACTGACACTCACATACGCACATTGTAAGACCAGAGATGTCTTTGCTTTGCTTCCACACAACGACAGAACAAAATTCATAAGATGCATTTCCTGCCCCGCCCACTCACACAATTTCCAACCAAAGAGGCTCTTTTCATTCCAAACTATGTACATTGCCCGAAAGCACAAGCTTGACTTCCATCAGATGCTCAGAAAACACCAGCTTCCCAGTGATGTCTGCTCTTGCTTTCTTTCTTTCTTTCTCTCTCTCTCTCTTTTTCTCTCTCTCTCTCTCATTCTTCTACATCAGTCGCTTGGCCAAGTACTAGGCGTAGCGGAAAGTTCTAGTCTTGCGCCAAGCTCTCCTGCAGCTAACAAAACATCTCCTCACTCTGTCCTTCCTAAATCTCCAACCTCTGCCTCTCCATGCTCTCATTCTTCTCTTCCTTCCTACTATGTTTCTCTCTGATCCGATCGCCCCAAAATTATCCTCCTAATATTTCTCCACGCCATCAAAACCTTCGTTGGCTTCCTCCTGAAGCTTCTCGAAAATCTTCCTACTCCGTTCCATCTATCACCAACTGCTTGCCGCCATTGCTTACTCCTCCTCATCAATTCGGCTCCATACCTTCCCATTATTTCCAGCCGCCAATTCCCATGAACCACTCAGCACACACCAACAGAGAGCCAACAATCCATGCAATTCCATGCAGTAGTAATGGGGCGCCACAAGTAGATGACGGCTGATACCCTCAAGATCAGCCATCGTTTGGATTTTCACGGCGACCTAATTTTGTACCGCATATGTAACCCCTCCCTTCGTAAACAGCTGAGTCCCTTCGTAAACAGCTGAGTCCTTCAACTTCATCTACTCTGGTGGGAAAAAGATCTGGAGGTCTCGAAGAGATCTCTCCCACTAGTGGCCATCGGCATCTTGGATGATGCATAATCGACAACCTTCCTTAAAATCGAGGTTCCCCTTTCCATTAGTATGTCCAATGAATCGGTAGGGCCCCTCCCAACTTGCAGTCAAAGCTCTTCTTTTCCCTAGCTTCTTCATCTTCATTATCGTCTAACCTGCAATCAAGCCTTCAAACAAATGCTTACCCCTCTGGCAGCATAGGCTTTCTTTTATTGCTTCTGAGCTTGCCCCACATTGAGCAACACGTTGTTATGGATGTTTGCAATGAGTTCCACTTTCTGTAAAAACTGAGCCGTAGCATCGTCCACATTCACACCATCGTTAGTCTCAGCAGTCAAGACCTGTAAGTAGTTGTCTGCCTTCAAACGGGGTGTGCGACCAGTAAGGATCATGAACGGAGAAAATTTGGTATTCGTTTGGATTCCACATCGGTACTCAAACAAAACCTTAGCCAACTGCTCATCCCAACAATCCGTGTTGGCATGAGTAGCAGCAAGCACGGTTATGCCATGCTTGATGGTCTGAATCATGCGCTCAGCCATTCTGTTGCACTGAGGACATTGGGGTGCAGTGCGTTGGTGTTAGATTGCATAATCCCTACACATCACATCAAACTCTGCAGCCCACTCCCCGCCATTGTCAGTCAGTATGAATTTGGGAACTCCATATCTACAAATTATGTCATCCTCCAAAAACTTGGCTGTTGTTTTAGCTCCATGATCAGCAACCGCCTTTGTTTCGCACCACTTAGAATAGTGCTCGATGGCCACCGGGATATATTTGTTGCATGACTTAGTCTCAGGCAATGGCCGTGCAGTATCAAGCGCCATTCGATGGAACAAATCACAAACGGGAATACTCTTCAATTGCTCATCTCCTGATCGGATGCTGCCTGAGCTCCTCACCAATTGGCACTGTTGGCATCCTCTGACCATTGTCTTGACATCTGCAGTTCGATTGTGCCAGAAGTACCTTCGTCGAATTTCTGCCAACGTCCGTTGTTCACCGAAATGCCCCAGGTCTTCATGCATTTGTTTTACCAGAGACACCCTCTCCTCGAGTTTGGGCACAAGCAATGCTTTGAAGAAAAACTTCTGCTCCTTCCAGCAATAATTGCTTGCCCTCTTCCTGATCCTCTTGCTCTCCTCCAAGTCCACTGCATCTGACAATACACCTTCCTTAAGCAACGTTAGACACTCTCTATCTTCCCAGATGTCAACGCAATTTGACTTTACTCCATGATCTTCCGCATCATCGAGACCCGTAGAACTCAATTTATGGTCCCCAAACTTAGACAGTTCCTGAGCTGCCAAAACTAAATCTAATTGCTGTCGCTTGTCAAAATATTGGGGTCTTTTCCTCTTCAGCACCATCCCCGCTTCCTCATGTTGTACATGTGCATCGCCCATTGGCATTGCTTCCTCACCTAGGATAGATTCTTTAGACAGGTCGTCTTCTGATGCGACATTAAGCATAAACAGCTGATGGTCGCTGACACATTTCTGGTGGTTGATACCAAAGCAACAGGCACTATGCTGTGTCAATCTTCTGTCCTTTTTCCTGACACTCATCCATTCTGTTTCCTTTCCTGTCAGAGCATAGAAAACTCTCCTCCTCCTCCAGGTACATCAACTTGAGCACCTGCAATGTCCTGGATCTCTTCACCGAAATCCTCATCATCAGTAGCTGATCCAACTAGGTTCCTACTCAAGGCATCAACGTTCATGTGCCTGAGTCCTTGTCGGTGTACTATTTTGAAGCTAAAGTCTTGCAACATGCCAACCCATCTGCCTCTTTAACCATGTGCATTTGATACAGTTGCTAACCACTCTAGGGGTTTGTGATCTATACGTAGGATGAAGTGTTTCATGTGCAAGTATTGTATGAAGTGCATCACACCCCATATCAAAGCGTAGCATTCCCCTTCCTTTGGGTGGAATCTCCTCTGCGCCTCAGTCAGGCTCTTACTAGCATATGCCACCACTCTCTCGAACTTCCCTTCTTTCTGTGACAGTATGGCTCCCACGTCCTTGGGCGAGCAATCCACATCCAGCCAGAAGGTTCGCTTAAAATTTGGTCGTGTGAGTACATGCGCATCCACCAGAGCTGCCTTCAATGCCTGGTATGCCTGTTCACAGTCCACAGCCCATACAAATGCAACGTCTTTCCTTGTCAATTCAAATAAAGGACCTGCCAATCTTGAATAGCCTCTAACATACTTTTGATAATACCCTATCAGACCTAAGAATGATCTGACGCTTGTGACATTCTTCAGTGTTGGGAAATGCAACACCGCTTCAATTTTTCCAGGATCAGGTCGGATACCTTCCTTGCTCACCACATGACCCAGAAAGGTGATCGTCTTAGCAGCAAAGCAACACTTGCTGGGGTTGAACTTTAGATTTACTTCCCTGAGTTTGCAGAGCACTACATCCAAATGCTAAATGTGCTCCCCCCAGGTCTCACTGTGCACATTGAGGTTGTCAACGAACACCTTCAGAAATGTGCTCCCCAAGTCCTTAAAGACCTCTGACATAGTTTGAATGAATGTACTCGTTGCATTCTTGAGCCCGAATGGCATAACGATCCAATCGTACCATCCAGTCTTGGTGATCAAAGTTGTCTTCTTCATATCCTCTGGCGCCATTCGAATGTGCCAAAAACCAGACTGCAGGTCTAGAATAGTAAACCATGTTGATTTGCCCAGCTGATCAATTACATCCTCGACGAGTGGCATCGGAAACATGTCTCGATGCGTTTGAGCGTTGAGAGGTCGATAGTCTCCACAGAAGCGCCTGCTCCCATCTTTCTTCATTGGTAGCGTCAGTCGACAGGCATATTCAGAGATACTGGGTCTCATCTTGCCCAAATCTACCAATGCATCAATCATTCGCTTCACTTCAGTTTCCTCCTAGTAAGACAGTCGACCAGGAGAGGCTTTGCAAGGTGGAAACCCTTGCGTGTCAATACTATGTTCACCAATGGTGCAACAGCCCAGTTCGCCTTTGTTCCACACAAAGACGTCTTGGTATCTTCCCATGACCTCCCAGAGTTGTTGCTGCCCATGCTCACCTAAATCTGTGTCGATCTTGATTCGTTCACAGATCTCCTTCCATCTAATTCCCAACTCAAGATGGCTGCACGATGCAAATTTCTAAGTGGGCTTGCAATCAGAATTGCCAGTTTCTACCTGGACGGTTTGGAGTAGCATCGGAATTGCAAAATCATGTTCGGGACTGTGTTGCTGTAAGGCCAATGGCACAAGTACATCGTGTGTGGATTCGTGCACGGACGGTGGCACAAGTATCAAGAGAATCTTGGAAACAACTTGAAAACAAGCAAGAAATGCAACACTCAAGGTTCTTGAAATGGAACAATTGTATTAACTAACAAGAATAATACAAAGGTTGTATGCTTTCAAATGATGCAATCACAAAACTATGGCTTGCAACATCTAACAAAGCGTGAAGGTTCTATGTGCACTCAAAAACCATGAATGGAAATAATGAAAGACCACTCAAAACCACTCCAATATATACTATTTCCTAACCCTAAAGTAGCCGCCACTTAACCCTAACCCTAGCCGCCACCAAACCCTAACCCTAGCCGTCGCCAAACCCTAGCCACCACTATTCAACCTAACCTAACTACTATAAGGATGTGAATACTATTCATCCTTTTGATGAATGTTTAACACATTCATCAACATTAGAAACGAATAGTACTTCTAACACTCAAACTCTATGAAGTTTCTAATCCAAACATGTTTATCAATTTGTGACGTTCTTTGGATAATGCCTTGGTAAGGACATCCACCATGTGTTCCGTTGGACAATATTCAAATTGAACTTCTCCATTTTCAACTCGTTCTCGAACAAAATGATGTTGTACATCAATGTGTTTTGTTTGTGCATGGTGAGTGGGATTCTTGGTCAATGATATCGCACCTTGATTGTCGCATCGAATCACCATCACCTTTTTCTCTTCCATGTATCCTAAATCCATCATCAATTTTGTTATCCATATGGCTTCTTTTGTGGCTTGCGTGTTCGCCATGTACTCCGCCTCAGTGGTGGACAATGCTATTGTAGGTTGTCGTTTGCTACTCCAAGATCTGGATCCACCTCCGATCATGAAAACAAACCATGTGGTGGACCTCCTATCTTCAAGATCGCCACCCCAACCCGCATCACAATATCCAAGCACTTCCTTGGATGGTATTGCACCAAAACAAAATTTCATTTGCAATGTACCTTGCAAATATCGAAAGATTCGTTTCACGGCCATCCAATGCTCCATGCTAGGGTTGGCCATGTGTTGACTTGACACACTTATTGGGAATGCCAAGTCGGGTCATGTGCACAACCTGGCATACATCAAGGACCCAACTGCTTGTTGATATGGAAATCCCTTCGATTCATCATTTCCATGCGTGGTCTTTTGTAGCTTCATTTTGGGATCGAATGGAACTCCACTGGGCTTACAATCTTCCATTCCAAAACGCTTCAATATTTCCTTGAGGTATTTGATTTTATTGATGTGTAAGAGTCGTTCATCATGATTCCTTTCCACTTCCATCCCCAAGAAGAAATGCAATTCCCCAAAGTCTTTCATTTCAAACTTTTGACTCATCTCCTTTTTGATTTGCAAAAGTTTGTTTTGATCGTTGCAGACCAAAATGAGGTCGTCCACATAGACCACAATGAAAAACTTCACATCTCCCACTTGTGCAACATACACACTAGGATCGGCATCACTCTTCATAAATTTGATGCTTTTGAGAAACGCATCTAACTTTTGATTCCATGCCCTTGAAGATTGTTTCAAACCATACAAAGACTTGTGAAGCTTACACACAAGATGTTCACCTCCTCAGTGCACGAACCCTTGAGGTTGCTCCATGTAAATCTCCTCTTCAAGCTCGCTATTCAGAAATGCGGTTTTCACGTCCATATGATGGATCTCCATGTCTTCCAAGGTCGCCAATGCAAGAATACATCAGACGCCCACCTGATCCAATCGGCATAATCATCCCCATCCGCGATCTCTTCTGTCATGATCCCATCAGCCTGCTCTTGCAACATTAGTCGCAGCATTTCCTGTGGTCCTTCTGAGCTCACCAATTCCTCAAACTCAGCATCCACAAACTCATCTTCTGAATCGATCTGTTCTAGTTGATTAGATTTCGAATCATGATATTCACCATCGTCACTTTCATCATCAGAGTCCGAGACAGACGTGTCATCCCCTTCGTCGATTGTCTCTCGATCCTGATCAAGCACCACGTCACCTTCTTGGTTGGTATGTGCGTCCTTCCAAGTGGTCGACGTCTCTTGCACCATTGTACTCGCACTCATCTTCTGCAGCAAATTTATCACTGTTAGTGGCAATACTTCTACATTGGTCCCAGGCCCATGCCTTACCTGGATCAGACCTCGTTCCACATCAACCACCACTCCAATCTTCATCAGAATGTCCAGACCAAGTAACACGTCATATCCATCTGTGTCTACTACCATGGAAGTCATGGCACACTGTATACCTCCGATTCTAACTTGTACTTCATCAACCCGACCCAATGCCCGAGTGATCACTCCTGACGCGATCTTGTAACTCTCATTTCCTGTCACAAGATGCATCATACCTAATTCCCTTACTACAGGAGCAGCCAGCACCGGCATGGACGCTCATGTATCCACCAACCCTTCAACAATGCAGTTGCTGATCTCTACAGGCAAGTGTAGAGTTTTGCTCCGATGCGTCTTACTGACACAGATCTTCCTCAATGATGGGAGTGCAGAGACCACTGAGACTTGATTCTCGGTGGTTTTTGAATCCCTTCTTCTCCTTGTGAGCTTCACCAAGCTCTCAAGGTGCTCCAGCTCTCTAGGAATCATGATCATAGTTTCCATGGGAGATAAAGAAATCTTCCCTTTTATGAAATGTGAAAGGATTTTGGACCTCACAGAAGCATCCATGTTCACACCAACTCCCTCCCTTTCCACTTCAGGGGTTGGCGCAACTCCTCCCGGTGCTACATTGACAGTAGTCCTTCTCCTTGGCACTCAGGTGTAGGAAAACAAGTTTTCATTTCCACATAGCTTATTAAGCTGTTGTTTGGTCGCTGCTCCATCATCAAGCAACACCTCCCAAAAATTCTCTGCTCCAGCTGTTGATTTCCCATCTTTGGGCTTCTTCCAGCATTTGTCTTCAGAGTGCCCTAGTCCTGTACAGAAGGTACATTTGATACCACAGTTTTCTGTCCTATGCGGCATATTGCACTTTGCACATTTCGACCGTGCTTCATTTAGCCTCGGACAGGTGGTGGCCATACGGTCCCCGCCCTTACAGAGCTGGCATCCTCCAAAGGCAGTGGAAAAGGATGATGATGCTGAATCATGCGAATTCCCCTTGAAGAAATTAATTAGGGTGTTGTTCAACGCAGTAACCTGCTTCTCCACATTGCTCTCCGACGTTTCTTCTTGTTGTTCCTCTCGAAGAGGTTCATACGGTGTCTCCCCGAGTTCACCCAGAACTCTTTCTACCTCTGTTGCAACTCCAACCAATTCTTTGATGTCTGGAATCGTCCTCACTACACACAGCTTTCGAATTTCCGGCCTCAGTCTAGCCAGGAATCTCCTCCTCTGCTCTGCATCTTGTATTTGGCCCTTCCGAAACAACTTGTCCAATCGTTCAAAATATTTCTGAACCCTTTCTTTGCGTTCTTGCTTGATGGCATCCATCTTCATTCGGATGTCATCAGCATCGATACCTCCATACTTCTGCACAATCAGATTGCGTAACTCAGTCCAATCAGCAGGCGCTGGTTGCAGCCTTCTAAACCATTCTTTGGCTCGACCGCGTAAATTCAGCTTGGCGATCTTGAACAGTTTGTCAGCATTGAGATAGCGCACTTCAGCGGCCATGGTAAGTCGCTCCGCCCATACATTCACATCCTCATGATCTCGTCCCCAGAATAACTCATCCATTCCTTGAGGACTCGTCATCTCACAGAGGTTCAGCAACATAGCAAAAATTGCAGCCCTCCTCTGCACACATAGCTCTTCAAATCAAACAGAAAGAAAAACAGATGCAATCAAAATTGATCAGCCTTTCAGTTTCTGCAACATAGTTCTGATCTTTTGAAAAAAACAATGTTGTCCGAGTCACCCATCGAACTCGGACTACGCTCCCTCAATTATCGATTTCAAAGGTTCAAAAGTGGATGGAACAGTGGTAAAGTTCTGCTCATCCTGAGACTCTTGCTGGAATCTCCATCCTCCTTTTTGGCTTCGCCAGATTCTCTAGCTAATGAGGCGGGATCTTGATCCGCCATGCTCCACCCGAAACAAGCGATCTCCTTCTTGATACAAATCCTCCACTCCAGGGATATACAATATCACAAAATGGTTATGTGATACCGCCGACTTAGGACTCCAAATGTCCCCTAGCCTCGGTACACTAGACTGTCGCTTTGCGAATTCAGGAGTCACCTTACGCAAGGTAGGAGGTGAAGTAAAAACTGGTCTGTAAGTCTGAGGTCGATACCCAGCCCCTTGCTCCATCGATTACCTTCACCCAGACTTCCGCACGAGTGTAGAAACCACTGTGAGCTACTTCTACAGCAATGTCTCCTACTCGAGCCTCGTCAGGATTTGTTCTTACAAGCCTCACCACACCAAAGCCTAGAAAACGCAAAATGACTACTCCCCTCTATGGTTTGCTTTGAACATTAAAGAAATCAAATCTACGAACAAGCCACAGTTCAAGAATATCCTGAGTCACTTGTTCCGTAGGAACTTCCTCTCTGCTAGACGAAGACATGATCTTCCACTATCATCCTACCTAAATCTACACAGGTTGCAAACACGGAATTACGCTCTGATACCAAAAAGAGAGGGTCCGAAATCACACAGCACACTGGCTACGTGCACAACCCCAGGCGTCCATGTCTTCCTGATCTTCTTTCTCATAGTTTAGACCTTTGATCATCCCTCAACACACTGACAACCTACTGACACTCACATACGCACATTATAAGACCAGAGATGTCTTTGCTTTGCTTCCACACAACGACAGAATAGAATTCATAAGATGCATTTCCTGCACCGCCCACTCACACAATTTCCAACCAAAGAAGCTCTTTTCATTCCAAACTACGTACATTGCCCGAAAGCACAAGCTTGACTTCCATCAGATGCTTAGAAAACACCAGCTTCCCAGTGCTGTCTGCTCTTGCTTTCTCTCTCTCTCTCTTTCGAATTCTTCTACATCAGTCGCTTGGCCAAGTACTAGGCGCAGCGAAAAGTTCTAGTCTTGCGCCAAGCTCTCCTGCAGCTAACAGAACATCTCCTCACTCTGTCCTTCCTAGATCTCCAACCTCTGCCTCTCCATGCTCTCATTCTTCTCTTCCTTCCTACTATGTTTCTCTCTGATCCGATCGCCCCAAAATTATCCTCCTAATATTTCTCCACGCCATCAAAACCTTCGTTGGCTTCCTCCTGAAGCTTCTCGAAAATCTTCCTACTCCGTTCCATCTATCACCAACTGCTTGCCGCCATTGCTTACTCCTCCTCATCAATTCGGCTCCATACCTTCCCATTATTTCCAGCCGCCAATTCCCATGAACCACTCAGCACACACCAACAGAGAGCCAACAATCCATGCAATTCCATGCAGTAGTAATGGGGCGCCACAAGTAGATGACGGTTGATATCCTCAAGATCAGCCATCGTTTCGATTTTCACGACGACCTAATTTCGTACCACAAACCTTTGTTTTCATTCCACCAACAAACACACCATTTGTTACATTCAACAATAGAAATATATAAAACTTCTGTAGTTTGACATCAATGTTTATTACATATTTGGATTAAAAGTTTGAACACATCTAAAAGAAAGCCTTAATATACAAGGAATAATTTCTTAAAAAAATTTAATGCAGAGTAATTTATTCAAAACAAAATTATAACTAATTTCTATTTTGAAGCTTTATGAATATCTATTTAATAGACAATTTCAAATAACATGTTTTTATTTAAAAATATTAATAAAGGATATTTAAAAAGATTATATGTATACAATCATTGCATTTTTACGTTTTTTTCATTCATTTTCCATTTTTTATAAATTTGAAATGAATATTGTAAAATGCTTGTTTATCCTTACTTTTAATGCATTTAAAAATATGATTTGGATATAATATGTCAATAGTCATTTAAATGATTTTCTTGTTTCACTATTATTAAATAACAAAAAATATATCAAATTCCTTATAAACCTTTAATGAATCCAATATTTTCAATTGATCCTTGTCGGATATACCAAGGCCATGATTAAGGTTTCCTAGGAGTTTGGTATAAGGAAGGATTAAAGACAACTAAGGAAAGACTAGGGTTTTACAATAGTCACATTGGTAGATTTTTTTAATTGACAAAGTTTTCATAAACACATATTTATAATGTAAATCATTATTGAAATACCATTTGTAATAATTATTCTTTTCACTTGACATGTGACATTAAAGTGTAATTTGAATTTATTGCTGTGACTTATAAATGTTTTTAATTTTTTGCAAAGTGGCTTTAAATTTTGAATATTTTCATACTTTTAAAAACATGTATGGAAATATTTAAGGTATCATGTTTAGTATCATGGCCAACTAGAAACAATCCCAAGGTTTTTTAACATTCTTGGTAGCTTATGCATTTTTGCAAAAATTGACCCCATTTTCATTCATGACATTGACTTCATCATAAAACACTTTTTTTTGTTTCATTTGTATTTTTAGGTTTGTTACTTGTTTGGAGAAACCCTTTTGTTCAAGGGGGATCTTTCACCAATGGAAGGTATTGGCTAAGTTTGACTAAGATTAAGGTTCAAAATCAATATGATTTTTTTAGTTAAAAAAAATTCATATGTTAAATTCACTTTTGAAATATTCCTAAGTTGAATTCACTTGCACAAATAGAATTTTGATATGGAAAAGTTGTGAATCAAAACTTTCATTGTACATTATGTTCTAGATTTTGTCGTAACCCCACTTTGGCCAAGTGTGGGGGTGAAGCCCAACACTCCCAAAGTTGGGGATTTGGAGTCCTTCGGGACTCCCGGATGTTTAGAGTTCGATAATAGGACCCAAAACACCTTGCATTGAAGTGTTCTTGTTGTCATTGGAAAGGTCTTGAAGCGTAAACATCAAAAATGGCCTCGCATTGGTCATTTGGACATCTGCAGCCCAAGTTATGGACAAAAGAAGGGCCGGGAGTCAAATTGGCAGTTTGACTCCCGACCACTAAAAGTCAGGAATTGACCTCTTCCCAACCTCCGAATTGAGAGTGCAATTTGTCGTTGAAAAGATCTTGACGAGGGCTACAAGTTTGGTTTAGACTTTGTTGCAATTAGACTTGGCAGTCGGGAGTTATGAGCTCCCAAAGTCCCAAAACTCCAACCGGGACAGTTTCGGGACAATTTTGGGACTCCAACTTGGGAGTCCCAAGAAAAAGAGCCATTTGGATGTAGCCTCCACACGGGGTTGCAGATAATACTATATGGGGGAAGGTGGTGGCTTCCCCCAAGTCCGGGCCGTGGTGTGTCTTGTGGTCCAAAGTGCCCGTGGCTTGTCCCAACACCCAAGGGTGTCCCGGAATGTGAACTAACCACTTTATGGTTTGTTTTTTATGCATATTCAAGCTTGATCTACTAAACCCTCTTCCTAGTCTAATCCCGCGACTTCTAGCACGCCCCTCTACCCCTTTATAGTGCTGGAAGTCGGGAGCGCCTTTCGAGTCCCAACTTTCCGCAACTTTACATAGGTGAACCCTCAAGTGAGTTCACCCCGGGACTTGGGAGTGCGTCAGATTCACTCGCCCAAATCAAAATCTCGACAATCTTCCCCCAAAAAAGGAACCTTAAATAAAAAGATTGGATTTCCCCAAATGAAACCCAAAACCCAAACTCCACAATCCCCATCAACCACCATGAGAAAATCCCAAACCCCATAACATGTATTACTCCTTCAAAAACTCACAACCCCAAGCATCTTCATGAAATGTGAGACAATTATTTGAACTCTCATTGTCTCCATAACTTCCTATTCCTTTGTTATGTGCATCTTACAATAGGAACGGAAGTTTACCCCATGCAAATGAAAAAAAAATAGCAAGTCCATGGACACCTATAGCCTACAAAAAGAATGAAATTCAAAACTTATTTAGTACTATTGGGGGTCCTAAACAAAAAATTAACTTTGGATCCATTACATAGGTAATATGAATAAGGCAATTGTGTAAGTTGCTAAAAACATGGCCAAAACCCATGTTGACATTCATTATTTCAAGTAGGCATCAAGGAAATATTACATCCAGTTAGTCCCAATACTTTAGAATTTCCTTCTCAAACATAACATTCCAAAATTTTGTTTTCAAAATTAATAGTAGGTCCACCTAACCTACTTGGATTACGTACATGCGCCACTTTCTTATTATTTATAAAAGCATCACTTCTGCTCATCACCTTTTCTTGCCCTATAGTCACAATGGAACCAATAGAAACACTGTGAGGAAAAACAATGTTGCTAAAAACCACATTGGTCATACCAACTCCATAACCATGAATATAACCAACAATATCTCTTGCACCAGTAGAAACAATGACAATGCCATGATCATCATGAGTAAAAACTATTTTTTCCATTGAATGAAAACCATCTTGCCCTCAAATTATTAGAAAAAACCAAAAAGGTAAAAAAGAAAAGAAAATAAAATAAATAAATAAACTTGCAAAATATCTTAAATTGAAAAAAATCAAGTACAAGTTACGTTAGCATTTTCATATGCAATTTTTTCCTCAAAGAATCTTTATTAATAACACAACAATCAACCAAGCTTTGTTTCATCATTGATAATCCAGTGTATTGCTCAATCTTGTAAATGCTTATCTAGTTGTACTTGCACATCAAATAAACCACATCAAAAAAATGAAAAGAAAAAAAACATAGTCAAACTTGAAAAGGAAAAAAATATATATACAACTTATTTACCATACAAAATTGGATCCTTGTGCTTTATTAATTTCATCACATATTGTTGAAAAATAAATCTTTTTTCCATGCAGGTAATTCCATTATCCTATCCAATCTTATTTGATAATATTTTATTTGTTAGTTGTAATAAACGTACTAATAATTAGTCATAGTTGGTTGTGCCAACATGATAAATAATAAATCAAACCTTGATAGAAGTTTTCCATTTAGGTTTTGGGCACAAAAATGAAAGATGAGGCCCAAATTTGTCATTAGGCCAAAGGGTAAAATGCTGACGAGCTAATTCCTTGAATGTTTCATCACATTAGCAATTGAACAATCAACAATAGGTCAATCCTAATCTGTAGAACATCATGTAATATCTATTTTCCAATTCTTGGAGACACCTTAACAAAAATCTTAGTATAAAAATCTTCAAAATTCACATTTTAGAGTTCAAAACATTCTTTTATAACAAAGTTTCACATGAAGAAGTACCCAAATTTCAAATGTAAGGCTTTTGTGACGCACCCCCAAGTTCCTTGTTGGACTCAAAAGAGTCCAACTATGTTAAAAAGCGGAAGTAGTTGGAACTTGGTGTTGCTCCCAGCTTCTAGCACTAAAGGGGTGTGAGAAGGGGGTGCTGAAAGTTCTAGGATTAGACCAGGAAAAGGGACAAGCTACTTAGTTATTCGATCCTACATCCAAAATCAACCACAAGTTGGTTAGAACTTGTCGCAACCCCACTTTGGCCAAGTGTGGGGGTGAAGCCCAACACTCCCAAAGTTGGGGATTTGGGGTCCTTTGGGACTCCCGAATGTATACAGTTCAACAACAGGACACAAAACACCTTGCATTGACGTGTTCTTATTGTCATTGAAAAGGTCTTGAAGCGTAGATATCAAAAATGGCCTCGCATTGGTCATTTGGACATCTGCAGCCCAAGTTATGGACAAAAGAAGGGCCGGGAGTCAAATTGGCAGTTTGACTCCCGACCACTAAAAGTCAGGAATTGACCTCTTCTCAACCTCCGAATTGAAAGTGCAATATGTCGTTGAAAAGATCTCAACAAGGGCTAAAAGTTTTGTTTAGACCTCATTGCGATTAGACTTGACAGTCGAAAGTTATGAGCTCTCAAAGTCCCGGAACTCCAGCCGGGACAGTTTCGAGACAATTTCGGGACTCCAACTTGGGAGTCTCGGGAAAAAGAGCCATTTGGATGTAGCATCGGTGGAGTGTAGCAGAGAATACTGTATGGGGGAAGGTGGTGGCTTCCCCCGAGTTCGGGCCGTGGTGTGTCTTGTGGTCCAAAGTGCCCGTGGTACCCGCATTCGAATGACCTTTATTCCCGCGATTTCCAAGGAGGAGTCTTGAAACTATCCCAGTTTGGGCTCCCGGGACTTTGGGAGCTCATAATTCTCGATTCAGAACTCAAATTGGGATGAGGTCTAAGAAAATCTTGTCGCTCTCTTCAAGATCTTTTCAATGGCGTGTCACATTCTATCTGCACACACCAGGGTCAGGTCGATTCTTGATTTTTTGTGGTCGGGAGTCAAACTGTCAATTTGACTCCTGGCCTTTCTTTCGACCATAACTTGTGCTCCAGATTTTTGAATGGCTCGTACAAGGCCATTTTCGACATCCACACTTCAAGGCCTTTTCAATGGTATAAAGAAAAGCTCAAGGCAAGGTGTTTTGACCTCTGAAATCAAGCTCTGAAGTTGTGGGAGTCCCGGAAGACTCAAAATTCTCACTTTTGGGAGTGCGAGTCTCATCTTCACACTTGCCTCAAAGTGGGGTTGCGACATTTTGGAGACATGATTTGACACATGGATTGACACAACATCCTATGTCCCCTTTGAACAAACAAAACAACATATTTTTTATGGTTTAACTAAGACAACAATTGATACCCAATAAACAATTTCATCACCACCAACTTTGAATAATGAAATTTCGAATATGTGAAAATCTTAAATGGTATTGTAGGTATTTTATTTGATTTAACTAAGTGTTAGTGCTATTTCTATCATGCAAATCTTTTAACACCAAAAATCAAAGCTTGCAAGCCCAAGCAAAGTAATTGGATGGTACACGACACATATGAACAAATGATGAAAATTAGGTTATAAGTTTAATTAGGAAACAAAACCAATTTTTTTAAAAAGAAAAACTTTTACTTCATTAGTGGATATAACCTACCATCCTTTTTATGCAACTTGTAGAACAAAACATGACAACATCTCCACGATATCCATCACAAAGTTTTCATCTTCAGAAAGATCAACACTCGATTTTTCCATGTTAAAACCACAAAAAACCCTCCACTCATTGAACGTATTCTTTGCCCACGACTCAACATGCTTGCTTGCTTGCTTTACAATCTCCTTTATTCACATGTTCAATCTCCTTTTCATCAAGACCAAGGATGTGGGATTTTGAAATGGAATTCTTGAGATTTAGACGCACAAAAACGATCTTTAACAACCTTAGCCTTAATTTCAAATGTACAAGTTTCAAAGTTCAAATGAATAATGGAACCCAAAATGTGGAGAAAACATGAACATTACAATTATATACACATGAGGTTTCAAAAGAAATGAATCACAATTGGGATTTAAAACATAATTAGATGTTGAACAATTGTGAACATCAAATTCATCAGTGTTTAAAAATATGTATTGGTTGAAAAACTACCCAATCAATAGGCACCTAGTTGGGGATGTAATCTAGAAACATCAATAGGAAACTAATAAAGAGTGACTTAAAATAATATCGATCACAACATTGCACATAAACATCAAATCCGTTAGTGCACCAAACAAGATCTTCAATGTTATTAAGAGTCAAGTAATGTATTGAAGACATTAAACTAATAGAAGGATTAGAAGGTTGGAGGTTAAAAAAACCATCACAAGCTTCAAGCCCAAGGAATTAAGTGGACAAAAGAATTATGACCAAAAATTCAATTTCAAAATTTCAAAATAACACCCCAAGAAATCTAAAAACACAAAATTTCAATAATAATTCCTTTAACATAACCTTCAACAAAAGACATATTGCTAATCACATGAACAATTTTTTTAAAAAAGTAATGAAACTCACCCCCCAAAAAAAAAAAATGTAAAATGTAGATTCTTGTAAGATGTATGAATTTTGAAACCACACAAACAAAAACGTAAAAAAGACCCACAAAAAAAAAAAAAAAAACCAAAAACCAAAAACATGAACTTGAATCTAAATTAAAGAACCCAAAAAAATCACAAAGAAAAAAAAAACTAAAAAAAAAACTTTGAACAACAACTCCTTTGGAGAAGTTAACCTCAATATTTGCAAAACAAAAAAAATGACATTCAAAATTAAAATACAAGAATGCAATCAATTTTTAAAAAAAAACATAAAAGAAACAAAAAAAGAAAAAAAAGAAGGCTAAGTGGACAATGCATTAATGCAATGCCATGTGTTTCAAGGAAAACATAAAATCGCCATCGCAAAGCAATAAAGTTGAACATTTCAAAGAAAACAAAAATTGGCATTGCAGACTAGCAAAGCCCAACATCTCAAGGAAACAAAAAACCACCATCATAGAACATCAGAAGGTAGCCTCCCCAATAAAAGAAAAAATCGTCATTGAATAACAACAAAGTGTAAGAACAACATGAACAACTAAACAATGACAAAAGGTTGATGCACAAGCTCATGCCAAGCTACAATGCCAATGCGCATAGACACGAAAAATAAAAATGACAAATGCCAATAATAAGTTATAGGCTTCTTGGGTGTAAATAGAAAACCACCTTGTGTAATTCACATGTTGAAAGCAAAGAATGTGCATAATCGAAAATGCTTTACAAACAATGCATCATAAAATTTGTAAGCACAAGAAGACACTACCATATTTAACATTGTTGAAAAGTAACAACGATTCACTACAATGCACACATGAAAAAAAACAAAGCAAAGAGGTCAAGGAATGAAGACCCACATCGTTAGTCACCTATGTAACATCTACCAAAAAGATGACAAAAAGAAATTGTCACATTGTAACCATTGTTGAAAAGTTGACCATAAAAAAAAACTAAAAAAAAATTCATTGTCATTTAGGCATATACTTAGGCCCTTCTCCTACACCAAAATTTGTGGTATGAGTCATTCTATTGCAATTGCTAGAATTGATCATGGGTAATAATACTTTTTATAAAACTTGAGTTTGGAATAGTCTTTAAACATGGTAACATTGGCTATTATCACTAACTGTTTTTCTTTTCTTAGAATGTAAAAATGTCCTATATGATCCTAACTTTTTCAAAAAACTTCAAGCAAAAAATTCACAATTTGTTTTTTGAAATTGATGTTAAAGACATTTGCAAAATTTGAATGCACTAAAAGTGGTGGTTTAGTTTCAATTTCAATTAGGTGGGTTGCTAATGAACTTGATTTGAAGGTGCCAACAACTTGTCAAGTTGGGCCTTGTGTTGTGCTTCTCCAACTCTTGTGTTGTGCTTCAAAAGAGAGAAAGAGAAAAAAAGAACTAGGTCAATTGGTAGCCAAAATAGATAAGGAGATAGCTAGCAACTAGAAACCTTGATTAAAAACAACAATATTGATTATCTTTTTGCATGATTATAGTTAGGTTAAACATGCCATCAACCTTGTCTCAATTAGTGTTGTGTGCATCTTTGAATTCTAATGACTAAAATTTTGAAGAATTGATATATGGGTGATTTTTCTATTATTTTTCGTAAGCTCCTTATTGACTTTGCATAATCCTTAATGACAAAAAATTGAAGAACTAGTATATGGGTGATTTTTTATTATATTTGGTAAGCTTTTTATTGATTTTGCATAATCCTTTGTATGGTCATCCTTGATCATCCTTAGACAATTCTAAAAATGATTTCAAATATAACTATTTCACTTCCTCCCTCATAACTATCTCATTCTTTTCCTAATAATTATCTCTTATCATTATGATTATTTCACTCCTTTTCCTTACCCATGAACATAGATATGAATTTTATATTAATTGAAATTAAATTTGACATAAATAACGGTGAATTATTAATAATCATATGAGGAACATAATAAGAATTTTTTTTGTCATTGATAGTGCATAGTATAGTAATGTGGAGCCCAAGTGTTGTTAATAACATTCCATTCGAGTTTTAAAATTATGTCTAAATTAGAGAACCACCATTGCACACCTCAAGAGAACCCACTTGTACAAGAACCTCCCTCCTCCCTCTAGCAACAAAAACCTCAAGGAATCGAGGTTTGATGAAAGAACCAATAAAGAACTGGTGGCTTTAAAGACAATTATTTGATATTTAAAATTTTTAATATAGAACCATGGTTATTTTATGAACATTGGTTTCTTTGATTTTTTCAACCATGGTCATGAGGCTTATGACCTGACCTAATAACTATTAGGGTTTGTTTAGGGTTTAGGGTGATTTGTATTAATTAGCTTATGGGTGAACTCACAACTTATTTATTTATTTATATGGGGGGGGGTGTGGGGTAGGAGCCATATTGATTGGCCCATCATAATGTTTTTGGGAACATGATGGGAACACATTGGGAACAAGAGGAAAAAAATAAAAAATAAAAAATAAAAAATCCCACCCCACCCCCTCCCCAAAAAGACAACAATTGGACCCCTTGTGAGTGCATGCTAAGCCTTCTCATTGGTTACTTGAAAACTTTTATTTTCAAAATTGTTTGTCACCATTTTTGGCTAATGGCATGAATTGTGTGTGTGTGGGGGGGGGGGGGGGGGGGGGGGGGAACATAGTGTGATAGATACATCTCTCTTGAACACATAAGGTTTAGAGTTTATGGTCTTGAGCACAAGATAAGGTTCAGGGTTTAGGGTTTTGAACACAAGATAAGGTTTAGGGTTTAGGGTTTATGGACACAAATTTTTGATGTGTAGGTAGGTGTTTTTCTTCTTCTTCTTCTTCTTCAAGTGTTGTTTTTTTTTCTAACATGCATGAACATTGTGAGAGGTTCCTCCTTTTGGGAAAAACTAAAAGCAAGCAAACCAACCATTCCTTTATCCGTTGGAAGTGCTTGGCCAATATCAAGTATTACCCATAGAACTTTATCTCATGAGCCTTGTATTTCTTGTGGTGAAAAATAAAAATAAAAGTCACATTTATTTAAATCTGAGAAAAAACTGAAAATCAAAAGAAAAATCACATTTATTTAAATCTGAAAATCAAAAGAAAAATCACATTTATTTAAATCTGAAAAAAAAGAGAAAAATCACATTTATCTAAATCTGGAAAAAAATTGAAAAAAGAGAAAAACCACATTTATTTAAAATCTGGAAAAAATTGAAAATCAAAAGAAAAATCACATTTATTTAAATCTGGAAAAAAATGAAAATGAAAATGAAAATCACATTTATTTAAATCTGAAAAAACTGAAAAGAAGTAAAATAGATCTGAAAAAATAGAAAATAGAAAATAGAAATATTATTTATTTAAATCTGAAAAAAAATATTGACTTTTGACACATACAAAGGATTTTTTGGGGGTTTAAAAAAAAAAGGCACTAATTTGCAGCATTTAAAAAAGAAAAGAAAAAAAGACAAAAGTCTCCAGACTTTTTTACAACAAGTTCCAACAAGGTAGCCAAAATTATTAAAAGAGTTCTTAAGAAAAAAAAAAATTTAAAAAATTAAAAAAAAAATCATATCTGGCCTACAGCTGAATAATTTGGCTAAATTTTCTTGTGCCAGTTTGGCTACAACATCACAAAATTTTATTTTTTCCAAATTTTTCATGAACATTTGAAAGAGATAATATGTCTTCTTTATAGAATATTCACAAATTATTGAATATTATAAATAATAAGTTTCCTGAGTAACTTATACATTATTAGCTATTTATAAATGCTTAGGAAATTTTGGAAAAAAGGGAAAATTATTACAATATTTTCCCAATAAGAAAAGAAAATGAAAAAAAAGAAAAAAAAAATGGAGGAAAAAAAAGGGGGGACCATCTCTATTAGGTGAATTCATTAACCCATTAGCCAAAAAATTGCCTCGAAATAATTAATCATCAAACCAAAGAAAAATAAATTGGCATAATTGGTTCTAGAATTCTAAATTACACAAAAATAAAAAAGAAAAAAAAGAAAACAAGATTATCAATTGAAAAACCATAATTCCATCAATTGAATGGATGTTGATTATGGATGATTATCATCCTTCAGCTCGTCGTCTTCTTCTCTTCTTCTTCTTCTTCTCTTGTGGCCCTGCGTGCGCACAGAGAGCCAAGCGCCATCGCTGCTGCTACTGCGCTTAGGGTTTGCAGAAATTCTGGTTCTTCCGACGCGGAGATCGTTGTAGTTGATGTCTGGTCGTAGCGATCGGTTGCGCCTACGCCTCGACTTCTCGTGATTGCGTATTCTGGGGACTTTATTTCCAGGTTTTTGAGCGAGGAGGGGAAGAGAAATGGCTCTCAGGGCCAATTCTCACAAGCTGCTGCAACGAGTAGTACTAACTCAACGATGGGATTTGTGGAGAGTAGGAGGCGGACAGTGGCGCTCGTTCGCTGCCGCCGCTGATTTGGATGTGGACGTGGTTGTGGTTGGAGGTGGACCTGGAGGTTACGTTGCTGCTATCAAGGCTGGGCAGCTGGGTTTCAAGACTACGTGCATCGAGAAGCGTGGTTCTCTGGGTGGCACCTGCCTGAACGTCGGTTGCATTCCTTCCAAGGTAAGTGCGAGATTTATTTTCCCTCCTTGTATGAAATGCAAATTTTGTGGTGAACAAATTCACGGGATCTGGCGGATTCGACTTCTAGGATTGTCTTTTTTGTTTGCAGCTCTAGTGCGGATTGTCTTGGCAACTCTGTTCTAGGGTTTTTATCCTCAATGGCATAGGGGATGGGACTTCTATTTGGACTGAAAGAGAGATGAGAGTGCAGGCAGGTGTATCCTTTTTCAGAGAAGATTTGTATTGGTTTGCGGGATTTGTGCTATTGTTGCTTTTGAAGTTTTGTGTCCTGACTCTCTTAACCTCTCTCTCAAATCCATGGCTCTTGTAGGCGCTGCTACACTCTTCACACATGTTCCATGAGGCACAACACAGTTTTGCCTCACATGGAGTAAAGCTCGGGAGTGTGGAGGTTGACCTACCAGCAATGATGAAGCAGAAGGACACAGCAGTTACTGGGCTGACGAAAGGAATTGAAGGTCTATTCAAGAAGAACAAGGTGACATATGTCAAGGGAATGGGAAAAATTGTCAGTCCTCATGAAGTTGAGGTGGAGTTGAATGATGGAGGCACACAGAAGGTGAAGGCAAAGCACATCATCATCGCTACTGGCTCCGAGGTCAAGACTCTGCCAGGGATCACAATTGATGAGAAGAAAATTGTTTCGTCCACTGGTGCTCTTGTCCTGAAGGAAGTGCCCAAGAAGCTTGTGGTGGTGGGAGCAGGCTACATTGGGCTGGAGATGGGTTCCGTGTGGGGAAGGCTTGGCTCCCAAGTCACAGTGGTAGAATTTGGGGATGCAATTGTGCCATCAATGGATGCGGAGATCAGGAAATCATTCCAGCGATCGCTTGAGAAGCAAAAGATGAAGTTTATGTTGAAGACCAAGGTTGTGAAAGTGGAGGACAATGGGGATGGGGTGACATTGTCACTAGAGGCCTCGACAGGTGGGTCACCAAGCACTCTGGATGCAGATATTGTCTTAGTTGCTGCAGGTAGAATTCCCAACACAAAAGGGCTAGGTTTGGATGCAGTGGGAGTAAAGCTTGACAAGTTTGGGAGGGTGGAAGTTGATAATCATTTCCAGACCAATGTTCCTGGAGTGTATGCCATTGGTGATGTCATTCCTGGGCCAATGCTTGCACACAAAGCAGAGGAAGATGGGTATGCCTGTGTTGAGCTTATTGCTGGTAAGCCGGGCCATGTGAATTATGACACAGTTCCTGGTGTTGTTTACACCCATCCGGAGGTTGCCAGTGTTGGAAAGACAGAGGAGCAGGTGAAGGCATCTGGCATTGCCTACAGGGTGGGCAAATTTCCATACATGGCCAACAGCCGTGCTCGCAGCATTGATGATGCAGAGGGCATGGTGAAAATTATTGCGGACAAGGAAACTGACAAGGTTCTTGGAGTACACATCATGGGACCCAGCGCTGGTGAGGTGATTCATGAGGCATGCCTGGCAATGGAGTATGGTGCCAGTAGTGAGGACATTGCACGCACATGTCATGGCCATCCAACCTTGAGTGAAGCTTTAAAGGAGGCAGCAATGGCCACTTACGACAAGGCGATCCACTTCTAAACTTCACCTGGATTTTTTTAGTGGAGAAAGGCATGTACAACCTGGATCTTCAAAGCAATAAGATCTAGGAAGAGTGGTGGTGTACGATGCTAAAGAAGTTGGTTCTTCTCTTCTTTTGGGTGTGAATGCTTCTGTAGCTCCTTTGTCTTGGGTCTTAATGTTATGAGGTTGTGTGCATGTGTGTATGCACCCTGAAGTATATGCAAGCTTGCAATTCAATGCGACACAGCATTCTTTGATGTGGCACTTTGTGTGTCAATCTGACAGACATTTGTACCTAGGGGTTTATAACAAGCTTGCTTATGTTTCACAATATTTTGCCCCAGTCTTACCAACAAAACCTAGAAATTTCAACAGGGCTACATAATGCATAATTGGAGATGTATAGTAGGTTGCACCACAACATCAGGCAGCCAGGCATCTGATTTGTGGACCTCCAACAACTCCTTTCATAGGCAAATCAAAAAAAATCTCTAGAACCAAAGACTTTGTAGAGAGGAAGCTCGGAATGTTGTTTTTCTTGCCAAATAAAATGTGCCTTGGTCATGGGGGGGAGGGGAGAGAGTTGGACAGATTGGTTGTTTTACTCCTGAATGGAAGAAGCCCATTTGATAATGGAAGAAGATTCTTGCACAAAACTTACGTGCATGGTGTTGTTGTTGCCAATGTTGTGCTGTTTGATTATGCAATGATGTCTTGCCGGTGGCCATTGCTTTGTCTTAGAAAAATGGGTCAATCTGATTGCAAAGAGATTGCCACACTTGTGTGTTTTTTCGTTCAGTTGCTGAAAGGTTTCACAAGCTCCAAAGAGTGGTGATGGTTCAGGATGGGTCAGATTAGTGCAATGCTTAGTATTTTGCTCAGCTGCTAAAAGGTTTTGCAAGCTCTGAAGAATGGGTGATGGTACAGGATGGGTCAGAGTAGTGCAATGCTCTGTATTTTGCTCAGTTGCTGAAAGGTTTCGCAAGCTCTGAAGAGTGGGTGATGGTATAGGATGTGGCAGAGAAGTGTAATGCTTCTTCTCCATTACACGTGCATCAAAGAAAGAAGAGCTTGAGATGGTACTAACGTAGTTGATGCCACATCAGGAAGCAGAAGATTCTGGTCTAGGTTTCTGTGTGATTTGTGGCTAATGTGGGTCCCATTTTGTGGCAATCTGGCACGTGAGTGGGTCCCTGCACTTGCTATCCGGAATTGCGAATTGCATTCGCCTATGAAGTATGAGAGTTTTTTTGGCTTTGCTGATGTATTAGGATCATATAAAGCGCAACAAAACCTCCCTTCTGGTTGTTGCCCAATTGCAAAAAAACCTGAGAGAAAAGGCCGAGCACACCCGCTGCCATCATCGCCCTGCTTGTTGTTGTTGTTGTTTCTTTCCGCATCACAAAGCCTGAGAGCTTGGATTGCTTTGCAACAAGGAAGAGTTGGAGCCTATTATGGCAGCAATCTGTGTAAACGTTGCGGCCGCGGCGGTTACAGGGCCGAAAGCTTCGGCGCTTCAAGGTGGAGCAGGAGCTACAGCAGCTGCTGCAACGACGACGACGACGACGACGACTACAAGAACAAGGCCAAGTCGTAATGGAGTTCATGCCTCTCACATCAGTTGTAGTAGTAGTAGTAGTACATTTGCTGCTCCTGGTTTTTGCAACATTGCAAGAAGGAGGACGCCTACAATCCGCCATTCAAGCTCAGTACGCACACTCTCAACCTTCCCCTGTTCTGTAATAAGCATTGCAATCACGATGACAGACCTCGTTGTTTTTGCGCTTTCCTCCAGGAGAGATGCTTCTGTAGGTTCATGACTGCAAACAAAATCCGAAAGCGAAGAATAAGAGAGGAGACAGTGTGCTCTCTCACAAGTGCATCACAAAACACAAGAGGAAAGGAAAGGACAAAACAGAAAGAAACAAAAGCGAGAGACAAAGACAGAGACAGAGACAGAGATTCCTGCTTGATCAAGTGAAGAGTGTTGCTTGTGGAAGATAGGAACCCTGATCTTTTTTGTCTTTCTTCCTGATGATGAAATTCTTCTGCAGAGAAAAATACTGTGTGCTCAAGATTTAGCAGAGCAGATCAAAGAGATGAAAGCTGCAGAGAAGAGGTGGGAGTCTCAGGCAAGTTCCCCCAACTTCAAACTTTCCCACAAAAAACCCAAAAAGGAAAAAAAAACAACAACATTTCTTCACTGCAAAAATCAATTCTTCTTGCAGTTTGGGAGCATTTTGTTGCCTGTCGATTGCTTTTGTGAAAAAGACTGTAGAATTGTTGTTGGTCTTGTTTGTCTGTTGTTGTGGTGGTGATTCTCATGACCTTGAGCGCATGATTCTCCAATCTCCTTGATCTCTAGTAGATGGGAATAAGCATGGTTGTTGTTGTTGTTGGTGACACTTGCCCTTTTCTTTAGGTCAAGGAAGGGAAAGTGAAATCTTTGACAGCGAAAGAAGCAGGATATGCAATTCAGTTGTCCAATTACAGCTTTCTGGACGTGCGGCCTTCGACTGAGCACAGTAAGGTGATGATGATGATTTAACAATCCTGGTATCCATCCCTGTTTTCCTCCTCCTTGTCCCTTTCCCTTTGGTTGTGGCATGAGGTGGAAAGAGAGTCGAGACCAAATTAGGACTTTCTTCTCATTTTTGCTAGAGCAGCTTTTCAACCTTGAAAATTCCTCAGTGTTGAATTTCTTTGCTATTTTCCAAATTCCCTTCAGGTATATGTGAAGGACTCAATCTGGATTCCAATATATGATGTGGACAAAAGTTTGGATCCAGGGACTCTTCTCAAGAAGCTTTCAAACTTCTCAATGGGTACGTAAACGTAAATGTATGTATGTCATTGCCATTAGTTTGGTGTGTTTTGAAGAAGAAGAGAGAAGAAGCACCGATGACGACAACTGCAACAACATCAAATGCATGTGTGATGGGCTTACACAGTGATAGATACACTTGGTTGGGTGTTTAAAGTCTTCAAAAGGTGCAACAACTCCTCTTATCAATTATGTTGGTTCATTTCTGTCTGTTACATCGGTTGGTTTTGCAATGGATGGATGCTTGTAGGGGGCTGGTGGAGCGGTCTTCCCTTGATGAAATACAATGAGTGAGTACAGCCTTCTTTACACAGTGAGAGTATTTTATTGCACATATGTAGCCTAGTCTGCCAATGATCTTGAGGGTGTTTTGTTAGTTCCAACTTTTTCCTCCTTGTTTGTCTTCTTTTTATGTCCTTCCTCCCCTCTTCTCCCGCATTTTTGGGTGATTTCTTTCACTGTTTTCCTTTTTGTGAAACTCCATCCTACATTTTATTGTTCCTGTGCTAGCCACCATCATGACTGAGTCTGGATCTGAGGTCTTAGGTCATCTCATCAGGTTGATTTCCTGTGATGTTAGGTTGTGACCATGAAACGTTCTAGACCCCTCTAATCCCCTCATATTCACACTGTGCATGATATACTATAGCAAGCAAGACTGACAGTTTACTGCACTGATGATGCTATGACATTGCAGACGCTTTATGCCAGATGTTGTCGCCCAAATACCAAAAAGTGCCAATTTAATTGTTGGGTGTCAAAAGGGTCTCAGGTAAGTTTAAGGCCCTCTGACACTGGTAGTCTCTGCAATTCCTTAACCCTTTTTTGGTTGCATTGTGTTTGTCCTCCTTAAACCCTGTATGCTGTCTTTCTAGTTTTCACCCCTGTAGCACAAGGAGACGTCTTTGTGTGATTTTCCAGCATATTTGTTTTGTCTTAAGTGGGTGTCCATTGCTTTCCTTTGTTTCAGGGGTTTGGGATTTTTAACCTGTCCCCCTGTTTATGTACATTTGACATGACCTAGATTTTTCAGTTTGTACTTTGCCACTTGAAAAGACTTCAGTGAAACTCTAGTGGTTGAGGTTCTGGGTTGCAGGTTGGTTTAGAGTATATAATTTTTGCCTTGCAATTAGAAAAATATCATGAAGGTCTAAGCTGTCATGTCTGAATGCTTTGTCAAATAGATTTGTTCAAACTCAATTGGATGGCATTGCAGGTCTTTGGCAGCATGTGAGCAGCTATACAAGGCTGGTTACAGAAACCTATATTGGCTCAATGGTGGTTTTGATGCAGTGCAAGAAGGGGTACTGATCTCTGTTTGCCTTGTTGATACATACCCTTTGCTAATGCGCGCATACTATGGCTCAACAGTTTCATGTTGTAAACTTCAAAAGTTTTGTGATTGCAGCGGGGTCATCTATTTTGCAAACTTCAAGCAGAGTGATCATTCTCCCCAAATTAGTGAAGCCATAGAAGACCAAGGCTCTAAACTTTGAAGTCACTACATCTTCAAAGTACTTCCTAGTGCCTAGTGGTCGCATTTCTGTTTCAATAGAAATATGTTTGACAGGGTTGTTTGTTGCACTGTCCCTACCAAGATCTGCTGTCTCTTTACTTAGCTCCTCTACCCTCTGTTTTAATGGAAAGACTTGATTCCAAGCATGGTTACTGGTCTAGTTTTCTTACAATACATCTATGAAGGTTGTTGGAAGATTGATGCCTCTGTTCAATGGGAACATTTCAGTATTTTGGACACCTGTTCTCCTCTGAGGCTGCTCTTACAAGGCGATGAAGTACCCCTTTCTGCTAATGTGATGAAATTTGCATGAATTGCCGGTGGGAAAACTGCAGATTTTGTGGTTCTCACTGTCACAGCATTGTACGCTTATGGGTATATTTTGGTGAATTCAATATTGTTGCAGTCTTTCACTTATGGGAACAATGTTTGAGATTCAAACTGCAAGGGAAACATGTCTAGGCGCTGTAGTAATCCAATGACTTATCCTGCTTCTTTGTTTGGACCAGGATCTGGAGAAAGAGGGTTCTCAACCCTTCAACTTTGCAGGTATCGGTGGCATGTCTGAATTTCTGGGGTGAGTTTCTGAGTTTTCCTATTGGTCAATTTCTTGCTCATTGTAAAGCCATTACACAGTGTGAAGCTGGCCTTGCCCCTGAAGAGGTCTTCCTCTGGCTGAAATAGGCTGGAACAGTTGTCTCTTAAGATTGAGGGTATATCTCCCACATATTCTGATACTTGAATGATCAATACAGTGTCATTTTATGACAACTGTAACACTAACATTATCCCATCAACTCTCTGGCTGGAAGGTGGACAGATGTACAGAGAGCGGAAGCTGCAAAGCAAGGAATGACATATCGAGCACTTCTGTTTGCTAGACTGGTAGGTTTCTAATATCCTGCTGATCTTGTGGGCCATAAGTCCTTTCAGTTCATGTCAGATTATCATTTGTAAGTTTATGATCTAGTTATATATGGAAGCTTTAGAGCTGCATGTCTAAAATTTAACTTCAGAAAGATCTGTCTTTGTATGAACTATTTGTGCCTTGTCTGCTGTTCTCAGTGTCAGGGTTGCAACACTACAATTTTGCAATTATAGAACTTCATTTCTAGGTGCTGGGACAACTCTTCATAAAGATAACAAATTTTGTTGGGGTGATGTGGTTTGGGGGGGTGGGGTTGGGTTGACAGTTGGGAGTGATATTGGCTGTTGACTTATTTTTTCTTGGAGCTCAGCAATTGGGGCATTATTTTCAACAGCTTCGCCAGTGAATTGTGCACTTGTAGCTAGAGAAGACAAAAAAAGCTGCAACTTCAGAAAAAGAGACCTTGGTAAGAGATTCCACCAAGATTTGAAAGTTCAGAGGTCATCAAATGGTTCATTAGGAGGTTATTGGGTTTGCTGTTTTGGATCTAGAAATCCCTTTCGGAGTTCTTTGCTATATACTTGGTGGCAAAGAGAGAACTACAGATACTGGTCCAGTCACCAGTAGTTCTCAGGATTGCTGTTCAACACCATAATCAACCTAGTGACCACCACTAGAGGTTCTACAGAAGTGATTCAAAATTAGCAAATATATGTAGAATGTGTATGACTTGCTATGGGGGTAAAAAGGTCTCTTCTTTTGTTTTGTTGCGATACGTAGTTATGGGTGTGGAATGGCAGGATGATCTGGATTGATGAGACATGTGCCCATGAGGGTGGACCATAGAAGGTAGTTGTAAGAGATCCACATCCTTTTGCGGGTTATAAATTCTCAGACTGAATCATTAGGAGAAGATTATGCTGTTTGTCAAAGACCCTCTGCAACTGACACCTTTCAGAGGGCTGATAATAATTGGTTTGCCCATGACGGCAGTGCCTTCTTCATTCTTGTATCCACAGTAAGGAGGTCACAACTCACAACCTGCTCCATAACCTCTGCCAGCCTGCAGAGTCTAACTCGGGACCTCTGGAGCTGGGCCTAACACCTTAGTATTAAGTACCCATTACCATTGTAGTTCCACAAAATCCTTTTTATACACACAACATTTAACACATCTTTCATGGTTGCGCAAAATTGGGGGCAAACATTAACTTTGGACAAACACATTTTACCACACATAATCTAGCACACATTATCGAGCATTCAATCAACTAAAAGAACTAAAAAGGAACATGTATACAACAACAAGTGAAGAATGAGACTCTCCCATCAAATGAAGGAATATTTTTAGCGCTTTATATACACTAGGTTTCCAAATCTAACTTTCAATGGTTTCCTTCAGAATCCTTATAATCTCTCCAACAATATCAATTTCAACTCCAAACCGATTGTCTTCCATGTATGAACCCCCCCTTCACAAAGTGATCACCATAACACAATGACTCCATTGTTTCCAGAATTGGCCATCTCTGCATCAACCTATGGTTTGGCGAGAATACTTCTAAATAGAAAACTCCAATGATTCATGCCTATATGGATGTTGCTTATAATTTCAACCCTAAGTTCCAAAACACATTTATAAAACAAATCCCAAGCTCTTCTAATTGCAATATTACATGAATATCCCATCTCCAAGTTTGAAAGTATTTTTGATTATGCATGGAAACATGTTACAAACATCAATGAATTACATATTGACAAACTGAAAAAAAAAAAAAGTGAATTCACCTTTTTTGTTCTCTAACATATTCTCCAACACTTGTATCTTGGATTGTGCAACATCTAGTTCTACATGCATCCTCAATTTTTTGTCATTTATAACAAGGTTTATTTGAATTATTAACTCTAAGCTATATATCTACCAATTATTCAACTCATCCACGACTTTTTCCTCAACCTTAATATTGCATTTCTCAAGTGAGGCCATTGCATCTTTAGTCCTTACACCCCAAACAAACATTCATTTGTGCTTTTAAATGGGTTTTGAGTCTTTGTCTTAGAACATTGTTGATCCTTGTGCATGGTGCATCCTAAAGAACCTTCAATTGAGGAGACAAAAAATATGTAGAACTTGTTTGATTACTTTGAATTTTATGTGTTTCTATTATATGTCCAACCCAATTAACTTAAATTGTTGTGACCCTAGCCTTGGGCATGCAACAAAACAAAGAGAAAACAAACCATGAATGAACCAAGACAAAGGATGCATCAAAACACATTCCCTTTGCAAAAGGCAAGATTGTTATTTGGTGATAGCATGAGCCTAATGGGATATTTTTTAATATATTGTGTTGATATTGACAAAAAAATAATCTAATAGATTCTTCCAACATGGATATGTTTTTTTTTTTTGGATATGTTCAAATATTTTATTACATTATCAAAAGTTCCATGTGACACAATTCATATCCATGTAAACAATTATATCCTAAGGTGTAATTTGGACTTCATCAACCATCCATTGTAAACAATGTGATTGTAAAACACATTTATGTTTTGTGAAAAAACAAACCACAAAAATGAAACACATCAAAGATTTGACCAATATTGAAGGTTGTTTTACAAAGTTTTGTAGATTGGACCACCAACATTGGAGATGGTGACATTTTTCATTTAATCTCCATCATTGTTTGTATTGGATAGCATGTTAGTAATGGATAGCATGTTAGTAAACCCAAAAGACAATCTAGTGCTTCTTACAAATCGTGAAAGTGAAAAAACATTCTTAATGTTTTTTCACACAATGAATTTAAAGCTACAATGGTGGTTTCCAATAGTATAAATATACAATAGGACATATGTAAATAACTTTTTCATTGCCTTTATGGTTCATGACATCTCATTCACAATTAATCAAAAGTCTTTTCGATAGAGGATTCAAACATAGTTCCCACCTCTAGTTCTTCTTCAATTGATGCTTGTTTGTTGTTGAACAATTGTCCTCATCCAAAAAAAAAAAAGTTTTGATTCCAAGGAAAACATATAAGAGAAAACATCCTGACCATGTAAGCTCTTAAGAAGATTCTATTCAAAGATGGGCTTCGATTTCTTCTCAAATATGGACTCCATCACCTCAAAGAAATATGTTCTACCATCTTCAAAACTACTAAAAACTAATTGTGGAAATGGAGGATTTTATCAATTTGTTCTTGGGTCAACTTTTTTGCTTTGGTTTTCTACGTGATTTTGACACTTGCAAAATATGCATGGAACTTTCTCATGTCCACGATCACAAAAGATAAAGACTTGCAAAAAAACAAAAAGGAAGGTTAAACAAGAAAATAAGGAGCAAGGAATGCTAAAAGAAATAAGATAAAATGAAAGAAGGGAAGATGCAAAAACTGATACAAAAGTGGTGTTTATACATAGAATTTATAACCATATTGTGTGAGGTAATGAATTGATAAATTGGACTTTGATTTTTGCACATGGCAATAAAATGTCCAAAGAACATTTTAAAATGGATGAAAAATGTACCTTTTAAAAAAGAATGCAAAATTTATTCATAAGATTTGAAAAATAAATAATAAATATAATAAACTTCAAATAGTAGTAAGCCATTGTGCTAGACCCCTACCATCATAACCTTTAACCAAAGAATCTAAAGAAGAAGAAAATAGTTTATTTGATTTGATCAAATTGGTAGGTTAATCCATAGGGTATAAATTAAGAACATGTGATGCAATTTGATTCCTCACATATTTTCTTGATGTCCCAATAACAACCATTTATGGACAAATGTAAAAAAAGAAATCAAAGTCAATACAATTTTTTTTTAATAAAGATATTAGTATCAACATTGTGGTAATGACTTTCAAATATTGTAATAAAAGAAGGGAAGAACTTCTAGAGTAAATCCATGAACAAAAAATGGAAGTGGAAAGATAACAATTTGCATTATATCTTAAATGTTTAAAATTTGTTATAATTTTCAACCCAACTGGAAGATCACACATATGTTGTTAGCAACTTTTGGTCCACCCCTAAACTTGACTTATAACAAAACAACAAAGAAATGATTCAACACGAAACTTCATCATCTATAAATTTCAACATATTAAAGTCATAAAAGGGAAAACATGAAGACATAGAAGGTGAAGGCATCTAGTCACAAAAGTTTAAACTAGAGCCTTTTGCATATGGAAGCAAAAATGAGGACAAAGATGGATTACAAAGGAAATCTTTGTTGGTAAAAAATGGATGTTTTTTATGGCTTGGTGGCAATTGACCTTTGTTGCAATGGGGAAATTTATAATCAATGAAATGTTTTATGGAAAGGTGAATTGTAACATGGTATGTTTCTAAATGAGGGAATCAATGTTAGATACATGCTTGTTGGATTCTTCCATAATATCAAACTTGGTTTTTATAAAAAGAAGTAAAACTTTATGAAAAACATCCCATCTAGGTTCCAATGCAAAAACATGTACTTTAAGCAACTAGCATGTTTTCGCATTGCTCCTTATACAAAACAAACAAGGGAACAAAAGCTAAATTGTTCCAAATTTGGGGATGAAAAAATGAGATTAAGGTCAAACATGTAGACACATTAAGGTCAATGACACAAGAACTAGGCATACAACAAGCTTGAATCAAGGCCTCAAAAGTGAGTGTAACATTTCACACCTATCTTTGAAAATAATTTTCTTGTTGAATTCATCATAGACTTGACTTTTGTTCAATTGTAGGGCACATTTTCCTCCTCAACATTATTTTTTTTAAAAACATTTTGGTGAAGATAATAAGGTGAAATTCCAAAATCTCATGCACTAAGAAGGTCAACCTACTAAAAAAACATTACAATTTTAAAAAAATAGTGCATAGAGGAAAGGAAACAAAAGAAAAAGTATTTGGAAAAAAAAAAAAAAAAAAACCTTTATTGATGGGTCCTTGTTGCTAATAAGAGGGAACTTATTAATAATTGCTCACATTTTGTTGAAATCTTGAATTCATAACCATTGAGGAAGGAACCAATTTCCTTCAATTTGCACATGTTGTTCATTTGAAATAAAATCACATCACCATTGTAGTCCCAAAACTTATCCATAAAATCTTATTGGTTCAGTTGTGAATGCAATTGTCATTGGTAGGTTAAAACAAAACCTTGTGATTTGGGGTATCTCAAGTTAACAAAACTTGAACAACCTTCCTTAATAGATAAATGTCATATAAGTATAAAATTATTCATACATTTAAAAATATACATTTTATAAGATTATTAAATTTATTTTTCACGAAAAAAAAATCACCAAAAAAAATCATTGCCATTCATTAATAAAATAAAATATTTTACCAATCGTCCTTTAGACTCAATTATTTGCATGTAGTAAATATCTTAGCACCCATGGACTTATTTTTCTAATAATAACTTATTTGTAAAAAACATTTCTAAATGAATCAAAACAAAACAAAAATGAAAATTTAACATGCAATTAATTATATAATGTAGCATTTAATGACTTTATTTACTATATTTACCCATGTTTTGTGGTTTTAAGCCAATAATGCATTATCTTGTGCATTGTAAAAATGAATTTGTATGTTAATTACCTCACTCCATACATGGAGGTGAAATAACAAATACGTTATTAAAAAATGATTTAAATTTGTGTATTTATAAAAAATATTTGAATTGATAAACCTCCACCTTCTTTATCATTATTCTCACCTTTTTCTCACACGTTAAAAAATAAAATCCCTTTCAAAATGAAGCTAAATATAACCTTTTACATTAAAAAAATGATCATAAGATAAAAGTAAAAATGATCATGAAATTAAAATTTACAGATTAATTCACATTTCTCATTTTTTAAACATAAAAAGTGATGATGTTTTGACCTTTATACAATTTTTTTTTCTTTTAAATAGTTTAATAATATTTCTATTTAATTGCAAAAATCAAATAAAAATCAAATTGAGTTGATATAACCTTGGATTAATCTAAAGCTTTTTTCTAGGCCATAAGGTTTTGGTAATGATATAAGAGGGGTCCCAAAGAACTAACCCTAAAAAGATTTGAGAACTCCAATTGTCAAGTAAGTAGGTATTCATTGGGGGAAGAATGTGCCAATAAAGCGTTTCATGTCCAAACTCCAAACAACCTGACTCTTGATGAGATCTGGCAAACACATCAAACAATGAAGAGTCAAACAAGCCTTCAAATACCAACAGAAACCACAAACTTCAAATGCAACAAAACTTGCATTTCATGCAAAAAGACCATGAACATGGACACCTTCAATTGTTCTGGACACTCTTGAAACAAAACTTATCTTGACCCATTCATGAGATTTGCCCAGTACTGGCTATTTCCATTCAAAAAATTGACATTGAAACCTCACAGATTTAAACATCAACCAATTTGGGTCATCTCTAATTCATGAAACTGATATTGTAATGTTGTGGGTTTCCTCATCAACCAATATGGTCATTTTGATTTCAGAAAAAAATGATTTGAGCATTGACAAAATATGGTCATATCCATTTCAAAAGATTGACATTGTGATGTCACAGCATTGAGCATCGACAAAATGTGGTCATTTCCATTTCAAAAGGATTTGACCTTGTAATTGACATGGATCAACGAATAGGCATGTCATAACCTTGGAAATGCAGCTGGATTGGAGATGAAAGCTTAAAAGAGGGAGAAGGTAATGGTGCTCAGATCATCGTAGTCAAGTCATCTCATGGAAGTCCTAAACAGTCTCCTCATGATCAACAAGGTAATGAGAAGCAAAAGGAAGGTACTGTAATACAGAAAGCTAAGTAATACATGTAAATTGTCAAAAAAGCAGCAAAAGAAGAGACAGGACCATGTTGCAAGAACCACTTGAAAAGAGAAAGAAGAGAAAGGGCCATGTTCGAGGAACAGTTCAACATCCATGGGTACTCTGTTTTGATGGGGCTTCCATTGATGATGCAACCTATGCAGGTTGTGGAGCAGTGCTAATGACCCATGCCCGATCTCCAGTTGAAGAATTGAGCAAGTTCATAGGGGCTCATACTTTGCATACTGCAGAATATGTTGCCTTGTTTATAGGTCTCAAGGTAGCAAGCTCTTGGAATGTTGACAACCTGCATTGTTACGGAGCCTCTCAGATTATTCATAACCAGGTGCGAAGACACCGAATGGAGTAATATTTTTTTGCAGTGAAATCATTGTGTGTTTTGAATCCTTAATGCATGATTTTTTTGCCACCAAGCAAGTCCAAAGTCCTGTTCTTCATATGACAAGAGGTCAATCACTACTTTTGTAACAGCTAACAGGGCAGTGGAAAGCGAAAAAACAAATCTTGGTGTTTTTGTGTCAACAAGTGAGGCTTCTAATTGGAGAGTTCAAAAGTGTGAAGTTGGAGTGGGTGAGAAAGGCTGACAATCTCCATGCAGCTAGACTTGCATACCAAGCTATAAACCTTCAATTGGATCGAGAATTGACTGCTGCAGAAACTGACAGTGAGGATCCTGAGAACACCAAACCAAAAAAGGATCCAGCTGAATTCAGTGATGATGACGATGACTATTATCAGCATCCGATATCAAAGAATTCAAGCAAACAACCTCAACAGCAGCACAGATCATCACCTGATTCAAGTAAACAACTAGGACAGTGCAGATCAACACCCACAGCATCCTGTAAGACCAATAACAACCAAAATGGTAAACACAAGAGAGTTTTAAGGAAGCTTATGAAAAGAAATAAGTGTAAGCAAGGACAATAAACCCCTTTTGACTGCCATTATTTCTTTGGCTCCGATGTCTACATTCCCACCACAGTCAGGAATCAGGTACTTATTTTTCCATTCTTCATTTGTCACATTAAAAAACCCAAGCAAATCTGATTTGTCAGATTTATTAGATTTGCAGGACAGAGTGATGATGCTCACTCTAGTCATCCGTTCACTCAAATAACATAAGACCTACTTAAAAAATTTATAAGAAAAAACCTTGGTATGTGTTTCAACTTGTCAACGGTTTCAAAATTCAAACCGTGACCTCCACTGCTGTTAGTTCAACTACATTAGTGTAAGGGTGGGCTGCATGTTGAGGACAAACTTGCAGTTATATTTCAAAGCAGTTGTTGGGTTGAGTCAAACAATGAGTGCATTTTTTTTGTAGGATCCAGATACAAATGCCAACATGAAAATAGGGAATTCTTGGCCAATTTTGGTTCATTAGTGATGATCAGAGGTCTGGTATGGCGACTAACAAAATTCAGGTTGAGTCTATTAGATGGAGTCATCTCCTTGATGACGGCAGATTGGCTTGGAGAAAAAGTTTTGATCAGAATTGGCAAGGCTCCGGATAGAGAAGACGGCCAATTCGTTTGACTTTGACAAGACCTGGGGAGCCAGACACATTATCTGTGGGAGAAGGGATAGCAAAGTCATTGGAGTTTTCATAGTCAATGGGACTGTTAGCTGACACTATTACGCCCCTCCAGGCCTCCTTGGGTAATGGCCCTTGGTCATGGTGTTGGGTTGTATTCCTTTTCCTTTGCAATAAGAATTTCTTATTTGCTTCATGTTGAATCCTGAGTGAGCGAGATGGATTTTAGGCCAACTCAAACCTGAGTCAAATGTTAAGGCTTCTACTAGATACTAAATTACTAGATATTGCATCTGAAATAGTTCTATCTGAGCATTGCTAATGACAGCCCCACAGAAGAGTATTGACAGTTCAGAATCAGAATCAGGAAGTGAGTATTCAGCTGTAGGTGGCCAGTTGCTTGTATGCGGTGACATTGAGCATATGTGAAGGAAAGTCAGTTTCATGACACATGCAGAAACAATTTAGAAGTTAGGGGCTCGAAGAGGGTCGATGATCAATCTTGCAATGCCATGCCACCGCATGACTTCCCTTTACAACCAACATAGAGAGAGTTCTAACCGATGGTACTAAAAACTGTAGAAGAGGGTGATGGCTGCTCACTGGTATAGCCCATGCTGGGACCCTGGGACATGAAAAATATCCAAGGTTTCAAACTTCAATCTCCATGAGCTCTTGGGTGAGATGAGCTTAGGTGTTGGGGGTGCCAATTTGTTGTAGCTCAAAAGATGTTGAGCTTGGATGTGCAGTAAAAGGGTTCTGGTTCCAATTTAGGTTCCCAAGGATCAATCTCATGGAACTGTGGTGACATCCTCCTCCCCAACAATACAAGCATTCTGGGTGATTTTTTTTGGCCATTTTTTACCCAAAAAAAAACTAGAGACTGATGAAGACCCAAGGGCTAAAACGTGTTTAGAAATCCAACATTGACAAAAAATGCTCAAACAAACACTTGAGACATGCATGGTTTTGAGTTCTTTTTGGCAATCAAGTGCCCAAAATGATGTGGATCTGAATGCCAAATTGTCTCTCTGATGAAATATTCTTTGAGATTTAAATTTCTCACACAGCTAATTTGGTTCCATTGTTTGTTTCCAATTCAATTGGAAAATATAATGCATGCTGCCATCATGATAGTAGATCAAATGATTTATAGTTGATTTCTTTCAATTTTTTGAAAATCCAAGTTATTTGACCAAGCAAGGATTATTTTCTCGATTTTGTGAGGTCAAAAATTTGCTATGTTTCTTCTTTTTTTTCCCCAGAAAATCAGAAAATTTAGATGAAATGGAACCGAAAAAAGCATATTTGTCAAAAATGTTCTCCCAAAAGAATCACCTCGTTGCAAAAAAATTCCCAGAAAAAGAGAGCTGATGTTAATTAAGCTTTAAATATTTGTCATTCCTTTCAAAGGCAAATAGAGGAAACAATTATTTTTTAAATGACATGTGAATTTTTTTGTGTTGAAATTTACATCTTTAACTCTTTTCAATAATAAGCCAATAGTCCCATCCATGATGGCATGTTTTATTTCTTTAACCCACATGGGGATTTTCTGGTTAGGGTTTCATTTTCTGGCTAGGGGTTCTTTGTTACATGTTAAATTTTGCACATAACTTTTTGGGTTTTCAATGGGAGAGCATGTAAGTGCATGGTGGCTAATATAAGGGCTGCAAAAGAGATTAGGATTGCGTGGTTACTTGAGGTGTAATCCAAGTTATACAAATGCAATTGGAGTTGAAATTGTGACTACACAAATGTGATCATTTGTCAAAATTATGCCTTCATAATTGTGATTAGAGTTGAAAATGTGGTGACAAAAGAATGAGTAGAGTTGAAAGTATGGCAACATAATTACAATATTTCTAAGACAAGGTGGAGGAAGAAAACCAAGCACTATAACATGTTGTCCATAAGCATAAACTTGCATGCCTTCAAGGTGGTATGAACCCCAACGGATTTTGCCCAACTATAGTTGAAGCTGACCTAAACATTAACACACATTGAAACCAACAACCTACTCTAGACAAGGTTAATGGAAAACATAAACAATCAACCATTACATAAAAGATCAAATCCAAGAACAAAATGCAAAAAAAAACTTGAATAGTAACAACAAGCAACAAGCACATTCATATATTAAGCCTACATGTTGATGGCTTCAAAATCAATACTAAAGAAAAACATGAAGACTAGTAGTAGAAGAACACACCTAAAATTTGTCATAATTATAATTCTTTACAAATTCACACCATCTCAACATTTATTGGTATGCCAATTTCAAATTGCAACATCAAATCAAAATGTGACCACAGTATAAAACTTATGAATAAATCTAGATGACCAAATCCAAATGAGTTGTGAAATTCATCTTGGTCTTGATGTCATGCAAGGTTGAGAAGGCTTGTCCATCCTCTACAAACCCTAGGGTAATCACTATAGAAATCTCAACTAACTTCAATTACTTTGAAAGTCAATCCTTCAATATGCCATTAGATTTTAACCTTTGCCTTAAATGAGAAATGAGGTTTTGGTCAAAAGGTGAGAGAGCATGCAAGCAATAGTGCAATTATTCTTCATAGTCACAACAAAAAGTGAAGCTTGTTGATCCATTATAGTTGGGCAAAATCCATTATTCATCTCAACATCATTGTTGTGTCCCACAAAATGACTCAAAGGGCCAAAATTGAATTTGTCAAGGGTCAAATCAAATAGCCACCGACAAATCCCAACACCCATTAAACACACACTATCCCTAATGGATTATTATGAAATTTTGGAGCATTTTGAAGCTTTGTGATGATCTCTTCATTATTCTTCAAAGCAATGAATATACCTGAAACACAATCTTTTTCATTACCTTGTTAAACAACGCTTGTGATGCGATGCCTACTGAAGAAGATGGGAATATAGGCTATGATGGAAATCATCATCATTAACAACCTCTCCTTGAAAAATGTAGTGTTGTCAAAACTGGAAGATCTCCACAATCGCACATGGGTGACAACTTATTCTCTAGTTGTTAATAGGAAATGCGGCGATTACAAAAAATGTAGTGTTATCGCAATTGAAGATGTCCATCATTGCACGTGAGTGGCAACTCATCCTAATCATCAGTAGGAAAGGTGATGATTAGAAAAATAGATGATAGGCATTTTAGGTGAAACCCTAAATTAATTATCTCATAATTGATTAGGTTGCTCACTCTAAACACAACTTGCACACATGTGAAATTTTGTTGCCACAAATACAAGCATTGTTACCTACAAGTTTCTGAAATCCATATGGTTATGGATGTATGCCTCAACAAAATGACCAACTCACAATGTAGAGAGGGTGGGCTTTCACCACACACACACACATGTTGGGTATCACTATTAAATGCCTATTCAGGTCGCTCATACTCACAAATGGTAAGTTCCAAACTCCAATTTTCGACTGCAAGAATGAATTTTTGACTCTGTTTCATGAATTCTTTTTAGGGGATCCATGTGGAGTGTGTGCATAGGTTCCAAATGAAACTGACCGGGTAATTCCATGTCCTTTTGTGAAGGGCAGAGTCCAGACAAAGACGAAGAATAAGTGAATCTAACCTTGCTGGAAGTCTCTTGATCAGCACGCTTGTAAGACCGAAACATACCGACAGTATCTACTTTTGACTGAAACCATGGGTGTCCTCCTGTCAACAAAACTTGCAGCAGCAATGGGACCAAATATTCTTCACACAGATCTTTTATTTCAACGAACAAAGTGCCAGCTTTTTAGTCTTCGAGACTTTTTGGGCCTTTAGTTTTCAGTGTGTTTTTTTCAGGAAAAGTGCTGTTCCTGTGTATTCCTTCCCTGCTAAATAGCACATTCCAACGAAACAAACAAAACCAGATGGCGGGTGTCAAAGCATCAGAGTACAAAGTAGTTGTGGTGAGAAAAGAAAACATTTTTCGTGGGGCCTTCAAGTCCACATTCACTTCAGTCCACAACACCTTATAAAACTCGAGGTAACTTGGACCTTATGGTGAGCAGTACCTGATCTGCAAACACACCCATCAAAAGCACTTGTAATCTTATACTTCTTTAAAAAGCTAGAACTTAAGGATCTAGGAGTAAGTAAAAGGAGACAAACAATTTGATGCTTCGTTTATTTAGAATATTAATTATACGTAATTGCATATCTCATTTTATTTCCTTGTGCAATATGTGGTATAGATGCAAATTTTTGTGTTATATATATTGTTCCAATTGATGTGTAAATTTAGAAAAGGACATTTCACAGCATGGCCCACCTTGTTTATTTTAGAACTTTATTCTAATTGACCCTTCAGATCCTGCAGTGAATTTGCAAGATTCTTAAGCATGCACACTGCACACCAGCGAGTAGTTTGAAAATTGACTAGTGGCAAATAGATGTAGAATTGCATACCCATAAATTTCACTCCCTTAACTCTACAGTCAAAATGCAGGTGATGTCAAACTTGGTAGAACCCAAGCACTAGAACTCAAACTTGGTAGAGCCCATGCACTAGAACTCAAACTTGGTAGAGCCCATGCACTAGAACTCAAAACTTGGTAGAGCCCATGCACTAGACGTTCATCAGTGGGAAGGATTCCAGCCCCTATTGCTTAGTTGCAGTCAATGAAAACAATGCAGGTAAATTGTCAAACTTGGGTCTACAACTCCCCAAATTGCACTGGAAATTTCACTACCCCTGATGTAACAACCCAAGAAAGAAAACCTGCATATGCTGTGCGTATATGGGGCTGCTGATGAGGTAAACAGTGTATGGAAAAGAGCAACCTAGTAGCCTTCTATATTTAACCTGCAAAACTTCACCTTCTTGAGAGAGGGCTCCTAGTGGCTATATTCAACCTAGAAAAAATGATAAAATTGGTCCTGGAGACCATGAGTTAAGAATATTTATAATATTTGCAAACAAACATTTTTGTAGTTTTCTATAACCAAGTTTACTATTAGCGTGTGCTGAAAAGTCACCCATTTATCATAACTTTTCCTTTAAAAATATGGAACTTGGACTGAAAATGAGGGATTGATGGCAGAAACACCAGCAACCCACCCCCCACCTGCCACACACTTTGGCGGTTTCAATAATGTCCACAAGGAGAGAATAAATGAAAGCAAAAGTGCTGAAACAGAAAAGGGACACCAACGTGAAATGAAGGAGGCTGCCGCCCAGTTTGAAAGTACTCTCTTGCGGGATATCACAGCCGGCAGGTAACTAGAGGAGCATCTTGGCGGCGTGGCAACTGCAGCAGAGCAGCCCGTAGGACGGCCTCAAGAACCGGTGGAAAATTTTCTTGGGTATGTGTGTGGAGGGCTCCTTACCGTCAGTAGCAATTCTCCCTTAACAGAGAGGAACATGGCGGCAGATGCTGGCGGCAGTGGGCTCCTCAGGAAAGGAGTTGATAAATGAGGAACCTTGCACATATCGCGCCTCATGTTCAAATATGTGCTCATTCTCAAGTTCAATCGATCTCTTGCAACGTAGTTCGGCCAACCAATCTATCTTCGACTCATAGTCTCTCCTGCATAGATCTCAACTTCAGTCTTTGCACACTGACTTCACATTTGCAAAAACTTTCTCGTACTCTGACAGTGAATCAACCAACGCTGCTACTTACAAGCACAGTTGTCATTGGTCTTGAAGAGTTTGTTGAGCACTCAGAAGTTCTCTTTTTTTTTAACTACTTGTCGAGTACGTTGTTGTGGGTCTTTGAGCCGGCAGTAGTTGATCACGCATCTGTCGAGACTCCCGATTGCTGTAACTATGGTCGGGCTAAAGATACAATCGCTGAATGTTGTTCCTCAGCTGCCTAGAGATGTCTGTAGCGTTCCAGAAGCTGCTGCTCCTGCCAGCGGCCGCCGGTCGTTGCACAATATGGCTGCAAATAGTGCAGCATGCGTAGCAGCTGCTGCTCCTTTGCATAATGTGTCATTGAAACCACGTGGGTCATATACCCGAAGTGCAGCTCCAGCTCTTGCTGCGTCGAGTCCTAACAGTACCATGCCGGGACAAAGGCGGTCAGCAGCAGGAATTGTGCCACAACAGCTGCTGCAAATTGAGAGCAATACAAACAAGGAGGACTTTCAGATACCTATGTGTGGCCTGTCCACCATCGAGCTACTCTCCGACACGATGAATTCAGTGACATGGAGATTCCTGTCATAGATTTGTCGTGTCTTCAAACTGGGGACCCAACTGCGATGAACGCCTTGGTCTCTGAAATCCGAGCAGCTTGTCTGGAATGGGGATTCTTCCAGGTGATCAACCACGGGGTTCCCTTAGAGCTTATATCTAGGGTGCAGAAGCAGGCTGTTGATTTCTTTTCTCTGCCCTTGGAGGAGAAGAACAAAGTTGCGAAAGGACCGGGAAAGTCCACGGGTTATGGTTTTGCGACGCTTAGCGACAAGAAGCCGTGGTCGGAAGGGTTTTTCTTCGCTGATGATCCTAGTGTGGACGACTTTTCTCGCACACTATGGCCTCAAGGAAACAACCCAGATTTTGCGTAAGTGCTCTTGAAACCCAGAAAGCTTCAAATTGGTGGCTGGAGAGCTCAGCAATTAGCAATGATATTCTTAATGGGAACAACCCGGGCTTGACGAATGCTTTGGAGCAGTGAAGACTGATTTTATTTTTTGGGTGGGCTGATTTTGGCAGTGACTCTTACAGAGAGTATGATGCGAGCGTGAAGGCTTTAGCCCTGAAGCTGATGCACGTCGTCATCGCGGGTTTGGAAGTTGACGACACGACGCACTTCGACCAGTATTTGACAAAATGTAGTGCGCTTTTTCGATGGAATTACTACCCTCCGTGCCCAGAACCGGAGAAAACTGTAGGATTCACTGCACACACGGACTACAACCTCTTGACAGTTCTCCATCAGGGGGAGATCGGGGGATTGCAAGTAGAGAAAGACGGCCAATGGATCGCCATTAGACCTCGAGAGGGCGCTTTCGCTATCAACGTCGGCGACACTCTCCAGGTACTTGTTTTTATTTACTTCAAAAATCCTTTCCAAATGAGGGAAGTATTTCTTTTAAATCCTTCTACAACAACAAGAAGAAGAAGGAGCAATGCCAAAATCATTTTTATCACAAGTCTTAATTTTCTAGAACTAATATAACTGTTGTCGAATAATGCATCTCCTCAAACGTCGATTGAATTGTAACTGCATGATGGGTTTCTATAATTTCTACTCCGAAACAACTGGGAAAACCTTTTTTCTTCATTAATCGAAGGCAGTTACCTCGTGTAAAATCGTGCTCATGGGTGGGTAAGAGGAGAATTATGGCGTAAGATCCCTGATGAGATTCAATTATTTTGTAAGGTTCCGGTCAGAGATAAACTAGGTCTAAAGATTTATTGTTTCCCTCCATTGTTACATGAGGGAATAAAGGTCTTGCTGCCGAGGCATTTCACCTTCGACCTTGCGCTCCGCGCTCGGATCCCAACGCAAAATGCCCTCATGGCAGGACCTAATCCTTAAAGCAAAACGAAAGGAAAAATTATGCTTGAAATCAAACTGAGTGAACTAGAGTCTGAGTTCAGGGCGGCTTGAAATTAATCGACCTCAATGAACTCGTTCAGATGAGCCAGATCTGGTTCCATATAGGGTTTAGGGTTGAGGATTTATTGTCGAGTTTTGTTTTTTGTTGCTTTCTTTCTTTCTTTCTGTTGTTGTACAGCTCGGAATTTTTTTTTTGGGCTTCTCTGATCTGTATCTCGCTTGATCTAAATGATGTTTTCTTCATTAGATTCAAATCTTGATTTGTGATGAACTGGTGGGGTGATCAATCAATCCAGGCACTAACAAACGGAAAATACAAGAGCGTACCACATAGGGCTGTGGTAAACAGAAGCGATGCGCGGATTTCGTTGGCCTACTACTTCGCGCCCACTAAATCCATTCCAATCTATCCTCATCCGGAGCTCGTCCAAGCACATGAGAAGGGTGCACCACTGTACCGACCGTTCACGTTCGAGGAGTTCACTTCTGCCAAGATCGTCCAGGCGCTCAACACGCTAGATCAATTCCAGTTGTCACTCAGATGAAAAATCCCAGTGTTTTTTTTTCTTTTTTTTCTCAATTGTTTCCACAAATTTCTCATGCCAATATTTTTTGGTTACAAAAGAAAATTAAATGCACAAACATTTAAGTATTTTTTCTATTTTAGCTTGTAGATGCTTTTACAGCTCAATTTGTGGCCTTGTATTTTCGATTGTACAGTGGCGGATTATGTTTATGGAACCCTGTAGAATTTTGCTCGCTCAATTGTGGGAGCGATTGGAGTGAGCTTTTGGGTTTCTTTCTGAGGATCTAGAGTAACCGATTTCAGATCTGGTCTGATTTTTCGAATTGAAGGTCTCTGTCTCAAAAGTTCACAAAGTTCTTGTGATTCTTGTTTCTTGGAATTCGGAACATAAGGGACCATAGCACAGCTTCGTTTTCATTTATGTATCTGGAGGAGAGATTTTTTTCAGGGGTTTTTTTTGGATCTTCTCGAAGAAGAGCATCCAGATCGCTTTTTCAAGGCTATATTCTAAATCTGGTCTCATTTTTCAAATTGAAGGTCTGCCTCAAAAAAGTTCACAAAGTTCTTGGAATTCGGAACCCGTAGCAGCAGCTGCTAGCAGCAGCAGCAGCAGCAGCTTCGGTTTCGTTTTTGGTTTTGTTTCATCTGGAGGAGAGATTTCAGAGGCTTTTTCGATCTTCTGGAGGAGCATCCAGATTACTTTTTCAAGGCTATTCTGAAATCTGGCCTCCACATTTTCAAATCGAAGGTCTGCTTCAAAAGCTCTTGTGATTCTTGTTTCTTGGAATGCAAAACACAGAAAACACTAGCATGTCTACTATCTTAGGGCAATAATAAAAAATTTATAACATTAAAGGTTACCACAATACAAACAAATTTCATTTTAAAAATTAGTCATATTTCATAGTGATATGAAACCTTGTGATACAAAAAGGCAAGTGAAAACCCAAAAGAAAGAAAGATGATATAGAAACATGATTAAATCATTTACCCAACTTTCATATTTTAAGAAAAAAACTCAACAAGCAGATGGGTAGATTTCAAAACAACCCATCAATCTCAAAGTTTGTGCCTCGCTCAGAGAGTATAAACAATACTAGAACATGATGAAGAATGACATTAACTTTGTCCACAAAGAATGAATGAAAGTGCTTCACCTTGTCTGGCTTCCAGTGGCTCTTTCTCAAAATTATTGAAGGATCATAGTGACTAGTGTTGAAAGTCTGAATGCAACACCTCAAACTGCACAAAATACAAGTCTTTTTATTGGTTTATACCAGCGTTGTTGGCTGGTTCTTTGGTTTTAGAAAGAACCTTCAAGTCTAAGTCTAGATTTTTTTAAAAATGGAAACCCTATTAGTTCCAAATTTAAAGAATATCTTTTAAAATTAAAACTCCTTAGTTTGAGAGCTAGGTTCAATTTTTTTGATTGCCAATTCTCTATTGAAAATAGTCTTAGGTTTTATGAGACTTGCTTGCTTCAGGTTTAAGACAAGGCCAATTTTAGACCTTTATTTGAGATGGTTCTAAGACTAAGTCCAAAACCAATTCTGGGTTTTTAGATTTTTATTAAAGAAACATTGCAGCTACAATCCATGGCCACAAATTCCACATTGTCATGGCATGACAATGCAAAAGAGCAAGAGAAAAGGGACAAGCAACCACAAACATTCTTTTAACAAGTAAAAAACCATGATTTGAAACAACCTTCATGAAATAGGCAAGAGCTACACATTTGTAGATGTGAGCTACTCATTGATGAATTGCTTCCTTGCAAAAAGCAACATCTTGATTGATCTATTCTCCACATTACACTCTTTGTTTGTCTATTTCTTGAACTTGAAGACAAACCACATGTAAAGTTCAACAAAATTTGGGGTTGCCCATTTTGTATCCCAAGGAGAGAGAATGAATGTTGAGCAAAATTCATATGTGTTTAAGGTTGTACCAACAATAATGGAGAACATGAAGATGAAGATTATATGAAACATACCACATGTAGATGGGATAGAATTGAGTTACTACATATTCTAGAAATGCAATTCATGGAAGCAAACAAACCAATGCTATTGACAAGTTTCATGGGTTCTTGGGCTACATGCCATGACTTGGTTTTACAAAATGGGGACCCCAATTTGAGCTCTATCAATGAACATCATGGGAGGTCTTTAGTTTAGGTTTTATTGTTCCCTCCCATGCGTTGCTCCCTCACACCACTTTCCTTCCCACTTTGAAAGGTCCAAGCCAATGTTGCATGGGTATTAACTTTTTTCAATAATCAACTAATCCAATTCTTCATTTTTTAATCAAAGAAGCAAGAAAGTTCTTTTATCAATATAAAAAATTTATATCCTTCACTCAATTCAATTTATTTTTTTTCCTTTTGCAAAACTGGTTCTTTCAATCAAATTAGTTTTTATATTCAACAATTTTTTCAAAAATCATTTTCAATTTTTAACTCAATCTCTTAAGTACAAAATATTTCAAACTTTAAAATATTTGATAGGCCAACACAAAAACTAGCATGTTTCATTAAAAGTGATGAAACTTAGCACAAAACATCAAGTTTTACAATTTAACACAAAGGATGAAGTTTTGAAATATTTGAATGGCCAACGTTAAATTATTTTATTAATGTTTACTATTAGATTTCCCTAAATTCATCTCCTTCACATGGATATTCAAACTCTTCTAATTTCCCCTCCAACTTTACTTGAAAATCTATCATTTTTACCAAATTAAAAAAGGCCTTGCAATGAATTCTAGTTGCATCATTTGGCCAATTGTTACTCACAAATCAAAGTTGTTTGACTACAAGTGACATCTCCTCAAATTAATGAATATACCAACAAAAAAAATTCTTTCAATTTTGATTTGAAAACCAACAATCCCCAAATATTTGTTGAACTAAAACCCCAACAATTGGAAAGATAGATTCATGTTTCAACCACTCCAAAAAGGCACTTGATACCTTTCACATCCACTTGATATTTTCAAAATGTCAACAATTCTCAATCAATGAGCTCCTAGGCAAGTTCATTGATGTTTGCTACCATCTCAAAGATATCCAAACTTTCAAATCTTCCTTACTTTTGTCAACAAATGAAGTTTCAACTTTTGATAAAGGATGCAAATGATGGTAAGACTTCAAAAGAATAAGAAACAAATAATATAATGAGAAATATGATGAAAATTTTATAATAATTGAATTAAAATTTATTCAACAAATTTCATAAGGAAATGAATTTCACTTTTGAAATTACATAGTTAAAATTCACAAGTTTTAAATTTTATAAATTTTATTCTATTACTTCTAATTTCAAAATTAAAATATATTAAAATTTTCTAAGTTCTACATGTACATTAATTATTTATTAATTTAGGAATAAATTAAAATTTTAAGAAATATTTTGATTTTCCATGTTCTTTGGATTTATCTAGACTCTCTAAATTCAAGTTTTGTATATTTGTGCACCCTAATTTTTTGAAAAGACACATTTGGACTTAATCACATGTCAAAAGATGCATTGTTTGATTTTCATTTTTTTCAAAATTGTAGGTAATTCAATCTACATTTTCCCATCATATGTAATCTAATCATACAATCACTTAATGTCCTAAACAACTACCATGGATGTAGTCATGGATTTGGATTTATTGGGCCATGACTTTAGGCAATAATTATGCGTTCACTTGGGTCTACAATACCTTATTGCACTATAAGTAGCTTGCCCCTTATGGACAGAAATAGGTGATGTTTCAAGATTATAAAAGTACATTTATCAATAACATACTTATGAAAAGTAACAATAGATCAAAAGAACATGATGAATAAATTAAAAAGAATATATGAGATTCTTTTCAATTTGAAGAAAAATGTTTTTTGTAGCACCATGTATTTTGAGAATCTTGATTAGAAACTTTGATAACTTATTCCAATGATGGGCCAATCAAAGAAGCTCATTACTAAAATGTATAGTTGTGATATATCTTTATGCTTTGAATTGAAATACTTGCATGCAAAAACCATGACATGCACCTTCTGTATTATATTTTTTATTCAAAGTTTTTTCCCTAGTCACGGGATTCTGGTTCATAATCTTTTTGTTATGTAAATGTTAGCAAAAGTATAATTTTGTTATATTTCAATTGAACTATCCTTATTTTTACTTTTATATAAATGACGAATGAGAACATGACATCCATAAACTATTTTTGTTTTAAAAATTTCAATTCAAAACATCATTAAATAATTTTTATATTATCTTAGTGTTGCCATGTCAAAAAAAATAACTTTACAATTTTAGTCAATCAAATCTAGATGATTAATTTTAGTTACAATAGTCACATTATTCATATCAAACATGGGTGCCACATACATCACATGCCCAACAAAATGTTTGTTTTGACTAAAAGTTTTTCGAAATCAAAACAAATATACCTAATTTTTATTTTAGTTGAATTGAATATGATCAATCATTTTTAAAAATGGACTTAACATTATAGTTATCTTGGTCATAATGTTCCAAATAAATTTTTTAAAAAATTTGCAATAATGAATTTAATGTTGAAAATAGCCTAGGATTTGGTGGAAACCAACAACACCTAGTATACCATTATTGTTACCTTCAATGTAATCGACACACCACTTGAAATTGATGCCCCCATAGGGTTAGGAATTGTGTTCATTAACACAAATGATTGTGGAAAACAAACATAATGTTGAACTTCACCATGCTGAAGGTCCAACTTTTCATCAACACCCCATGGTTTAAACATTTGACCTTATCACATGTGCAGTTATCAAAAACAATTTGATTAAATTGGAAACCCCAACCTATCTCCCACCACCCATTGATTATGATCCATGGTCTCTTCAAATATCTAACATAACCTCATTTCAAGCTAATGGGCTTGAAAACTTGATTCATGCCAATTTGATCTTAAGGTCCAAATTAATTTAATTTAAGTTAAATTATGGTAAAGAAGGCTTCATTAAATTAAATTAAATTAAATTAAATTAAATCAAATTGAATTACTCAAGTTAAATTAACCAAAACTAGGTGAAATTAAGTTCAATTATGTTAAATTAGGGCTATTTATGTTAAAATACGGTAAATTAAGCTAAACTTAGTAGTTTAGCCTTTAGGTAACCTAGTACATTAAGACCAGTTGCTATAGACAATGAATTGGTCCACTAATACTTAACGAAACAAAATTACTTTCACATGGAATACAAATTTACCAAGCTAGTTCCCTTGTTAATTAATTAACTAGGTAGCATGAAAGTTAATTAAATTTAAATTATTTAATATTTAATGTAATATCTAATATTATTGATAATTTTATGATTTTCAACCTATGAATGATTTTATGATTGTTTTCAGTTATTTTCAGTTATTTTTAATTATTTCACATTATGTTACTTTCAATTATTTTAGATTATTCTTGGGTATTTTATGTTACTTTTGGCTATTTCACCTTATTTCATTAGTTTGTTATATTACCACATGTTATTTGTCGTTTTTTTATTAGTGTCTATTCTATTAATGCTTATATATTATATTGGTGTCTATATATTATATTATTGGCTATTGGTGACTATTTTATTAGTGGTTATTGATGGAACTATTTATTAATGGATATTTATTGATGGATATTGGTGGTTATTTTAGGTTACATTATCATAAGCTATTGATGGTTATTATATTAATGATTATTGTTGACTATAATATTGTAAACCATTGTTGGTTATTTTATTGTACGTTATTTTAAATTATTTTTTATAAGTTTGTTGGTTACTTTAGGTTATTTTATCTTAAGTCATTATATTAAGTTGTTGTAATTATGATAAAATAATTTATAATAACATAAAGGAGAATAACTTAAATAACCTAAAGTATAACTTGAAATAACATATAATAATTTTAAATAAAATAATTTAAGGTATAACCAAAGGTTACTTGAATAATTTAATTAAAATAACATAAAACAAATTTTATTATAATAAGTCAGTTATGATACCTTAAGGTAGAATAACATATAATAGTTTAATATATAATAATATATAATAACCTATAATAACTTAAGGTATAAATTAGAATAATTAAGGTAGCCTACAATAATATAAGGTGTATCATAAAATAACATAAGGTATTTAAAACAACATGAAAATAAACCTATTTACCACAAGAAATTATAATAGTGAATTATGCCAACTAGTAGTGAAACACGATGTTTACTTAATGATATTATAATGAAATAATTTTAATTAAGGTGAAATTACTAAAGCATAATGAATCATGACAAATGAGTCTTGAAATTTGAACATTTAAAAATAATATTTTGAATTTAAAAAAAATTCAAACATGACATTTTTTTAATTATGAATGTTTTTCAGATGTGAATGGTAGGTTATCATCATTTCAATTTTTCCCCCATCAAAATTAGTTTATTAAAAAAAAATTAGCTTAAAATTTTATGATATTGATTTTGTGTGTTAAAAGTTCACTATATTTTGAATGAATTCACTAATCCCACTAAATGGGATTTAGTGGGAATTCAATGGATTTATTGGTTCACTAAATGGGGACTACTAAATTGCACCCACATTTTGTAGTAGTGATGATTAGTGTTGCAACCCTAGACTTGGGCTCGTGACGAAGGCAAGGGGTTGTAAGATTGTGGGCCAAGAACGAAGCCCAGGAGTCATGGCGCATACTCCCGGGAATGCAAGAAATAAGGTTTAGGGTTTAAGGTTTAGGGTCTAGACCCTCACACTCCCAAGGGAACTTGCACATTGAGAACTAGAATCCTGATGGATTCTCAAATGTTCAAAGAGCGATTGCATGGGTCAAAACCCAATGGATTAAAAAGTTCTTTATATCATTGGAAAGCTATTGAAACATAAATGTCTAAAATTGACTCGCATGACTCATTCAGATATCTTAAATAAAGTTATGGCCAAAAGAAAAGTCGAGAGTCAAATTGATAGTTTGATTCCCAACCACTAAAAGTCGAGAATCAACCCGATTTACTTGCTTACAGGTGGTGTGTGACATATAAGATCTCAACAAATGCTACAACTTTTCTTCAAACCTCATCTCAGTCTGAGGTTTGCACGCAAAATTATGGGCGCCCAAAGTTGCGGGAGGCCCAACTTTGACAATTTCAAAACTCTCACTTGGGAATCCCGGGACAAAATGTCATTTGAATGTGGGCCTTGTGGAGAGGTGCAGAGTATACTATAAGGGGGAAGTCGGTGGCTTCCTCTTAGTCCAAGCTATTGTGAGAGTCTGAATTGCCCATGGTTTGTCCTAGCACCAAAAGTGCTTTAACTATGCACTAACCACCTTTTGTTGGTTTTGTGTAGGCCCGTGTGAGTAAGTGAAGCTTGTTAATTCTTTTTAGTCCCATCCCAAAGCTCCAGCATGTCCCTCTACCCCTCCAAAATGCTATGAGCCAAGGAGTGTGCCTTGACTCCTTGCTCTTCCATTGTTGTTTTGTTTGGGACTCACATTTGAGTCCATCAAGGAGTTGGGAGTGCCTCATTTGGTATCAAAACCCATTGAATTGCACCCACATTTTGTAGTGGTGATGATTAGTCATCCTTTAACACTATTGTAAGTGTTGACCTTAAACCAACAGTTGCATCATCTAGAAATCCATATACAAGATCATGTTTTTACACGGTTTGTGCCTATAATAAATCAAATAGAAGTTCACCCCTTCAACATTTCCAAATTCAAAATTAATAACAATTTTTTTGCCAATTTGTAATGTACATGTGGTTAGCAAGTCATCATCACCATTTATCCCAAAGCACATCTCTCCATCCCAAATACTTATTCATTGTTATTCTAAAAAATATGTTATTAACAGGTTGTAAATGTCTAGGAATCTAACCCTTGTCCATGCAATGTCACATATTGATCCCATTGACCACCTAGGTAATTAACAAAAAAACAAGTTAAAGTTTTAACAAAGGGTTATATCATGCATTTCTTATTCAAATCACACAAGCAAAATGGATCTTCAAGGTACCGTCAATGGTTTCACATGCATATGTGGTGGACATGGTCCACATCGATAGATTTGATGTGCCAAAATAATTGAAGGAGTGGTTTCCATTTACTTGTGTATAATGATTTAGGATGGTAAAATAATTCCTTGCCAAGAAAATTGACAACTTTTACATTGGTTATCTTTCCCCATGAGCATTGAGTTGTTTGCACAAAATAAACTTCTTTGATGACTAGACATGCCCCATCATGGGAACCTTTCCCATGACCATTAACAAAAAAAAACCACATGAGTTTGCTCCCCTTAGTCATGTTAGGATACATATTCACAAAATACTAGGGCTTCATGTTTTTTGAACTATGTCACACACCAATCTAACCACACAAAATGCCATTTTGGGCAATATTGATCACTAGAGGAAAAATTATCATTTGCAACCAATTTTTGCAAGTAAAAATTTTCAATTGCAAACGATAGTTTTCAATTACAAATGAAAATTTTGAGTTGCAAAAAAATGGTTAGAAATGACAATTTTTCTTTTAAAGTGGATGTTCCACGATGCACTACTAGTGAATCTTGAAGTAATGTTACACAAATTCATAATATTTGCAATCATTTGAAATATAAAAATGATATTTATTGAATATTATTGTTACATTGGGGTCAAAATCAAGGTTATGATGAGATCATGTGTACCAAATATGTTGGTACAAATACCAATGCATCTTTTGTATTTCATTTTGGATTTCAAAAGGATAATTTTCAACAAAATTCACAATTGACACAATGTTATCTTGAATTGTTTGTGGTCAATGGTGGATTTTTCCATTGTGGTCAATGTTTGTCTTCCCATTGAGGTACAAACAATTCAAGACCTCATAAACAATTCAATACTTTAGAATCTTTGTCGACCCATTGGGTTAAAAATTATGTTTGACAAAGTGTTGTAGCTTTAGTTTTGAGTAATCCAACATCACATGTAAAGTAGTCTTCTTATAAACAACATTTAACTTTTTCAAAACCTTTCCATTTCTTACTCTAGTTTCTTCTAGGACAAATTGCTTCCACTTTAACAAATTGACCCTATATTGGCAAGTTCAATAGGACATAGAAATAGCTTTTGAATTCCATAGTTAAAAGATTGTACATATAGATGATCTTTGTTATGCATATGTTTGTTGTTGTGGTACATGTGTGTGGAGAACGTAGAGGTGAAAATTATGTTTCTATTCTAATTATGATGTTAATTACTTCATGGTGTGTGACAAAGTTCAATTTTGAATGTTTCTTTGCAAATGGGTGAAAGCATGGTAAAATATATAATTTAATTACCTTGGTAGTCTATTTGTCAAGTTAACAAGAAGTAGGACTAAAACCCATGATAAAATTATTATGTATTTAATATTTTTAATTAAATGATGAAAAATTTATGTTTTTTCACTATTATGAATCTATTTTTAAATTTTACGTTGTAAAATTAAATTTCAAGTAGACTTTTTCAAATGTAAGTAGCTTTTGAAGCCTACTTTTTATAGTGTAACATTTGTTTCAAGTCCATGTCAAATATATCTACCAAAGAGAAAGTAAGATTTATTTATTTTCCTTCTTTTGAATATACAATGATGTACTTTTTATGTCATTACTTCACACAAATCTACTTCATTAAATTTTCTAATGAAAAAGTACTTTTGAACACCATATCAGCCAGTCAAATTCAAAAGTACTTGTTCCTTGCTTTTATTATTCCAATTTTTTTCAATTTTTTATTCAACTTAATACAAACCCAATGGAAAACACCATGGTTTCAAAATGAAATTTAAGTAAAAATTGAATCTACTTTCTTATGTTTTCATGAGAATTTTTTTTTTTTTTTTTTACTTGATTTTTTTGGTCAACTCTTTTTGTATAAAATACCATGCTTTCACCTAAATGTAGCTACTAATGCTTGAATTATAATAGATCTCCCAATTACATGTTTTTTTTTTTGGGTCCATGAATGCTTGAGTTGTTGGTGAATGCCAAAGGTGGTGTGACATATCTAATTTCTACATGCAAATACAAATGATGTTTTGTGGTTAGTAAGTGAATGGTAGAATTGAATGGCATTTGTGGATTGATGCATCATTCCAAATGTTTTGGGGTGATGGCAAACTTGGATACATTCTAAAATCAATACATCATTAGATGCTTGAATTGCTTGGTGAATGCAAAGGTAGATGTTTCAGTTTCATTGTTGGCTTCAATTTTCAATTGTTTTGAGCGAAAATTTTCTTAGGTCTACCCATGTACCTACTTAACCTAGCTACCTTTCATGATTATTAATCATATAGTTGTAATATCATAGTCATATGAGACTAAAAGTCTTATAATCATGACTAAAACCACATATCATTAAGTCATGTCATTCAATGACTAAGTTTGGACATTACTCACAATATGTTCTAGTCATGGATGTTATGTTTTGGTGTAATGAATGAATTATACTCATGGTATGCGCTATAAACATAGTGCATGTGCCATTTGGAATTAAAAAGGCTTGTCACCGATAAAATAACTAGGAGCCTACCTACCTATTTTGCCAATACTAGGTAGGCTATAATAGCTTAACTTAGAATGGGTTGCCTATTATAACCTGTTTAGCCTAAGATAAATTATAATAAATTATTGTAATTATAATATTTAATTACAAGAATTATATGGTATATCTTTCTTGAACAAATGGCAATTGCCACTTATTTTATGGCAATTCTAGTTCCTTAAACTACCATGTGGTTAAATCCAAACAACCCATCAATGACATTTGATAGCACATGTGATTGTTTCAAATGTAATCATAAATGTAATTGCAAAATTAGGTCCATGTGATATTAATCATCATCCACGAGAATAGATGAAACCTTTTGGGGTAGTCGTAAGGTTCATTATTACATTTTTAACTTCATGGCCATGTGTCATGTTTTTTGCAACTAATTGTTTTATGGCACTTGTCTATAGCAACTAGGGTATTTCTACTTGCATGTGTCCATTATGATCACAAATGGATTGCAAATTTAGTCATTGATTTTCAAATCTCTTCTAGTGAGGTTCCAAAAACCTTGTTAGTAGACTTAGTTTGACCATTTCCTTATGGATAATAAACAATAAAATTAATATGTATAAGATAAAATGATAAGTAAGGTATTTGATAACATTCTTGCTAAAATGTGTACCTTGGTCAATATTAATGGTCAATGGACATCCAAATTGGATAAAAATGTGTTCGTACAAAAAATTAATAATCATAATAATAGTGTTGGTGCAAAATGCTTATGCTTCCACCCATTTTGTTACATAGTCAGTGGCTATTAAAATGTACTAATTCCTTAACAATCTACTTACGTTAGGTTTGATTAGTTTAATGAAGTCCAAACACCATATTTAAGATGGACCTTTGGGCGAATTGGTAACCAATTTTGCCGGGTTCTATGTCAATAGTTACTTATGATCTTCCTTGTTACATTCTAAGACAACATAACCCCTACCACTAACAAGGATGCATATGTATGAACATGAAATTCAACCTACTAGTTTAGTGATATCAATATCGGTGTTTCAATATATTTTTGTTTAATCAATTCCCAAGCCTTTTGATATTCCTATGTCCAAAGAAAATTCTTTGTCTTTTTAGTCAATTTAGTGATAGGTGCCATAATAGTAGCAATTTTTCTGATAAAACATCTATAAAATTGTGCCATCTTGTTAAATACTTAAATTTGCTAAGAATTCCTAGGTGATGACATGTTTAATATTGCTTGTATTTTCTTTGGATTTGGTAGTTTTAACATAAGGTATGAATTAATCTTTAGTATTAGGAAAAGGTAGAAAAAATATAGTTCATACGTATTGAAGATTTCAAATATTAATTGTTAATAGGTCCAATTAATATTATTAGGTCCAATTCAATTAATAGTTTAATAAATGAACTAGTTTCATTTATGTACCATTTAGATGAAAATCTTGACTATAGCAAATTATGCAAGCATGATTTACAATTTTTTAGAAAATAAATCATAAATGAACATCATTTGTTTTCTACCTTTGTTTGTTATGGAATGAAATGCAATGTTTGATGCTTCAAAAATTTAGATATTTATGTTACAAGTGTTTGGTAAGAAGTATAATTCATCCATCCAAAGGAGAAAATGGTTGTATTCCTTTCATTACATCTTTTAGATCCTTGAAAAATGGGAGTCATCATGTGTTCCTTCCTCTTGATCAAGTACTAAAAGTAACAAATCGAATAAATATAAGGTGTCAAAACTCAATGCAAACAAAGAAATAAAATGAAATTTATAGTGGTTTAAATATGTGCATATTAGAAAATTAAGTAGTGATAGGGTGGGGGAAAAAAAAGTTCCTTCACCTAATAACCCCCAAACAATACCTTGTTTGATGGAAGTAGTGTAAAATTTGAACACAGTGTATTGCCCCTAGGATTTTAGTGCAAATGGTGCCTTTATTTTTCAAGCTTGTTGCACTAGAATTACATCACAATTGAAGGAGAAATATTTTCCTTACATGATGGGGTAGCATTACATGGCTCATAAAATAAATCTTGATGTGCAAACTTTCTCTAACTTGTTGATGGTGGCAAAGCTAGAGGATCTATTCTAGTTGCTATATGATCGCTTTTCAAGCTTCCTCCAAGTGACATTTAGACTAAGCTTACCAAGATTGTGGAAATAGAAGCATTTAAAATATTGAAAAATGTTTAGACTTGGTGAATTTCAATGTTAAAACCTTCAAAACAAAACATGACAAAATACAAAACAGTGATAGTGAAAATGTCACAAAGCAACCCTTCAATAACTCAACAAGATTGAATCTTGACCTATTCTATGATCAAGTCACACATTGTTAGCCTTGTTTAGTTTGTTTCAATTGTTGGAGGTAGTAAATGCCTCTATCAAATCTGATCAAGGCAATGATGTTTTCAATTTTGATTTTGTGGCACTTGTATAAGTTTGTTAAACTAAGCTTTTCATGATGAATTTTGATCATGTGAGTAGTTACCAATGTGAAGATTTTGAATTGTTTTGTGATGTGGTAAATAGTTCTACCACAATCACATTAGATTGGGTTATTAACCTTAATATTGGTACAAAAAACCTTTGCATTTTGCATGGTTAGTCATTCTTATTAAGCTATGACTATTTAAGTTCATATTTGAAATTGGTTGAAATAGCAATTATTTCATTGCTTGGATATATGTAAAATCAACACACTTTTTCCACTCTTGCATTCATGAAAGACAAACCAGTTTACAAGCACAAATGTCCACTACACTAAGATTGCACTTGTGCTGCAGTCCTTCATCTAATGTTTCTAATTAGTGGACATTCTGGATTTTGACTTGATTCTGAATCATCTTGTGAAATGACTAAGAATGATGAGTTCAATCACAAGCTATAAGGATAATCTGCTAACCAAGTCACTCTTGAAGATAGTGCATGATAATATATAATGCAATATAATGCACCATAATAAATTGTTCTCTTCAAGAGTGGCTTGGTTCACAGATCATCTTGCACTATTATGAATTTATCAAGCAACTTACACTCTTGAAGATAATTCATTTATTGCATTATCACACCAAGATGTTGACCCTTGGTGTCATGTGGACCCTCTTACAGCAACTTGTTAGCTCAATAACCAGTAATATTTTGAACCCAAGAGCAATTCTGAGACTGCATACAACAGATTTGAAGCTGATAACCCTAGATTACAATTACCCAGATTTTGAAAAAAACAGTTTCACCCAAAAAAGTCAAACAATTTGCTCAATTGACACTCTCATTCAAATGTAGTAACAAAAGATCACAGCTACAGGGAGAAAAACCGTGTCACCTAAAAAGGCTGCCTGTTTACTACATCATTCTCCTTTCATGTCTCCATCCAAACCTATGAATTGAACAGAAAAATGCCTTGCACAAGAAGACCAAAGCTCTAGTCGCCCTTTTTCCTGAAAGAGCAACCTTCAGTCAAGCGAGCCTTCCCACCAGTTGGCTGGCACAGGACTGTTGAGCAGCTCCCACACACCACCACTGTCTGTGAATGGCTAAATACGGTTGTACTGCAACATCACCAACAACAGGACACATCAGGCTCTATGACACCCACCTTCTGTTTCTCACATCAAATTCTTCGGCAGCATACCATTTCTTCTTCCAGTATGTGGATAGCATCTACTAGGACTCTTGGAACATTATCCAACATTCACATCTCTTGCCCATCATGCTTGTGGGGCAATCAGCAGAGGACACTTTAATGCCTTGCCCATCATGCTCAGTGCAGTTGGCACAGCATTTGACCTCTCTTGCCCACAATGCTCCATGCAATCATGGCACATTGACATCCCTCACCCATCATGCTATGTACAATTCACATCTCTTGTCCATCATGTGAGGTGCAGAACTTGAAATCGAAGTTCACAGAGACTCAGTAACCTGACAGCAGAAGATCCTCAATAGGATTCTGTAACAGCTCAGAGAAGGAGGAGAAGCGAAGAACTTACATGGTGAAGCATCCCTGGCACTTCACATCCTACGTCACACACACAAAAGCAAAGACAGTCACCATTTATTTGCAATCAAGGGGAAAATGATGCAATGACTGCGAACAAGAATGACCCTGAAGAACTGGGTAGTCTGTGGAAGGAAACTCCCAGATGAACCCGAGAAGAAAAAAACACTTGGCTCTTGGCTCTGTGTTTGTGTTATTCTTCTTTCTACACAGTAATCAGTAGAAGAGAATAACACAAACGACGGCACGCAAAATGGCATTTCAAGCTCACCATGAAGAAAGAGTTGGGAGACTGCACAAGACGTTTCAGCTTGTGCTTCCTTCTCTCCAGCTCCACTGGAGGGTGCAGCAGATCGATATCGTTCGAGAGCACCTGCCCCCACGTATTGATCCACAAACAGCCAACCCCTGGTTAGCAAACCTCCGAACAAACCCGAGTAGGAGATTCTTCCTTCTGCGTCCCAGGCACACAAATCAAAGCAAACTTACCCCCTCCTCTGTGGGAATCCTAACAACATTCACAGCATCAGCGATGATCGTCTACAACTCTTTTGCAGAGAGCTCTTGGACATAAGACAATAAAAACACGACCAGATTCCGAGGCAAGAAACACACCATGATGAAGAGGAAGGGAGAGTCACTACAGTCGAAGCTGCGATTGCGACGAGATCGAAAGGGATTGTAGCATCGCTCCGGCTCCAATTTGATCCTCCGCCCGCGCGCACCCCCAAACCCTAAGGGTCCACGCAGTAGTGTGCGGAGGGAAGATGTATTAGGGTTAGGGTTTTGCCCGAGGCGGCGAAGAAGACAATCAACGGCAAGGAAAACAAGCACAGCAATGGCAATATTTCCTCTCCCAGATCCTCGTGCACTACAATTATGGCGGTTGGCAAGAACAAGCGCATATCCAAGGGCAAGAAGGGCGGGAAGAAGAAATGTGAGCAATTTCTTCCTTCACTTTGTTGCCGCCAGTTTTTTAATTTGGTTTCCGCTTGCAAAACTTGAGCAAGCTCTTTTCCTCCTGCGAACGACCGCGGTGTGTGTGTGGTTGAATAAAGGCTTCATCTTTGGCTGGCGATCCGAGCGAGTGAGTGAGCACGTTGGGAATTTCTGTTGTTTTTGCAGTATCGATCCGTTCTCAAAGAAAGATTGGTATGACATCAAGGCGCCATCAACCTTCAACCAGAGATCGTTGGGCAAGACTCTTGTCACAAGAACCCAAGGAACCAAGGTAAGAACGCGAGGAAAAACAATCGATGTGTACTACTGTCTGTTCTCTACTCTGCTCTTTTTCTTGGAGAGCATCTGTATGGACGACTTGTGCGTGATGTTGGAGATGTGTACACTAGTTAGTATTGTTTTCTCACGCTATCTCTTTGGAACCAGATTGCCTCAGATGGGTTGAAGGGAAGAGTGTTCGAGGTATCCCTTGCTGATCGGCAGCAGGACGAGGATCAAACTTTCCGGAAGATCAAATTGAGGGCGAAGGATGTGCAAGGTCCTCACCAATTTCTGGGTTTGTCTCAGCTGAACTATTGCTTCTTAGAGAACTGTATATGCATTTCTCTAGTTGCATGCTTTGGGGCTCATTGCTGTGGACAACCAAGATGGTTCCTTCTCTGGAAAACCGTAGTCTGATCTGAAAGTAGTGGTTATGGCATTAGATAAGCTTGCCATGTGCAGAAGATTTTCACTGAAATTGTGGCTCTTTGACTCTGATGTCCCAGCACCCTGCATGCTATCAAATTTCTGGAAAAGAATGGAGAGGGATGTTTTTGAATTTGTAAGAATGCAGACCAGTGCAAAGATGATTGCCAGATATGAGAGGAAATGAAGATGAATTTGAGAAAGGACAGGATGTGAAGGAGATTGCAAGTCATTGCATAGTGGTGACTGAATTGGTGGAATGAGGCTTTGGCTAGAAGCTGACTAATGAGTTTTGTGGGTACAGGGTATGGACTTTACAACAGACAAGCTACGGTCACTTGTGCGTAAGTGGCAGAGTCTTGTTGAGTCTCACCGGGATGTGAAGACAACAGACAACTACATGCTTCGCATTTTCTGCATTGGTTTCACCAAGAAGAGGCCCAACCAGATCAAGCGCACTTGCTATGCCCAGTCAACCGAGATTCGTCAGGTTTGTGCATTTATTTCTATCTGTGAATCTTCAAGCAGTGAATTTCACAAACTATGGGTGGTCTACCCCATGTCAAACCCTAAACCCTAAACCCTATCTGTGATTCTCCTTTTCAAGTGCTGCATTTCTTGTGGCCAGAGTCTGTTCTGTCTGACTGGACATTCATTTAGTGTGCCTTTGGGCTTAGGTGTCTGCTTGTTTGATTCACAAGCTAAAATGAATTGAAGCTTGCTCTCACAGGCATGCTGCTGCTTGAATGAGGATACTAGCAACTTTCTTCAATAGCTATGTTTCAGGAAGGCTGGCCAGAAACATAACTGCATCCTCTGTTGTTTCTAGAAATGCAATTGAAGCTCTGGACTCAGGTTCTGTATAGTGGTTTACCTGAAAATTTGGGCAGACTATTATACACTGACCAATACCCAGTGTCAGGACCTGATGAAGTTGGTGGGTAGTGATGGCAGCTTGGCTCTGCTATTCATGATGAAGGTGATGGTCTGACACTTTGTGAGTGACTCTTGCAAGCACATGACTCATTGTTATGTTGCCTTCTTCAAAGTGTTGTTTTGTAGTTTTCCCCACAATCATCTCAGAGAAGACATCTATTATATATGTGTTTTGTTATGCCAGATCCTGCGAAAGATGAGGGAAATCATGGTGCGTGAAGTTGTGATCTGAAGGAGTTGGTTGCCAAGTTTATCCCAGAGGTGATTGGAAAGGAAATAGAGAAGGCAACATCTGGTATATATCCCCTCCAGAACACTTATATCCGCAAAGTGAAGATTCTAAAAGCGCCCAAATTTGATCTCACAAAGCTTATGGAGGTAAGTGGGTGATAGCTGGGTTTCTTTTGACATGCTCTTACTGTGCTTCTTTCTACACAAACATGTATTCAAGCTTTGCTTAAGGTATTCTTCTTGGCAACTGATGATGTTTGGTGATGGTCTGACACTTTGTGAGTGGCTTTCATAATGTTATGACTGCACTCATTGTCATGTTACCTTCAAACTATTGTTGTAGAGATTTCTCAGCTATTTCCTCGAAATATTTGTTTCTTCCAATTGATATTGGATGCTGGATTATTACAGGTACATGGGGACTATAGTGAGGAAATTGGTGCAAAGATTGAGCATCCTGTAGGAGATGATGCAGAAATGGATGGTGAGCCTGTTGAGGTACCTGGAGCCTAGACAGCATGCAACTTTGTATTTGCCTGCCTTGCGTTTAGAAATCAACAGAAATCTTGTGGAATGCGTTTTGTGGCTTGGATTTATGTTCAATTCAACCATGATTGAGAATTTGACGATCAATGGATATGACAAAGAATGTCTCGGAAATTTAGTTTGCTTCCAGGGAGTGTGATTGCTGTCACAATGTGATTTTTAAAAATTTTCAGATTGGCAAATAGACAATTCACATAATGATTGAATATTTTATTGGAAATGGGCATTGTCCCACACAATCTGTTAATATTCCAAAGCTGCAATTACTAGTAGTGTTCAGTGTGAATAGTGGTTCTCAGTGTACTTGTATGATTTAGGTCAGGTCTTCAGCCACATGCCAGGAAGAAGTTTTCATCCATTTTGAGAATGGCTTCGAGGATGGTTCTCATACGAAAGCATTTTGTCTATTTACTTTGGAAAAAAAGTCATCCATTTTTTCCCTCCCTTTATGAGGAGCAAGTTTTCTTCCATTATTTTCATCCGCATTTATAAAGCTTCATTCTCATAAGTGTGAATGAATTTCAACATGTTTGCTTTATTTTGAAATTAGATAATTACAACGTTTTTTTAAAAACTTTCAAGTTTAAACAAAATTTCACAATTATGCAAATAGTAAATTCAATCAATTGCATACAATCAAGTAATTAAATTTATCCCAATAAATAGGTGAACCTCTTTTCATCCAAATTTATATGAACTTATTTTTTTCTTCATAAAAATTGATTTGTTTGGATAAAACTGCCTTTCATCCATGCCATCATCACTCATTGTATGTTGCGTTCTCGTTCACCAGTCCTAAATTGGTTTGGGTGCAGGTAGGGTTTACCAACCCTAAAGAGAATTGGGTAAACGGATTCCAATTTGGAATTGTCCAAGTGACTAAACAGATTCCATTTTGGAATTATCCAAACCACGACTACGACTTATGGAATCAAGAATTATGCCACGTAAACATTCTCATTATTGCGCTAGAATGTTTTTTTCTTTCTTGTTCTTGACGAATCAAATTTATTTAAATTAATTTCCTTTTTCTTAACCTTCCAAAATTTGACAATAATTTAATTTTTCCTTATTTTCTTAACCTATTACAATTATCAAATTTTTTCTTTTTCTTTCTCCTCGACCTATCACAGGAATTCTAGAGTTATTTTTTTAAAATTCTTTAATATGTCACAATTTCTTTAATTATTTATTCTTTTTCTCAACCTATCATAGTGTACAGATCTCCATTTATTATTTTTATTATTTTTATTATTTTTCTTAACCAATCACAGGTCTGCAACATTTTTAAAAATTAAATTTGGGTTTTTTTAAATTTTATTTTACTTTCTTCATTCCTCGTTGACATTAACTAGACGTTAGTAGCAACAGTACGCATGCCTTCGCACGTGTGTGGCACGGCACCGGGTGACCCGGTGTCTCCGTTTCGCCCGACGGTCCGTCACCGGTCGTCTCTTCGCAGGTCTGTGGGCGTTCGCTGCGCTTGTTGTGCTCTCGCACGTTTGGTGTGTCTTTCTCTGGCTGTCCGGTGGTGTGCGCTCCTGCTTCGCTTTCTCTTTGCCACCGATGTTTGCGGTTGATCTGAGCAGGCAATGTGTTTTAAAGTACTGTGCAAGCAAATTTGTGATTTATTTTTGTTGAAAAGAGGGAATTTTTTTTTTTCCTGTGTTTTTTTCCTTTTTTTCCTTTGCTTTTGTTTATGGTTCGTTTCTGTTCGGATTTTGTTGCGGACTTGTGTTACTGGGGATCCTGCACATTTGCCAGCAGTGTTTCTATTCATAGCCGCTCTGTTTAGAAGGTGCAGAGACGGTGCAAAGCGGCGAAGTGAAGGGGTGTGTTGGATTCTTGGAATTTCTTTGTGAGGGTTTTGTTGCCACGGGAGTCGCGTAAACAAGCATGTTTGGAGGTATGATGGATCCGGATATGATGCGGCTGGCGCAAGAGCAAATGAGCCGTTTACGTCCTGAGGATCTGCAGCGGATGCAGCAAGAGGTTAGTCTTGGAAAGAAATTCACCTGATCAGCTAAATCACTGTTTTGTGCTTGCAAGTTCACTGCTCATTAACGCAGCAATCTCCCTTTCACGGCGTGTCCAGCACACTTTTCAACATGTTGCAAACAAGTTTGCGTGTCCGTTACATGCTCTGGAATGCTTGCGCTTCCAGCGATAATTGTGCAGAGTGCGGATTTCACCGCATTTGTCGAAACCCTAAAAGCTTACAAGGAGTTAGGGTTTGAAAATCCTAGTTGGTATTTTTTCCGGTATCCGTTTCTTTGCCATGGGCTCGTTATAAGAGACTTGAGTAATACACGAAAGCATATTCTGCAGCAAACTGAATCTGGTATGCACTGGGGCAGATGATGAGTAACCCAGAGCTGATTCGCATGGCAAGTGAGGGCATGAAGAATATGAGAACGGAGGATCTTAAGTATGCAGCAGAACAGATGAGGAACATTCCACCTGAGCAAATTGCTAACCTCAGTGCACGAGTGGCACGGTCTTCTCCAGAGGAGCTTGCAGCTCTGCGCACTCAAGCAGAAGCCCAGCAATCATATTACATGCAGGGAGCATTGAGCCTAAAAAATCAGGTATTTCCTTTTGTTGATCAACCAAGGAAACCCCCAGTATAAGAAATTTATTTCAAAAACCCCCTGGACTTTCTGCACGATTGGTCTTCAAGACAGATTCATCATACCTTCAATTTTCAGATTGGATCATGAGAAGTGGTGATAATAATCACATTTGGAAATAAGATACTGCACTTTGAAGCAGGATAGTTAGCCAATTTGCTGAGATTTCTGCAGTGAGTATATCATGTTTCTCTAAAGTCAGCAAATGTGAACCAACTAATTGATAGGACATGCTACAGAACTAATAGGGAATTGTTTACTCATTGAAATCATTGAAAATTCTCATTGGCAATAAGGTAATGTACCATGTGGCCTCTGTTCAGGTGCTGGGTAGAGGTAGATTTCCATATGTTTGCTGTATGTGTTGAGGTGTGTCTAAGTCTCTTTAGTGCACTTGGCTAGCCAGATTTGAAGATCCAGTTCAACTCTGTTTTGGTGTGGGAGAAATTGTGATCAGAAAAGTGTCTAAGGCAGAGCTTTTCTTCTGATTGCAGGGAAACCAATTACATGGGCAGGGAAAGTACGCGGAGGCAGCTGAGAAATACCTCCGTGTAAGTACACTATCAAGTGTTCAACATGTCACTGCATCAAGAAACACGACCTGTTTATGAGACTCTGAGGAAGTTGGCACCCTGTTTGTGTGTGCATGTTCTGTGTTTAAACTAGCTGTTGGATTTCTGTTTTTGCAGGCAAAGGACAACTTAATGGGACAACCGTCGCCTGAAGCAAAGAATCTGCATCTGACCTGTTCACTGAATCTGATGTCATGTTATTTAAAAACCAACCAGTTCTCTGAAGCTGTTGCAGAGGGAGATGCAGTGAGTGCTTCTGGTTCATTTGCCTCCTCTTGTTTGTCAAGTGTCATCCTGCAATACTCACATCTTGTTAACTGTACTTTCAGTAGAAGCCACTGTTGGGAGATCCATAAATAACTATTGGTCATCAAATATGTGTGTCATCTGGCATGTAGGTTCTGAGGACCCATCCAGGCAACCTCAAGGCTCTTTACCGCAGGGGCCAAGCATACAAAGAATTGGGTTCACTGAAGGTGATTATTGAAGACTTTTGGTCAGTCTTGTTATTTTTCATCATCTTCTGTAGACTTTTCATGAACTTATAATTGATAGACAGAGCCACAAGGTTGTCTCGTTGCTGTAAAGACCATCGAGCTTTGTAACTTGGCTGAGTCTTTTCCACAGTGTACAACATCTGGTGGTGACAAATGTCTAGGTATTTGACAGAAAGAATGCTAAAATCAGTATTTGGAAATTGGGAGTTGTCCATTTGAAGTTTAATCAACACCAGGGGGTATGAGGGCAGATTCACACTTACTGTACGAGGCAATACAGTCAAACAGTTGGAGTTCACCTTTAGATGTTTTGTTAGTGGAGACAGTCTCTGGATGTGGAATTGTTTGTATTATCTTTGTGGGAGGCACTTGACTTGGATGGACCTAACAACAATGGGCTCTGAGGTGGTGACTGCAGCTGGCAGTTGCAGATTTAAAGAAAGCTTCAGAACTTTCACCTGATGATGATACTATAGCTGATGTTTATAGGTATGTAATCTAGCTGTGACAGTTGCATCATTTTCCAATTTTTCCTACTTGTAAGAAAAAAGTGTTTGGACAAGTGATGGCTAGAGTTTCTGCTCTGCTTAGGAAAGTGTTGAGTTTTGTAGTACACTCATGGAAGTCATATCAGTGACTTGTATGACCACCCCTAGTCCTTCACTCTGAAAGTGCAATTACGGATTGTTGTGACAGGACAGCAAAAGAGAAGCTTGAAGCACAGGGCAATGAAGATGACTTGCCATTGGATGGTATTTTATCCTTGTTTTTGTTTGTGAGGATTGGCATGTGTAATAGACAAAGGTGCAGTAGAAATGAATTCATGTCTTACAGTGAGCTCTAAAGGAGCTTATTGCTCTTCTAATGTCATTCCATCTTGTTGAAAGTGTGTCATCTCAGTGAAAAGTTCTTGGAATCTGTTGGATCAATGAAGTTTCCAACTGGGGTTATTGTTGGAGGGATGCTTCAGGTCCTATTGTGGAGGAAATCACAGATGATGAGGCTGATAGGCCTGTTTCAAGGGAATCAGATCAACTAGTGGACACAGTGGATGCCACTCCTGGTGAACACCGGTTGCCAAGAGATATGGAGGTGCCATTGAACAGCCATCGCCAGGGACCTGTGTTGCCTAGTGATCCTGCCTTTGGTGAAAGCCTCAACGCACTGCATACAAATCCTGATATGATAAGGTATGCCTATTGAAAGCTCAGGTTATATGCCACATATCCACGTGCAGAAAAAGGCTAAATAGGAGGGGGGCAGAAATTGTTGGGACTAAATGGAGTACATTTATTTCATGAGCAATTGTGGTGCTTTGTCCCTTTCAACTTCACAACTAGTGGTAGTTTCCTTCAAAGTGGAGTGATCATGAGACAGTCATGGGTTTTTGGCCACCAGTGGACCCTGATAATCAAAATGAGCTTTAAATCCTGTGGCACCACATGAGCACCCATAGTATAATGAAGTGCTTGTAATAGTCTGACTCCATGGAACATTCTTTTCATGTTCATTGGTTTTGCTGGAATTGATGCAACAGTTAGTTACCTCCAAAGTGCTATTGTGGAGTTTTCTGTTCAATCTCATGGGTCTATATAATGTAGTGCATGCTGCAGCTGGTTACATGTCCAGTTTGGTCATCTGAGCGGGTGGTATCAAATTTCTCAGGACCACAAGATTTTCTAAGTACTGCGTACTCAAATGTCTTGTGTGCTGTTTGTGAAAACAGAAATATGCACTCACTTCTGTCAACAGTAAGCCCTGAGCACATTGCAGCTATGAGTGGAGGCAACATGTCACCTGACATGGTCAAATATGCTGCAGACATGATGAAGCAAATGTCACCAGATGACCTTCAAAGGATGGTCAGCCTAGCCAGTAATATTCCTGGAGGTCTCACTGCAACCAGATCATCTGGTATGCCACATGACATTCCTTAGCACCTTGACAATTATCACATTAACTTATATTGGAGCATTATATAGAGGCATGTGTGACACAAAAATTTTGTCATGCAAGCAATGGAGATGTGTTTCATTTTGTGCAGTATCAAATGCTAGTCCAAGTATGGCAACTCCAGTAGAGAGATCAGTTTCAGCTCCAAGCACAAGCAATGCGGGTTCTGTTTCGGAGTCCACATTCACTGGCCTTGGAGCAACTTCAGGGACAAATCCAAGATCAGGCACTGGAACTCCTGGAACCAGCATGCCAAGCATGGCAGATTTTAGCCCTGAAATGCAAGAGCAAATGAGAAAACAAATGAAAGATCCAGTGATGAAGGAGGTGGGTGCTCCCTTGGCGAGTTGTAGCTCTTTGGCACAATTTGTGAATGAGAGAGAGAGGGACAGATAAACTTTGCTGGGACACTTAGAAGTGTGTGGTTCCTGTCTAATATTTGATTTGGATGTGGGGTGTTCAGATGATGGCAGCAATGGTAAAGAACATGACACCTGAAACAATGAGCAGCATGAGTGAGCAATTAGGAATGAAACTTTCCCCTGAGCAAGCCAAGCAAGCCCATCAGGCTATGGCCAATCTCAGTCCTGATCAACTTGATCGCCTGGTCAGTAACTCCCTCTGTCCTTGTGATGGTTCTCAGCATGATTACTGCATTGGAGACTATCACTTGTGGTCATTTTACTTCTGTTTTTATTGCAAACCAGGGATGATTGCAAGCCAGTTAGGTGTTTGGTACATGCTATGAAAGCTTACTAGGCCTGATATGTCAACCTTTTCAACTTGATTTTATTTCCTGCAGTAATAAGTAGTCATCTTTTCTTGGTTATGTTTTCTCATGAGCATTGAATCTTATCTGTTCATTTTTGAAAGTGAGTTTTTTCTCCATGCAGATGGTGTGGGCAGACAGGGCACAAACAGCAGTTGCACAAGCAAGGCGTGTGAAGAACTGGCTGTTAGGGAGGCCAGGCCTTATCTTGGCTGTAGTAATGCTCTTGTTGGCCTTTGTTTTGCATCGTTTAGGTTACATTGGTGGTTAGCCACATGCAAGCAAATGGGAGGCAATATGCCCACTTCATTTTGTTCAGATTGTTGTAGACTCTGCACATAGGTTATTATGTATTCTTTTCCCACAGCATGTTGACATCTAACTGTCATGTATTTGAGGTTCTCTTTTGCCTTCTCTGGTGCCCTGTTCACCAACTACTGCCCCAGATAATTTTTTCTGCATGAAATTGGTTTGATTCGACAACTGTGTCCCATCTCCTGTGGAACATCTGCCATCTCATTTAGTCTACTCTTTTCATTCAACAGAGATCCTTCTTGGACTTCATAGGTCATGTATGACACAAACTGAGGATATATTTGATACTGTTGGACATTGATCTTGACATTGATCTTGATCAAGTGCAGGGAGTTGATGAAGTCAGTGGGGATGTTATGTTAGGTGTTCATTGCCATATCAGTGACTTTGGAAGGTCTCTGAACATGTGTATGACTGTAGTCAACTGTTGCCCTTGTTCAAATCACTCATCAGTTAAGTCTCGGATCATGTGTATGACTGTACCTGACTGGTGCCCGTGTTCAAATTACTGATCAACTGTTGCCCTTGTTCAAATCACTCATCAGTTGATCTCTGATCATGTGTATAGTATGACTGTAGCTGAATGGTGTGCTTATTCAAATTACTCATCAGTTTTAGGGTTCTTATGGCTACTCATTAAGAGCGTCAAGATTAAAGGATTGTTATTCTTTTTCTTTGTGTTTTGGGTACCCTCACTTGCCTTAACATTGTCAATTTAGGTGCTAGCCTCTTAAGGTAACTTCCACCTGTCAAAAGGTACCCACTAAGGTATCCATCTTTTTTACCAAAATCTGCTGTACTTTATGAAGAGGAAGGTTCTAGATATAGGGCCTTCTGGATTTTTGGCCCCTCAGGCTCAAAAATCCAAAAGATCCTATATCCAGAACCTTCTCCTATACCGAAAGACTTTGCAAATTTTCTGTAGTGAATTTGTTGGGCATGTTACCCAATGTACTTTCTTCCTCCTCATTGCACTTGCACTTTACAAGTCCGAAGCTAGCATTATGTTCTTGAGGTGCATAAAACTTGAGGAGGGTTGGGTGTAACGCCTTTTGTCATGTTCTAACTCTTTGCAGGTCTTTACACTATATTGTGTGTCTTTCTAGTAGGTGCCCATTGCTGCTGCAATCTCCTGTGTGTGAAAGAAAGTAATGGAGCTTTATCCTTATGTACAGTAAAGCCATTGACTGAAAGTTTTATCTACCACTTTTATAGCTGTAAGATCCCTTCCCCTGTCAAGGAGTACACATAATAGAGTTATTAGTGTGAACCCCCTGCCTAATGCACAGGTGAAAGGAGAACAACATTTGCCAAAGCATATGGGATAAAAGTGAGGTGCTTATATGCAGAACATGTTGAGGCACACATTGTGAACTTGGGGAACATATTGGGAACCCATTAGGAACTTAGAAGGAACACTGTGAGAACACATTGGGAAACAGGGAAAAATGGAAAAAAATCCTTCCCACCCCCCAAATTTAAAAGGAATAAAAGCAAGGCACCTTGGGCCTTCCCATTGGTTGAAAGGAAAATAAATCCTCCCCTTGCGCCCAAATAAAACTTGCATGGAAGGTCCAGTGTCCAAGTGGACATAGACTGTCCACTCTCCACACCAATGTGTATAATCTTTGAACTATTGTCAACAAGTTACAATGCTCCAATAGAAGTCAACACAAGAAATGGAGAACACTACATAAGTAAGCATTCTTTAAGCATAATGTTTATTCATGGATAGGATTACAAAAAAATTAGATAATCAAGAACCAAAAATCCATGAACACTTGGTTGACATTGAAAATTTTCAAACCATGAATTGGAAACTATATTCCCAAACATACAATCAAGTAGCACAAAAAGGTTCAAAAGGATCCAACTTCAAAATGTTTTCTACATTTTTTCCAATTCAATGTTGGTTGGTGCATCTAGTTGTTTCTTACCAAATTCAAATGCACATTATAGATATAATACATTTGCTTGCGGGAAAGGAAGTAACTATGTCTATTGCTACATTGGAAACAAAATATAAAATACAACTTGGGAAGACATTAATTGAGACAAGGTAAGTGCATAATAGGTTGTTGACAATCAATTCATGAACCAATAATTCATAGATCTAAGTATGTCCTTCAGATGTGAAAGTGATGTTGACAACTTTGGCATCCAAGGTGACAACATCTTTCATCCATTTCTATTGGGGAAAACTCCTAGAAGAATATGCAATTCATTGAATTCAGTTGTTGGTGTAACAAGAAGTGCACCATAAATGAGAACAAAGCTTGCTTGACCCAATGCATCAGCCTCACATTGAGTAATATTTGTACTTAGGTTAATAGGTCAAACATTTGGAAGAGGGGACTTGTTGTGCTTCAAGTTTAGTACAACCACCAGTACACCAGTTCATATTATTAGAACAAAACCAAAAACAACTTTTCAAAGGCCTTGGGGACCAGTGTTGATTGTAAAGTTGTCCAAGGAAACAAGGGGCTACATTTAGTCCCCATTGTTTTATGTACAACCCCACTTACTCTCACCCTAGTAGACTGAAACTTCTTTCTAATTATGTATACTGTTGTCACCTTGGCTGGTACATTGTACATACAACCATACCCACACATGCATACCAACCCAAATTATTTTGAAAAATCTAAAATGTACAAAACAAGGATTCATCAATTCCAGGGTTTAAAAAAGGTTTTTTCAAGAGTCCAAAGTCCAAACAACCATCCCTTCCCCCCTCTCCGCTTGGTAGAAATTGCAGATCTGACAACACAACAGCAACCTACCAGCAGGCCATGAAAAAGAGGAAACCCAATAACATAAGGTTGCAGGGATTTCAGATCTGACAACACAACAGCAACCTACCAGCAGGCCATGAAAATGAGGAAACCCAATAACATAAGGTTGCAGGGATTTCAGATCTGACGACACAACAGCAACCTACCAGCACGCCATGAAAATGAGGAAACCCAATAACATAAGGTTGCAGGGATTTCAGATCTGACGACACAACAGCAACCTACCAGCACACCATGAAAATGAGGAAACCCAATAACATAAGGTTGCAGGGATTTCAGATCTGAAAACATAAATAGCAGCATATCAGCAAAACAATGAAAAGGAGGAAACCCAATAACATAAGGTTGCAGGATTTCAAATCTGAAAACACAGATAGCAACATATCAGCAAAACAATGAAAAGGAGGAAACCCTGCAACCCATAAGGAGTCAACTATTTTCAAGTCAAAACAAAGAAATGCTGGAATCTAAGAGAGGTTTGTGAGTTGGGAGGTGTGAGTCAATCACATTTCCCTGACACTTGCCCTTCTCAGTCATCGTAGACAGTGAAGTCAACTTTTTGCACTGGAATTGAAGAACTTCAGAGTCTGGAACAAGCATAAGAGTTGGAAAACTTTGTGAGACAGTATCTCACCTGTCTATACAGTTATGAGGAATGCTTTGAAAACCTCCCTTGATCGACTTTGGAAGCAAATTCAAATTTGAAACTCAGGATTGCATTGCAACTGTTCATCACAAATGAAACACTCGACCTTCCTATGAATTGCTTATTCCACTCTGCATTGGGTCTCTCCTTGAAAGAAAGAGAGTGAAAATTTTCCATGCCCCTATGTGATATCTTGTAAGACATTCAATCATGCCAAATATCTAAGGGCATGTTTCTCCATCTCACCAGAGCTGCCATCTTTGCCAGAGGACAGCTCTCTGTTATTGCACTTGTGCTATTGTGATAATAATGACTACCTAAGGATCAAGTGTCATCGAATTGAAACCTTGAGTAGAGGGTCGTATGAGACAGACATTCTACAGGTTTGCACAGCTACTGTTTGTCAGAGCTCTGTGTACTTCTGTACTCAAGTGCAGAGCTTGCAGAAAATTAAAAAATCATGTTAGAAGGTAGAATGCTGAAGCAAGGGTTCCAGGCTATTTGGTGAAAATTTGCGAGCAAATAAGTAGCAAATATGCCCTGGTTCACCATTGTACATACAACTCCGATCCCATCTCCTGCCATCAACATATTGTACAGCATCTTCATGACCAAAAATACCCGGGTGTGAGCCCCCTCTTGACCAGTCAACAGCTGTCACGCTCCTATTTGCCAAGTGTGCTGCAAACTCGATAAACATCATTGTAGGAAGATAATGCTCATCAACATAGCATACGGGTTTGCAAAAATCCCGAAACTTGGGATAATATATGGTATCTGCGACAATGTAGATCGCCAATTCCCGGTTCACTTCAAACCATTGAGCCCCTTTGCGCCAATTACTCAGTGTAACCTCTGGTAGCATTGGCTCACTATATCTACCCCTCCCAAATGGTCCGGGATCATCAAACACTCCAATAAAGCTGTGATGTGAGTTGATCAGGTAATCATATGTGAAAGTGAAGTTCCATAGTGGAGCACATGATTCTGAAACGAGTACAAATCGCTCATTCTCATAGTCCAGTAGCGCATTTGCCAACAGCCTTCTCTCTGCATCACACATTGATATGTCTCCCCACTTTGTTTCCTGCAACATACAGGATATATCACAAATGGTGCCTGAATCCAGAGACCAGACTTTTGCAACACTTGAGATATTGACCAAAAATGATAAAAGAACTGTCCAGGAGAAAGCCCACACCTTCATTTGGAAACAGAAAATCACAAGCAATACACAACAATAGAGTGCAAAATGGGGAGTATAAAACTCAAATTCAAATTTATCCAACAAATGGAACAGCCAACAAAAATCACATCAGATTCCTGCACATCCTCTCTAGGTTAGTTATGCCAATTTGGATAGAATTATCTCAACTGTATCACAGACTCTACAAGCAATCCAACATTTGCCACTTCACATTCTATTCATGAAAGCATCACAATCATGCATCTTCAAGATTTCCAACATTATACACACCCATAGATGAACCTGCAAGAATTTGAGGCAGAGATAATCCAGGATCAAGCTTGCTATGATGAGAGAGAAACTGAACTGCATCCAGATGCAAAGAAGTTCCCAGATGGATGTGTGTCAGAGATCACATCATGAAAAAACGAGCCATAAATGTGTGTTTTGGTTTGCAAACTGACCTGGCTGGGGATATGGCGGCCAAAGAAGACAGAGGATCGAGCATGATCAGGTTCAAAACCAGGGAGAGAGTGAACATAGATGTTGAACAGCTTCTCATGGCCATGGAAGAAGCGCTCCCACAGAGGACCAAGAGGCAGAGGACCAACCGTGAGAAACAAGAAGGCGACTTTGGGAGTGCGAGGGATAGGGATCCCGGGTCGGTGCGGGAACATCGAAGCTCGCCAAAGGAGCACCTCGTCCGGCATCTGTTGATGATCAAAAGGCTCATACCCGTGCTCCTTTGTAGAGAACACGTGAGCATGTACAGCACGCTGTCGTTGTTGTTGCGAAGGAGCAGCACCGGAGAAAGATTGCAGCAATGATCCGTCTCCGAAATAGCCCATCACATGTAAGCTCATCACAAGACCCAGCAACACTCCTCCCCCGAGCGCTAGGAAAAGGAAAAGAATGTTGCTCAGCTTCTTCAAAGGCCATAATTCTCGCTTGGCTGCTTGTAAGTTGTTCAACTTTCCTTGCATCTCTGACGCTCCTTGTTGCACTGAGATAATGCATTCGTCCTCGCAGTTATTTCTATTCCATATCTAAACTCGTCGCTCGCAATTTGCTTCGCTCTTGTTCTTCCTCGGTACACTTCGATCGGCTCCGACTTTCCTTGCGCTTCGAAACCGATTGATGACTCTCACAAACGCTTCTGGAGAATGTGAGAACCGATCTATCACAAATTCTCGAAACGATTTGCCAAATTTGCTCAAGACAATGACTATCTTCTCTACTCCAAATCCAAATCTCCTCCTTATTTCTCGTCTCTTCGAGTGTTCTCTCCCAAAAGCTCTCTCATCATCCACGCCAGAGCCTCCGGTGTCACGAAAACTTGTATGATCTCCTTCACAAATCTTACAAAATTCCGGCGGAAAATCACAATTTCAGACTCATCATCATCCGGCACGAAAAAGAAAACCGACTCAATCAAACTTCTTCTTCCTTCCTTCCTTCCATCCAAGTTCAGCAAAACTTCGAAATCTTCACACAATCTATCCCACTCCAATAGATCCCTGCTGCTTCTCACACACTCGCTTATTATTCATTCCTGTTTCAAGCTCTCCTATAAAAAAAAAAGAAAAAAGAAAAAAAATCTTTCTCACAATTCTCCTTCTTCAGGCTACCAACAAGTCTTCTGAAAATGCCTCGAAAGTCTCCAGTTCTTCTACTACCTAGTTTCCCCTTCCTCTTCTGCTTCTTCTTCTTCTTCTTCTTCCTTCTCTTGTTGTTCTTTTTCTCGTCCTTCTCCACTGCAGTTTTCCCTTGTTCCTGTTGTTGTTGTTGTTCTCGTCCCCTTTCGCCGTCTGCGCAGCTCTCGAGGTTCAAAGCTCGGCTGCGCCGCAGTTTCTGTCCAGCGCGGGCGGTCGAAGTCCGAAGCTCGGCTGCAGTGCGCGACGCATGAGAGCCCTTTCCGGGTCTTTGAAGACCAAAAACAAATGAGTAGGAAAAAAACAGGAACCGTTGGATCTTTAAAACATGAACCGTTAGATCCTAAAAACAGGAACCGTTCGATCCTAGAAACAGAAACCGTTCGATCCTAGAAACAGCAACCGTTCGATCCAAGTAGAAGTAGGAACAGGAACCGTTCGATCATCATAGAAACAGGAACCGTTCGATTCTAGAAACAGCAACCGTTCGATCCTAGAAAAACAGAAACCCTTCGATTCTAGAAACAGGAACCCTTCGATTGTAATGAAAGGAACCGTTCGATCTTTTGTGGCGCGCACAATGGCCGTCCGTATTTCCATGCGCACTGTGTGGCCGTGTGTTCCGGAGCTTCTCATTGGTCCTCCACTCGAGGTTCAACACGCATATGAGTTTTCATCCATCCATTGAGAAGAAGGTTACATGTCTTTTCATCTATTGACAAGGATGGGTTCAGAGGTTTTTTTTTTTTTTGGTTTTTAATTATTTTTTCCCCTCAATTTTGTGATTTCTAAACGTATAAAATTTTCCCAAATTTTTAGCCATTTTTTTCGAATTTACATTTTAAAAATTTCCAAATTTTTGTTGTTGTCACAATGTGAAAAACTAATTACTACCAAAGTGTTACATGATTTTTCATCCATTGACAAGAGGGTTATGTGATTTTTCATTGATCAATAGGAGGTTACACCGTCCCTGGAAATACTTTTGGTGCTCTCATTTTTATTTTTTATTTTTTTGGCGAATTTTCGCAACCTGGCGACAAAAAGAAAGGGCTGGCGAATCCAACAAAGGGATTATTTAGTTTTAAAAAAACAATTCGCCAGATCTTGACCCAAAAACACTTAGAAGTCGCCAGATCTTGAAGCCAAATTTAGCTGAGTCCTCTTGTGGATGATGGGGGACCACCTACTTCACAAAATTGAAAATAATAATAATAATAATAATAGAAAAAATTTAAATTCACACCTTTTTTGGTTAAATTCACACCCTGGTCGTGCTTGTCTTGTTCTTAGAGCCTGCAGGTCTGCCGCGTTTCTTGACCACGATGCGAAGAAAGGGTGTGAATTTAACCAAAAAAGGTGTGAATTTAAAAATTTCCTAATAATAATAACTAAATAATTCCTAGTGATACACGTACTGAACATTACTCACAAAAAATTATGAGGGGATCCACTGAAAATCACATTTTTCAAATTCTTTAGTCTTTTCATTGACAAATAGAGTCAATAAAGTTTTACAGATTTTTTTTTTTGAATTATAGATTTTTTTATTGATGAGTGAAGAAAAAAAAAAAGTAGGGTTTGGTACAAGATCTTCCATGTGTTCTGTTCTGATTCTTAATTGGGAAAAGATCTTGAAAAGAAGGTCAAAGATGACAGGAAACGTGCCACACTTGATTGTGTGAGAGAGAGAGAGAGAGACTATGGTCCCTTTAAATAAATAAATAAATAAAGAAAAAACACCCAGGAAGTGAACAAAAAAAAGGACCCAAGTCCAAATAAAAGATCACACCCTAAAGCGCAGAAACACACAATGGGGAAGAAGCCTTAAGAGGAGAAACCACAAAACTTAGGACTTAAACCCATTGCCAGTAGTGCCAAACAAGTCGTGCAAGGAAATGGACTAAAAACCTGAAAGAACACCAAGCCTACAAGAGGCTTCTCTTGCTGCCCGACTAAAGGATAGTGGCAGCCTGAACTCTCTGAAAAAGCCACTGACACCCTCTGCCTATAAAACGAGAGCTCACGACACCAAAAACACAGATTGGAATTGGAAGGGGCGCAAGACAACTCTCTCTAAGAGCATCTCCAACAGTGCTCAGTATTGTGACCCTTACGAAAATATTTTTCACATCCAAGTTCAGTTACTTACTCTTTTGCAACCCCACCAATAAAACTGAAACTTGGGACAGCAAATAGGCGAGGGGACTACTAATAACAAACCACCTAGACCAATCATTATGATGGGCATGGACCAATCAGAAACACTGAGCAGCAAGTTCGATCATATTTATTACACTTTTTTTTTTTTGCAGGTGCAACTGACCCGTTCACCAGCCACGACATGTTGAGCCAAAACCATTTTCCTGAGTCAAACTGGCATATGTTGGATTTTCTTTCTTCTTCCATTTTTATTGTTCAGATGGAGATATTGAGCACCACTGGAGATGCTCTAAGGAAGGACCTCAAAGTCAAAGACCCAAGTCAGGAAAAAGGGTGCAGAGTTAGGGAGTGCATGTTGTGTTGTGTGGTAGAGAAAGCTCATAAATAAATAGTCCCAGATATGTGTACTTTGCATTCGCCTATGATTGTTAACTTAACCTTTTTTTTATGTGGGTCAGGCAAAACTCCACTTTTTGAAATCTCTACAGTTGTTGAACAAATGTGTGGTTTGCATGCAAAAAGGGTTTTTTGTTAGCCATTTTGTTAGATGGTGACTTCTAAGCTCTCCATGCAAAGGTGTTGATAGTTCAAAGGATGTGTGCAAAAGCATCAAATGACATTGACCTAAAAAAATCAAATGAAAGGATTCAATTCCCAAAAGAATATCTAGTTAAAAAAATGGGGTAACTCACAAAAGCTTTAAAATAGAAAGAAGCACTAGCTGGGTATCACACGATGATTTTTATGTAGAGACAATCGATGCAGCTCTTTATGCTCGGTATAGCACTTGAGTGAAGGCTATGCCAGGATTGAGCCCACACTTTGCGTCACTTCATGCTCACCCTTTTCTTTTATGAAAGCCCGTGGCTCCGAGCTTTACCTTACATTAAACCTCTAACTCATGGCCCAAGAACAAAAAGAAAAAAGTGCTTGTGAAACTTCAACAATGAGTCCTTCAATGTGACGAACACTTAGAAAAGAATTCCTCCCCAAAAGAAATACAAGCATATGTGGATACCTTAGGCCCCATTTACACTAAAGCCTGAAAGGCCATGACTATCAAAATTCCAAATCTCGAAAGACATGTCAAGGTGTAAGTTCGCTTTACATCAAAGGTAAAGGCCTAAGGGACCAGTGCAATGTGAATGGATGAAAAATGATCATTAAACGTATTCTGAATAATGTTTTCATGGTTTAACAAACTTTATGCCTTGCATAAAGTTCATTATATCATGAGCCCAAAAAGCCATAATTGGTTTACAATTATTATTTCTTTTTTTCTCCACTATAATATTCATCCATAGTGCATGCCCTGCCATTAGCCTAAGCCAAAAATGACAAAGAACATAGGTAGGGGAAAAAAAATTATTGCAACCAAGGAGGTGAGGTAACATGCAAGAGGAGGGAAGGGCCCAAGGTTTTTTTTTTCTTTGAGGGAGAGTGGACGTGCTAGATTTATGTTGTTCTTATTGAGTTCCCAACATGTTTCCCAAGTTCTCAATGTGTTCCCAATAGTCCTTCACTTTATCCCATACTTTTTGCCTTAAGTTCTACTCTTGAAAACCTATACATCCAATCCAAAGGAAGATATTATAACATATTTATTTTGGGATTGTTCAAAGCTTGATTTGTTTTTGTGATGAGCCAATCAAAAATGCCCATCACAAAAATGTATATATTAGGGGGTTGCCACAACTAATTGATATGATTAAGAACGCATTACCATGTTAAGGTACCTCAACAAAGTCTTCTATCATTTTACATTACACTTCATTATTAAGGCCCACACATAAGTGATTTTTTAATTTCCATGGGACAAATTTTATATATTGAATTTTAGCGCTCTCAACATTTGCATGGTCGTCGTGGTCCCTTCTTGAAGAGTGAAGTGGGCCTTATAGCATAGTGTGAATAGAATCAACTTATCTTGCATGCTTGGTGTTTTGGGGCCAAGAAATATCAAGTCAAGCCTTTCAACTTTGAAGTGTTTTTCAATTTCTAATTTGCATTGTTTTATTGATGCAAATTATTCATGAATTGTAATTATTTCAATATTAAGGGGTGTCTTCATGTTAAAGTGTATGACCTAGTACTAAATTTGGCAATTTTTATCTAATTGATTTTTATTTGAAAGTATAATCAAAATACATATGATGGAAAATTATATTCATTTTTTAAATATTCATTTATTCAATTGAATCAAATCACATATATGAACTTGAAAGATTGTATTTTTTTTTTAATTATTCCTTAAACCCCCATGACAGATGTTCTTTTTCTTTTATTGATATATTTTATAACATTTTTAAATAGTCATAACTTGAAAAACAATTGTTGAAAAATAACTTTGTAACATTACAAAACTCCTTGCAATGTATTTCACCAAAAAATAACTTTTTTCTACCCATTTCAAGCCTAATAAAATATCCTTTTGTAAATTGCAACAAATGTGACTTTTTTTGCGATATGCTTCAACTTGAAGTTGCCCTATGAAAATTTGGATGATATTTTGTAATGTTTTTCATTAAGTTATCACAAGGTTAAATGAAGATATTATCATTTCATACAATTATGACAATAAATACTTGTCATTCTTACAAACATAACATTATGCATAGAACTTTGGTCAATAAAACCTATAAAAAACATCAAGAGATTTTCCTTAAGGTGGAGATTAAATATCATTTTTAACTTAACACAATATTGACACAAGGTTGCATGCCAAAATTAGAGTTGTTTGTTCTTGTTATAATAAGTTGATGACAAATTTGGCAAAAAATATCAACAAATAATTAATCATACCTTTAAAATCATGTTTAACATTCTTTGCATAAATGTTCAAAACATTTATAATATATAATATTATATGTTTTAGCACTCCACAAGGTACACATTCAAAAATAACCCTATCCTTATCCAAAACCCAAATTACCAAAGATTTATTTGTAAAACATCTTCATAAAAATATTTTTTAGTTTATATGAAAAATATTCACAACAATTGCTTAGAGGCAAACACAAATTGATAATATGTTTGTATCAATCAACAACAACATAAGCTTTTTTTTTTACATGATTTGGAAGTGTTGAGAGTGAAATTGGATATGGTTCATGCTAGAAAATGGAAAAAAAGAAATTGAAAAAACTAGTTGGACATTTTCGAAAATTATAAATGCACATTCATTAATGACAAAGGAAGAGGAAACAAGTAAAGAAAAAGCAACAAATAAGAAGGTGAAGCTTTGAGTGTTTATATTGTTAATTAATTTTCATCTTCAATTCGGCTTCTAATTTTTTTCAATATGAACATACACATCAATTTTATAGGTTTTTTACATTAATTATGAACTACATATAAGATGCCAAAATAAATGAAAAATGTTTTTGACAAGTTTTCACAAGGATTTTAATATGAATGGATCACTCCTAAAAATAATTTGATGAAAAAATGTAAAACATGTGTGATCAATAAAATTTTTTTTATCAAAACATGCACTACTATACTACTATACAATGCGTCCTAGTTCACTCTGGGGTTGCACTAGATTTTGAATGAATTATTTAAAGCCCTAGTAAGCAACGACTAATTGTTACAAACAATGAATTGTTTCATTAGTACCTAATGAAACAAGGTTATTTTCAAGTGAAATACAAATTTATCAAACCATTCATTTCTTAGTTAATTAACTAACCAACATGGAAATCAGTTAATATTTAATATATAACATTATTGATAATTTCATAAATTTTTAAACCTATGATCGATTGACACATGTTAATACCTAGGTTAATTAAAAATTGAATCTAGTTAGGTAGGGCACATAATCAACGTAAGCACCTATTATAGGAATTTAATAGCAAAATATTTGGTCAACATACCATTGTTGACCACACACAACACCATTCATGAGGTTTGATCCCTTAACCTTTGGATTGGAGGTGAACACCCTTACCATCAAGCCAACCCACTTGTTATTCCAATATGTTACATTACATTATGTTTATGAAATACTTCATTTTAAACATTACGAAAACATATACTTTGAAAATTCATATTTTATTGAAATTTTGTTCAAATGAAATGATTAAAGTTTTTTTTTAAAAATTCAATAATGTACATAATTACATTTATTTCCTTTTGAAACTTTAAAATCATTTGAACAAAAAAAAATTTGAATATCATTATTCAATAACATTTCAATGGCCATTCTTTTGAAAAAAACAAAGTTTAATAAATGAATTTTTTTTGTTAATATAATAATATTACCTATGTTAAGCTACTTTCAATTATTATATGAATATTTTTCATTAATTAAAATTACTTCACTCTACATTATTTACGGCTATTTATGGGTATTCTCAATTACTTTTGGTTATTTTTGGTTATTTCACCTTATGTTATTATTGGCAATTATAGGTTATTATAGGTTATTTCATCTTAAATTACATTTATTTTTTATATATTATTTCACCCTAGATAATTTATGGCAATCCTAAGCAATTTTAATATATGGCTATTGGTTTTTTTTTATTAGGGCTATTGGTGGTTATTAATAATTATTGCTAACTATTCTATTGGTGGTTATTGTTGGCTATTGGTGGCTATTCTATTAATGGCCCTTAGTTGTTATTTTATTGGTGGTTGTTGTTGGCTATTGATAGTTATTCTATTAATGGGTTATTGGTTTATTCTATAATATGATAGCCAACAATAACCCAAGGTTAATGATTATTGGTGATATTATATTAATGGCTATTGGTGATTATTATATTATAAATTATTGTTGAATATTTTATGTTATAATATGATAGGCTATTTATAATTATTATATTGTAAGGTATTTAAAATTATTTTTCATAAGTACTATACTTAAGATAAAATACTTTATAATAACATAAAGTAGAATGACCTTGAATAACTTAAAATATAACTTGAAATAACATATATTAATTTAAAATAAAATAATCTATGGTATATCCTAAAGTTAATTGAATAATTTAACTTATAATAACTTAAAAGCTTATAATAAACTAGTTAAAATAACATATAATAATTTAACATAAATAATATTTTATAATAGCCTATAATAACATAAAATATAAGTTAAAATAACTAAAGTAGTTTAAAATAATATAAGGTATATAATAAAATAGCATAGATAGAATTTTTTTCAACATAAAAATAAACTTATTTATTATAGTAAATTATAATAGTGAATTATGTTGACTAGTAATGAAACATGATATCTACATAGTGATATTATAATGAAATAACTTTCATTAGGGTGCAGTTAGTAAAATGCAATGAAATTATTTCACTTTTATGGTCCTAGAGTGATTTAGGCTAATAAATTACACCTCATTTTTGTAGTAATGATCACAACATTATGCAATTCTTTTACATGTAATCTATAAGTGCAAGAAAAGATTGTCACAACATTGAAGAAATTGAAAGAAGCAAGACAACCCTATATGCTCCTTACATGTACAATCTTTCAATTGAACAATTGTTCAAAAATGAACGCCAATCTACTCCATATTTCATCACAAGTTGATTCAAAACTTTTCTATTAAATGAAAAAATAAGATTTATCAAAGAAAAATTGTATTAGAACTACAAAGTTTTTAGAGTTGTAGGGAAATTATTTTAAAACTAAAAATCACAAGGGAAGAAGATGGCCCAACATGTGGTTTCTTTGGTGAAACTTGACAATATTCCTCCAACACTTGTTGTGAATATAGATCAAACATAGTTCACATTTGGTTGTTACAAATGGTTCACAAGTGGTTCATGAACTTGGGAGGAAATGGGTGTTAAGCAAATGAATGTCCATGGAGCAAAAGACAAAAAGAAAATTACATTTATTGTTAAACATGTGTTGCAAATGGAAAAATTCTCCTAAGTCATATCTTGGGGAAGTCGCCCCTTGTATATTTTAGGTATATACCTAACATGTTTAAAGTATATTCTCATAATAAACTATAAGCACCCTATTTGCATTTAAATGAATTTTTTTTAAATTGAATAAATTTCAACCCTTTTTTGTGGCATGCCATTTGAAATGAAGTGGAAGTGACCTACCTAGGGGTCATATTTTATAAGTACACTAGCTTGATCTTACCTCCTTTCAATAAAGGCAAAAGATTTTGTAGTACCAACCATTAAGTTCAAACATGTAAGGACTTCATAGTAAAAATTATACAACCTTACAAATTCACATAGGCACAAAGCTTTGGATTGGGAGACAACCAAAAGTTTATTTGGTGCATTGACTATTGGAATGTGCATAAATTGAAAGGACATCTATCATGGGTAAAAGATAATCATCTTGAAATATTATTGAAATTCATTACTACTAATTGCATAAGCACTTTACACTTTACAACTAACAAATGTCATCGTTCATAGTCCTTTTAAACATGCATTTATGTAGTAGTTGAGACTACAAATTGTATGAAAAATAATTAAACAATGGACAAGATATTTCCATGGACTTCCAAATGTCCACTATCAATATTCTATTATGTAATTGGTTACACACAACATGGTTGCATGTTTTTCAAAATAGATTTGATGATCATTAAATTTGGGAACATAAAAGTCTTATTTGGGCATTTGACTTGTTGCATTATAGGTAGAAGCTATGGTTTATAGGTAGTCATAGTCTATGGTTTTTATGGTGATCATTAATTATTTTGGCAAAATTGATGCCAAATTGGACTCATTACATATGTCTAGGGAAAAGTTGGGATCCATCAACTATTCTATTTACTTTGGTAAAATAAATTGTAAGGTGAAGGAAAAAGGGAATGAAAGATAAACATCAATATAAATGTACCCCCATGTATTTCATTATTGCAAAAACAAAAGTTAAGTTCCACATCTCCTTATGACACCATGAAACTTCACCTTATTACAAGTTTATTGGGTTTCATTGTTTTCTTGAAGACCTTCCCAAAGACCTTTTATATACTTCTTATGATCATCTTATGAATAGTATATTAAATTATTAATATGTAGAACATGTCCATAACCTTGAAAACACTTAACATGACACAATAATATTTTATGTCACAATCAATTTAGGTTGTGTCAAGTCTAACACAAAACAAACAAATCATGTAACATGGCCACATACTAACCTCAACCATAAATGACAAAAGGCCAAAATAATGTTTAAAAATAATTGAATCACTAATTTATGTTATAGATGGAGGCCAAATTAACACCTTAAAATTGGTTATTAGTGATCTACTTGATGAGCCTATCATAACCATAAGTTATTAATCCAAAAATGTTTCATCATAATAGGGTCAATTAATGCAAGCTAAGGTGGATCACTTTTTGTGTCACATTGCAATTTTTTATAAGGTGCAATCTATTAAGATGTAATAAACATTTAGTGAAATCATCAATATGCCATTTTTTCAAATAGTTTATATTTTCAACTTGAAGTTAAACAATTTCATACTAAATTTATGCCACAAACGTAACATACACCACACATACATAAATGGACTTTTGGAACAATTACAATATATGGATAATTATGGCATCCTATACTAACATATAAAAGGACTTTTGTTTAATAATTGCATCCCAAACATGTTATAAGGACTCAATACATCATATGTCAAAAGAAAACAAACCTAGATTCAAAAACTTTGTTAGAAAAACCTTAACAAAAAAAAAGTTATTGACTTTTGATTGACTAGCTTTTGTTTTCAAAAGTACCTAATTAATTAGTTTTGGTTAGATTGGTTTTTGTAACTTGTGTGTTAAAGAGGTGTATAAGTGGGCGGATTTTTCAATGGATCAAATTTATCCATTTTCCATCACATAATTCACACTTAAACAATTTTAACACTAGAAGATGGACTAATATATGGAATGTTTTATCTACCAAAATGATCCACCTTAACTTGCAACTACCCAATATTATATGGACAATAAAAATCATAGCATAAAACTCTACACCTTCACACACATGTTTAGTGTCTTCCACAAAAATGGGGCGAATCTTGGTTTTTTGGATATTAATGTATAGGATTTATTGAACACAAACCATCCAATTAGACACCAAATAGAATAATAATGGTCTAAACCACACAAGGCACATACCATCATATATATATATATTATCATTAAATCATCACTACACTTCAAAGTTTAAATTTCAAACTTGTTACTCAATAAAACATTAAATTATTAGATTAAAAAAACATTGCACAAGAAGGAAAGACGATGAAACACATAACATGTTAATTAAAATATATTTCGAAAATAAATGTACAAATCATTGGCCTCATCTCACTTACTCCTAAACCTTTAAAGTCTATTATTTTAACCTTCAAATGTTTAATAAACCATTTTTATTTTTATATTTTGGTTGGGTGCACACATCAAATATCTTTCAACAATTTGCTACTAGTGGATTTATGGAAAGGTTTGTCAAAAAAACTCCATGTACCTTTTTTCTCACATATGAAGGGTGATAATTGCCTAGGGGAAAATTCCATTGCCAACCAACCTTCCTTCCCTTTGAAAACTCATTTAAGAATTGACATAAAAGTCTAGTAATGAATTCTTTTTGAATTTGTTGGTCATTTTCAAGGAGACTTGTATTCACATTCTCGTTACAAAACTTGCAAGGCTCCATCCTTAATTAATTGAAGAATTGCATTTTGGCTTCATTTTTTTTTGTGAAAACCTAATTTAAACATTGTGAACATCATACTAGAATGCACAGATTAATCCATGTCAAAAAAGTAATTTGGTCATGAAGCTTCAAATCCAACCTTGGGCAATAATGTTTGATCCTATATGAACTCAATCAACTTTACTATCTCATCATCCTTTGTTCATTTTTGGGCAAATTTTTTAATCAAGGAATTAATATGAATTTGTGAACTTTGACTACAATAATTGGATGTGTAATCAATTCAATGATGATTAGATTGGAAAAAAAAACTTAAATATAAATAAAATGGTTGTAAAAAAATTGGCTTAGGTTTTTAAGGATTAATTTGGTTTCCAAAAAATAAAATTAAATATTGGTGTGTATTTTTTAGCAAAAGTTAATTCAAAGTTATTTCTAAGCATTAAGGTGTTGTAGATTCAATTGAATGCATAGTCTTTGTCAAAAGGGATGGTCCAAAAAACTCATATTGTGGCATGGAACATGTTAACCCCTCAATGAGCCTAACACCTTTTGGAGGTCAATTTTGAACACAATAAGATTAATGATACTAAGGTTTTTTTTAATAAATTTTAAAATGTGCATAAGTGGCAACCATTTTGTCCTCGTGTGCACCTAATTGGCTCCTATTATGTTTTTGGCATACATGACTCCAAGTGGTGATTCATTTAAAAAATGAAGTCGAATTAACAACCATAGGAAAAACCAATATAATGAATGTGGTTACATTGTTCATTATAAAGGTGTAATCCAGGAAAAGTAAAACACATAAAATAAAATGGATATTGTATAGTCACGAAACATTAATGCATGTTTTTGAAGGTGAGTTGAACCCCAATATCATATCAAACTTTACTTAATGCAATCCAAAGTCCCACCCACCACACCCAAATGTTAATCAAATTCATCATGAAATAAACATACTCACCATGCTTGTCCAAATCATGGAACAAAAAGACAAGGCCACAAAAAATTAATGAACACAAGGTTTTAAATGGTAGCACCAATCCACACTTTTTGATTTTTTCAACTTGTAACGACTTGATGATAAGGGAATTAAAAATTTATGAAATAAAATTTATAAAATAATAATAATAAAGTGCAAACATTTGGATAATTGTGTCCAAATGCTACCCTAATTGATTGCACAATTTTTCTTTCATGAATGAAAGAATTAAAAAAATGCATTCATCTTTCATTGATCCAAACACTTAAACAATTATTATTTCAGCCAAATTCATATGTTCATTTAAACCAATATTTGGTGATGGTGGCAAAACTATTTTCCACAACATAAAGAAGACTTGAAAATGCTCACATTGGTAACTAATCATAGGATCAAAATACATCATGAAAATAACAATTTTGAAATTTTTTATAGTTGCCACAAAATCACAAATGAAAACATTTCTTCCAAGTGAGCAAATTTGATTAAAACATTGACTACCTTCAACAATGGCAATAAATAAGACAAGGTCATTGATGTGTGAATATAAAAAACAATGTCAAAATTCAACCTTGCTTGAACAATTGAAAGGTTTTCTTACAAGATTTTCAAAATCAAAGTCTTATATTTTGCCATAACTCGCTTTAAAGGCTCCAACATTGATATCCATCAAATCTTGACATTTTTCAAGATTACTATTTTCACAATCTCAATGAACTTATTAAATTCCAAATGTTGCTTAAAGGAGCTTGAAAAGTAAAAGTATGATGATTAACACAAATCCTCCAACTTGGCCACCATTGGCAAATTAGACAAAACTTGCCAAATGAGATTTGTGTTATGGGCCATACATACAATGCTACCTCATCATGTAAGGAACATGTTTTTCTTTCACTACTTGTGGCATCACTATATACAATTGATAACTTTGAAAAAAATGTTCCATTTGCACCAAAACAAATGAACTTCTCACCTCACTCCTCTTTAGTTAACCTTCTATGTTGTTTAAGGGATCGGGTAATGACAAGGGACAAGTTGTTCGCATTACCACCTTCAACATGTCGAAGAGTGAAGAGGACCTGCATTTTTCTCCATGCTTGTGCATAAAATAAACATGAATTGATATCCAAGATTGGTTATCAATAATCTCTTTTATGCATTTAAATAAACAAACCTACATTTAGTCACAACACTTTGCTCACTCTTTTCAAAACTTGCTAACATATATAGTTTGCCATCTCTTAACTTGGCCCATCAAACAAATGTTTCATGGGATTATTAAGAATATTCAATTACATAAACAACTTATGAATTGTTGTATATTTTGTCATAAGGTGGCCATGATTGAGCACATGAAAAATCAAAACAAATTGGACTAGTTTTTTCTTCATGTTAATCTAAAGTGCACCATGAATGATTTGTTACAACATTGTTTTAGGAATTTTGGGAAAATATAACTTTTCATTAACAACATGAATGTTGCTTTTCAAGAAATAATATACATATGTTTTTTCACTTATAACATGGCTACCAAAGCCTTATGACGACCTTCATGCTTCCATAGAAAATCTAGTTTATTGCCCATGTATTTTGGAAATGTTTATTCAAAATTCAAAGGTTCAATTTTTATTTTAAAAAATATATATAATGTTATCTTTTGCCACAACAAGGTTCAAGATTATGTAGTTAGGTTACACAATAGAAGGAAGTACATTCATTGGGAATTGTATTAGAAAAATCAACCAAATATGTAACATCCTTGAAAACAATTGTGCTAGAAAAATCAACATTAAATTGGAGGATCCTATCCCCAAATATATATTTTTTAAAAGAAGTTTTAGGGGTTTGAAGTTTTGACATTATTTCAAGAGATTATGGATTGGAAATGAACAAACCAAAAAAATGTAATAAAAAAGCCTCAAGAAAAATGGACATGATTTCAAAATGAAAATTTGTTGGCCCTTGGATGGCCATATAAACACATATGCAATGTGGAAAGAATTAAGCATTTTGAAATAATTGAATTTTGTTTCGTCCATAGTGCAATGACTGATTTTGGTTATAAACAACAACCTTTTGTCATGCAAAGATAAAAAAAAGCTTGGTGGTCACAAATGAAACATCACAAACAAGAAAATTAGATACAAAAATGAAAACACAAATCAAATTACCAAACCAAATCAAATTTCAAGTTTCAATTTTCTAGTTTTGATCGTGCTTTTTGATCAATGTGATTCTTGAGTGATTATTAGAATTTGCAAATATTCAATAAATTAATCCCACTTGAAAATTAAGATTAATTTCAAGGCATTTGAGTTTTAAAAATGATATATAGATTGTGAGTAATTTGTAGAATGTAGATTATGAATGATGTATAGATGTGATTATGAACAATTTGTAAGGCATCACATTGTGAACCACCAACAATTTCTGATAGGATCAATTTTAATTGATTTCAATTATAGATGAGTTTATGATTTGATCAAGATATAAAGTTGCAATCATAGGGGTTTGATCCCTAGATACTAATGTTATTATACTCTAGACACAATAAAATTTATGATTTCAAGAATTAATTAGATTATTGATGTGACTCGTAAAAACCCATTTGAAAACCAAATAATGGTTTTGAACTAATAAGATAAAATCATAGACTTGGGTAAAAAACTAAAAGCTTGATGTGTTGAACTTTTAAAATTTAGTAATTAGTTTTGAATGTTAGCCATTAAAAAAACTATTGAAATTTGTTATTACTAACACAATTCAAATGCAAAGACTTTTATGCACCCCCAAGCTCTATGATGGATTCTACTACAAGCTCAAAGGTGAAGACAACGAAAGAAAATTGAGTTGGGGCACACTCCCTCGTTCCCAACCTCAAAGGTGAAGACAACGAAAGAAAATTGAGTTGGGGCACACTCCCTGGTTCCCAACACTTTGAGGGTAGAGGAACGTGTTGGAGCTCCGGGATGGGATTAGGAAGATTAACAAGTAATTCAATCATTCACATGGACCTGTACAAACCAAACAACAAGTTGATTACTGCATAGTTGGAGCACCTTGGTGCATGGACGAACCATGGGCGAACATAAATTCATCAGACTCACCACAACTCGAACTTGGGGGAAACCACCACCTTCCCTTTTATAGTATATTTTGTGCCTAGCCATGGGACCAACACTCAAATGTCATTTTGTCTCGGGACTCTTAAATGGGAATCCCAAAATTTCCCACAATTGGGATTCCTACGACTTTGGGGGTGATAATTTTGTGTGTAAACCTTCGATTGAGATGAAGTATTAAGCAAAATTGTAGCTCTTGTCTAATATTTTCCAACGGTATGTCGCACGCCATTTACAAGTAAGGAAATCAAGTCGATTTTTGACTTTTAGTGGTTTAAGGTTTAGGGCAATTTGACTTTCGACCTTTCTTTTGGCCATAACTTGTTTTTTTAAGTATCCAAATGGGTCATGTGAGTTCATTTTAGACATTTACATTCAAAGAGCTTTCCATTGATATAAAAAACTCTTAAATCCAATGGGTTTTGACCTCTACAATTGTTCTTTGAAAGTCTGAGAGTCTATCAGGACTCCAACTTTTCCAAAATGAGAGCTCATTTGGGAGTGTAAGGTTCATTCTTTCACACTCTCTACCACTCTCAAAAGTATGAGATGTGACTCTCATGCCTCTCTCTTGGCCCGCACCCTTGAAAGCCTTTGCCTTGGTCGCAAGACCAAAGCTAGGGTTGCAACACAAAATGTGCAAGGTTTGAATTTTTAAGATTACTTTGCCATTTACTATTTGGAGTTAATGATTGCATGACAAATTCTTAGTTTTCATGGTTTAACATCATCATTGTAGACTCCAAATCTTTAAAGTTCAAAGCACCTAGTTCATTGTTTCATAATCAACATTGCACGATGACAATGTTATGCAACTTCATTATTGCAATTCAATTCATTGAGTGATTTGCAAAATCTTTGATTCCTAATGAACATTAAACAACAGAATGCTTCAAGTGCACCATGAATATGGTGGTGAACCTTCCAACAATCGAAGTTGAAATAGTAGAGGTGATGACAATGGATTATGGTTTATGAGTATAAGAGGTGAACTCTCTTACTCTCAACAAAATGTTGGTGCAAATGGAGGAGGCCAGTGGGTGCCAGGTTGCAAAACCCTAAGTTGTTGAGTGTAAGATAGCAAAAAATATGTTGTAGAGAAAAAAACGAATCCCGAAATTCGCGGGAGTTGCATTTTCAAAATAAAACGGGAAATTTTACTTTTAAAAACAAAATCTGCCATCTTCTCTTCCGCCGCCGCCGTCGTCGTCCTCTGCGCTCCGAACCCTAATTGTGCGCGAAAACAAGAAGGTACCATCCCCGCGTTGGAGACTGTGTTTTCGTCTGCAGGAATCTAGCTGAATTTTCGCGATTGAAGCGTGTACGTGCTTCCTGCACGTGGTTTCTGAACATATGAGCATTCACGCTAAAATTGGCACGTCGAAAAATGTCTTTCTGGGGTATGTTTTGCATTTGGTTTCTTCGTGCGTCCCTGCAACACCTCCTCTGCAATCTTTCATCCGCGGTAATGCTTGCGCGGCTGATTTCTACGTTTGCAAATCCGTAGGCAAATGTTTTTATTTTTTTGGTTTTACTGCTCCTGCTGTTGCTAACGCTCCCGGTGCATCTGAGAATAGTAATGGTGTAGTTCAATTGTCATCAAGAACCCTACAACATTTTTTGAGGTTTTGATGAATGTTGAATCCTAGAATCTTATTGCATCCCGAGACTTTGCAACAATCTAGCTGCTGTGCTGTACTGCTGTGACTTAGGCAGCCGATCAGACTGCATTGTTTTGTACCTGGACATGAAAATGATGGTTTAGGGTTTAGGGTTTAGTAGGGTTTGAACACTGCTTGCTGCTGGGCGCAATGTAAGAGCTTTGTTGGAAAATCACAGTTGATAAAGGCAGAGCAACTCATGCTGAAGTCTGTTTGAAATGGAGGCAATGATGATTTTGGAAGATTTGTGAGAAAGGTGTTGTACCTCAAAGATCATGGCAAACCAATGGATCCTACTGAGCCTTCACATGTTGAGAATTTCCTGGAGAATGTCTAGCATGTGCAGGAGTGAACTGTGCAATGTTTCACATTTGTAGGAGGGTGCAAGGGCTTGGAGGCCCAGTCTATGGAGTTTGTAGGCATTCTGGTGTGAGGGATGATCTGTTGAAAATATTGCGTTTGCATGTAGTGGACACTGTCAGTTGCCAAAGACTTCTGTATTTACTTGATGCCTTGCAGGTCTGGGAGTTTGTTTCTGCACAGCTTAACTATCTTAACAGTCTGTGAACATGCAGACACAAAACTGGGTGCCTTTGCCTGTCATGTGGTGGAGGCTAGAAGAGGCCACTGCAGTATCTCACCAGTGCTCTGCTTTCGGATGTACATGTGGCTAATTAATTGATTGGATTTGGAGAAGATGACACCATAATTTTTGCAGATTTGTCACTCTGTCCCACTTTGGGTTTGGAGGGCGCTCTTAATGAGTGAATTCTTGGACATTGTGGGCCACTGGTGCACAGGTATTCAACTTCAGCCTGACGAGCCATTTACTGAGCCAGAACCTGAGGGCGTCAAGCTACATGTTACTCATGTGTGTAAGCCATTTGAATTTGTTGATCTGTACCTAGTTCTTACAACTTGATTATGATTTTCTCAATATGCACTGGCAAATGTGACATTATGAATGGAGCATCTTTCATTCTCTGCAGATCAGCCATCAACACACTTCCTGTTCTCTCTGCTCCCACCAAATGTTTAGCTGGAAGATTTTGCCATAGTATGTGTTATTTGTAGTGTTGAAGATGCTGGCTCTTTGAGTTAGCATCTAATGTTCAATTGTTTCTAAGACTGTAAATGAATGCTACAGAGCTTTTATTGTACATTTCTGCACCCATCTGCTCTCAAACACTCCTCACTGACAATGTATATCATGTGCTTTTATGACAACTGTTTCAGAAATCCTTTTCCTTGGCTGTCAATTCAACTTGTTCAAGAACTTGTACTTCTTCCAGTGATAGAATTAATCATGTGAGGGTTAGGTTTTCTGGTCATGTAGACTTAGCTGGGTCATTCTCCCTGTGTGATCTGATCATTTTGAACTTAAGGGTGGCACTGCCTGCTGCCATTAAAGCCCTATGGACAGCTTTGGGATATGGAGACACTTAATGAACATGTGAAGTGGAGTAACTCTGGGAGAGTAAGAGAGAGGGGCCTTTTGGTGTTTTCTAAGAATTGACATGTGCAGGCGACTTTGGGCCTGGAGTCAAAGGGGAAGAAAAGGACTTTGGTTAAGTGTGGAGTTGGGGACAGGCCAGAGCTTCTCCTTTGTTCCTTGATTCCAGGTGTGTTGGAGTCATGTTCTCTGGACTTGCACTTTGATGAAGAGGTGGTCTTCACAGTCTCAGGTGATGCCAGTGTGCATCTCACAGGCTATTATGAGTTCCATGAGGATCACTATGACTCTAAAGCTGCAAATGATTATGTCTCGTATCCTCTCAAGTTTAAGTAGCATAAAGGGGGAATAAACTGAAGTGTTTGGGAAGTGCTCTTATTTGTCCCAATATGTTTAATATTTCTTGATGTCTACCTTGATTCTTCATTTTGTTGTGGCTCAATCCAACCATGGCTATAGCTGTTCTGACTGCACAAGAAACATGTACAGGGAGTTGTGCAGATTCACTGCTTGTTTTGATCAGTTGTTCATGATTTCTGGTGTACAAGGGTGTACACTGGAAACCATTAATGTACCAATGCAAAGAGAGGAAAATAGGAAAAGAGAGCTGAGGTGAAAGCCCATCTGGATGATTTTGCACTTCTTGACCAGAGATACAGAGAGGATGGATATGAGTTCAGTGATGATGATAGTGATGAAACGTATGACCTCATAGATGATGAGGCCCTAAGTGATGAGGACTACGACACTGATGACTACAGTGATGATGACATCCCTGTTCCAAGTTCTGGTAGGTACAAAGATGGTTGTTCTGTAACGTAAAGGAGGTTTTGATAGTGGTCTATGCCTGAAGTTGCTTATACCTGCCAATGGTTGAATTAGCAATGGGTGTTTCCATGGTCTCTTTCACAGAATAGTAGTAATTTGTAGCTTGAAGGAGTCTCGTTTTGTTTGTATGAAAGGTTTGTCATTCTTCTTTTTGGAGTGTGTGAGCTCCATCTCCAGTGTCATGGCAGACATGCATTGTCACCAATGATTCCTATTCATTGTAATGGTGTGTACATTGTAGTGAGGATTGAGGAAGTCAATGAGGATCATATTGCTTCTGCTGGGCAGCTCAAGATGATAACTGATGGCACTGAGTCCAAAAAAAGAAAAAAGGATCAGGTGTCAAAGAAAGAAGCAGACAAGTCAGCAGTGAAATCCACAGTTGAGGATGGAGATGGGGATAGCAGTGAAGATGAAGATGGTTTTGCTCTGCCTGGCAAGCATTCTGACAGTAAACGTCCGGCTGTTTTTGGGTATAAACTTTTGGGCCCCTCTGATGTGGGAGAGGGGTCTCTGAACTGGGTCCCTTAAGATTTACAGCAAGCATGTAGAGCATGTTTGAACTTTCCACTGTGAGCTCTGGACTTCTGTCATTTTTGTATGGTTGAGCATGCAGGCATTAGACACAGAATTTTTCTTTCTTAGGTTATGTGGGGTGTCTTGCTGCAGGATGAATAGCACACAAATACCATCAAAAATGGAAGGGGCTTTTGACTCTTCCACAGATGGGAAGAAGAAAAAGAAAAAGAAAGAAAAGCTATTAAAGATGCAGCAGGCTGCTAAGGAGGAGAACATTAAGACCTCAGAGCTTATGGCAAATGGGGAAGTACAACAGTTTGCAGCTCCTACTAAAGGAGTGAACAAGACACCAAAGTCAATCACAGAGAAGAAATTGGGTGCAAAACAAGGCACTGTGGAGATATCTAACAAGCATGCAAGCTGGGAGATGCCACAGCTTGCAGTCCCTGTCAAAGGGAATGGAAAGACACCAGCAAAGACACCCAGGGAGGAGAGAGTGGCTACAAAACAAGGCACTGTGGTGAAACCTAGCAAAACAGAAAGTTCAGCTGTCAAAAAGCATTCAAACGGTCTAAATATTGAGGATATAACAATGGGAAAATCTGACGGAAAGCAGGCCAAGCCAGGAAAGAGGGTAATTTGTGCAATTTCCTCCATTGAGATGCATGTTAAATTCCTGTCATCTAGTTCTGGTCATAAGTTTTTATGTCATAGTCCATTATGGATATGAGACAACTCAAGCAAATGCTTGGGATTTTGAGCTTTCAGAAGATGCTCAAGGTTCCTTGCTGGGAGAATGGAAGGCTTGAAATCTGGGTAGAGTAGCAGGGGCTTACATCATTGGGCTACAATCTAGCTGCTAAGGTTGTCATGTGATACTCATCCAAGCACAGTTGTGGGTTCAAAACTATAGTTCATGTTTTTCTTTGTTGTTGGAACCGAATATACATGGTTGAACTTTATCAACATCTAGAATGTGGTCATGTGCAGGTGTCAATGCGCTACATTGGAAAGCTGGTATCCAATGGGAAGATCTTTGACTCCAACATTGGGAAGAAGCCCTTTGACTTCAGATTAGGTGAGCCGCAGTGACAGTGCAAACTTTCTTATCATGCTGAAGTTCAAACACACATGAGGGGTTGCATTAAGCATGTTCAAGTATCTGCAGCTGCCTGATGAGTTGTCACAGGGCTCTTGGTTTGACTAAACACCAAAAGTATAGAAATGATGAAACTAGGAACTGTGGATGTGTTGGTTAGAAACTAGGAGCTGTGGATGTGTTGGTTAGAAAAGGCTGATCCTTGCCTGTCTGAGTGCATTATTGAGGGTTCAGATAGGTTAATTGATGCAGATGGCTATCAACTGCCTCACTGGCCCCCAATTAGGTGCTCTGCAGATTTAAGAGGTGGGCTAATATTCTGTTTTAATGGAGTGAATGCAGGTGCTGGAGAAGTCATTAAAGGCTGGGACATTGGTGTGAATGGCAAGTATTGTTGAGCTTTTTGCTTGTGTTACTTGTTAGACAGTCTGTAGGAATGTTCAGTCTGTGGAGTCATTTTCTCACCTGTTTGATGGTTGTTTGTGTAGTCTATAGAGAGGGTTCTAATAGTAAAAGTGGTGGATGGGTTGATTTATATTGCAGGCATGCGAGTTGGTGACAAGAGAAGGCTCACAATCCCTCCTCAAATGGCGTATGTTCCTTCTTCTCACTCTTTTCTTATGCACTCAGCAGTGACAATTGGACAGGGCAACAAGTGAAATTTTTGAACAAAGGCTGTTGGTGACAGAGTCATCAGGTATCTGAAGATGGTATTGATGATTAAGTGTGAGGTTCTTGCAGGTATGGACCAGAAGGGGTCAAAGGAACCATCCCTGGAAATGCATGGCTCACGTTTGATGTGGAACTTGTAGCTGTCAAATGAGCTCTCCTTAGTCTGTCATTAGTTGGGTTTGGTTTGTAGTCTAGTTTGAGATACGATCGACACCTAAGTCTGGTGCCTGGGTCTACTGTAAGTTGGGAAATTCTGTGACAGATGAGCGAACTGTTTTCAGATGAGTTGACACTTGGTCATGTAGATTTCCGTTGTAGGTTCTTGATGCATGTTACATCAAGATCACAATTTTGGTAAGGCAGTCAGAACTTCAGATGCTATTGCATTGACTTGCCAATGTGCTGGAGGTTTCTATGTCTGGAGATTGTCCAAATGCAAGGGGAGAATTTTGAAGAATAGAGTTTGAAATTTTGCTTCACAGATGTGCAACTAGCATCTTACATGAAGGAGGAAAGGTGAGAGATGGAAATTTGTTGGGCTGGACAATGCACCCTTGCCTGTTGTTTGGCAATTTGATTGATCGAAGCCTTGCTTTGTTTTGTGCAGAACAACTGTTTAATCCCTGATACCCTAAATGGCTGTAACTATTTAATGCTAAAAACTAGTTGCAGTGAAAACTAGCTTGTAATGACAAATCAATTGTCTCTTGGAAGTGAGGTGGGGTTTTAATTTCCATTGTTGCAACATTGCTAACTGTGGGAAAGGGTGAGAGACTGACATTTTTTTTGTACTGCTTGTTTTTACTGTTTTTTCTTCTAGTTCTTCCCTTCTTTGTTGTTAGTTCCTGGTGCTGAAAGTCCGTTTCTGGAAGTCTTTCTTTGACTTCAAGGAAAAGTTTGAACCTTGTTCTGGCTTTCTTAGTCATGAGTATAGAGATTTCTTGATTCTCATGAGAATTATCTTTCCTTCAGCTGGGATTCTGCTTCCTAGTATTTTTGGAAGTCCAATAACTCTGTGTTTTTGAATGCATTGTCTTGTAGGGGGAGAGAGAGGGTGCTCATAATACTATTTTTTTGCCTCTTCCTTCCCTTGTTCAATTTGAAACCCAGTGAAATCTTATGTAACTGTAAGTTGTGCACTTACTCCAGTGATGATGTTAATTGGAGCTGGTATAGGGTTGATGGATTTAGGGTTCAGAAGTCATCTTGTCCTACCAAAATTGATTCCAGCCCTTAATTGGCCTGGAAACTGCTGCATAATGAAATGAAATGTTTACAACTCTTGACTAACAGCATAACAGCTTCTTGAAGTGTTTTCTTGATGCTGGTGGGTTAAGTTCTTGAAGAAGGGAATGAGCTTAGGAATGGCAGTGGATGTGAAAGTTGTGAGGAAAGCATTAGAGCTTCTGTTGTTGTGATTGTTGTTGTCTTTGCTATACAGGAGCTTCATACCCTAGCCATTGTGATCTTCTGTGCGGGTAAGAACCATATTTCCAAGTTAAGGAATGTAGCAGGGCTGGCCTGTAGTATCTCATGCACACTGTGTGTGTGTGGTTGTATCTCTCAGACATAAGCTGCTGGTAATCCACCAGATAACAAATTTTGGTGGAGGAAACCAATCACTGCAGGGGAGAAGCAGAGGTCTATGTCTTAGGTATTGGCCAGATTTTTCTGCTGGAAGTATGTCCTTTTATGAGTATTGTGAGGATCTTGTCTATTTTCTGGTGAAAGGATTGAAGGTGGTCTGGATTTCTGGAGTGGGAGACAAAGTTTCTCCTACATGGTGACAGATGTACATGAAAGTGGTCCTCAATGTCTTTCAACAATCTGGAGCTTGTTGTCAGAGGGTTTTAGGTTGGGTCTTTTTTGGGGTCTTGAGTCCATGAATTGGCGAACAGAAGTGTGGCTGGCGGTTCAGAGGAAGTGGGAGAGTTGTTATCCAATAATCTATGGACATGAGATTGGGCTTGATTGAGAGCAGGAAATGGGGAGGAGATGGAGGTCACTGAGAAGAGGGGACCTACACACAATTGAAGGTCCTTTGGAGATAAAACCTTCAAGGAATTGGATTATGTTTATTCTTGGACCATGCTGGCAAGAGGGGCAGAGTTGAACTTGTGCGGTGGTCACAATTTTTGTTTATCCGGGTTATCCTCCTTTCTTGCATAGTCAGATATGCAAACTGGTTGACATGGAAACTGGCATTGCAAGTTGTTGGCCATTAAAGGCTTTGTTCTTCTTCAGCTGGGCAGAGGTGGGCATTTTGTAGGCATTTCAAAAAGCAAAACACCTGCAGAGGTGGGAGTTTTGCTTTTTGAAATGCCTGCTCACTGCTGATGCCCAATTATGTCATATAAGGCATCCTTGATTTACACTGCTGCAAGGTTCAGAGGTTTTTATGAGTAGTCAATGAACACGTTTCATTGCTTTATCTTGGATTCAATGAAATTAGGGTATGCTTGCAGCATATCCTGTCAAGCACTGGAGGATGCTGTTAGTGCATCATTTTTCACAGGTATGACTTTGCTGTAATCTTGACGAAGTTTGAAGGTTTTCCTCCAAGGGAAGAGGTGTTTTTGTACTTGGAACTGACACGTGTCATGTGCTGTAATATCAGGACAAGGGAGAATTTGCACTAGCCTGAGCCTTAAAACCAATTGGAGAAGTGGCAGCAACCACATTAAGCCTCACCAGTGACTTTTTCACCAAATATGACCAGGTGTGCTCTACATTCCTCCATGAACCTATTGCTTATGATTCCTGGTGATATGCTTGAAATCAGTGTGATCATCAAACATAACTTACATTTCTCTTTCCAAGGATTACTGAAATAGTTTGAGGTCACCACCAATGCCATCCTTACAAGAATTCTTTGCAACTGTGCATGGGCTTCTTTGCAGAATCTGTGGCTTTCCTAGTGGACAAAGTCTTTTGACATTCCTTGTTGGAACTGGGCTGGTTGCACTAACAGAAGCTAAGGAGCATATTAGTGAGATGGATGATGGCAAGGAGGTCAATGTTTACTTCTAGTGTCAATTAGCTAGATGATCAGTTTTTTTCAAACTGCTGTCTGTTAGGGGTGTGATGAATGAAACTTAGAGTTAGGAGATCATTTGAGTGATGTACCCCCTCCTAAGGATTTATGATGCTGAGTATCATTGTGAAAAGATCTATTGAATTGTAAACAACTGCTGCAAATGAAAGGAGAAGCAAGGGAGCTCTTGCTACTGTCTGTAAGGGATGCTTTCAGAGACTAAAGCATGACTAATGGCTATTTTATGTGTCTGTATCAATGCTGACACTCTTTGTTTGTCCTTCCCAGTGTTTTCTGTAGATCTGTTACTAGCAGCAACTTGTCCTTGCAGAAGTGACACTGGCCATTCCTGTGCCTGTTGGGATCAAGGCAAGATTTGTGGCATGCAACATCAAGGGTAAGCATATTAAGGCAGGCCTTAAGGGGGAGCCCCTATCATCGATTCAACTGATTCTACAACATTTTCCAACTCATGCCCATTCAATAGTGTGGATCTGAATGCTCTTCAAGCTGGCAAAGATATGGATCTGGTATAATGTCCTTAGAATTGTTCGGTGGTCTGGTGGTAAAGTCAGCTGCCAACGCTCCTCCGTGCTCTCAAGCAACTTGCTCCCGTAAGGTATGTTCTGGATCGAACTTTTCACTTTGGCAGGAGTACCTAGATGAATGTTTTATGCCATTGGATGTCATCAATCAAAGCATTTGGAACATGCTTTATTACTTGCTGTATGCTTATACATGGAAGTTTTGTTGCAATGATGAGAGAAGTGGATGGTTGAGAGCTTGCCCCCGAATAGGGTGCAGCCTGTGAGACCCGAATCCTGTTGCGGTTAGCTGAGCAACAACTCTGTGATTTGGCTACATGCTTTGGTCATGTCAATAGTGACAGTTTCATCACACTGACTATATAGAACCTGACCTGAAAGATGGAATAGGAATGTTGCTTCTACATTCGAGGTTGCTTTAATTGTGAAATATAAGGACTAAGACACCTTTAAGATAATAGAGAGATCCATAAATCATACTCAGTTTGACATGGTGTTTCAAACTGGTCCAAAACAGTTTTTTCCATTGTGAAGGGTCTGATGATGAAACCCTGCCAAACTTCATAAGAAGGCACCCAAGAAAGGGATATAAAAAGAAACAAAGGGGCAAGGACCAAATTCCAGGCAAGCAACAACCCAAAAGAGGTGGGCCACATAGAGGTAAGGGAACCACTAATCCACTGAAATCCACCAATCACATGAAGCACATCAACTAAAGAAAGTGGAGGTAAACCTAATAAAGCTTAGAGCTAAAGAGAACCCTCCCTTGCACTAACATGCCTTGCACTAATAGAGATGGAGGTGGCTTGCACTTTTTGTAAAGCCATTAACACTCTAGCTATAAAAGGTTAACACTCTGTCTATAACAAGAACACAACATTGTTGAAGGAGGGCCTTTGTCGCCTTTTGTTGTCCATGCCATGTTAGCACATTAATGAAGAAAATTGTCGAATTGTTGATGAAGACATCAAAAACATGTCCACTATGTAACAGTCTAAGGTTTAGGTGGGGTGTGGGTGCAGGTGATTATTTTTCCTTTGGAAGTCAATGGGTTTATTTTGTTTAAAAAATTTTCCTTTCTTGTCTCCATGGCAATGTGTTTTTTTGGTGGTGAAATTTTGCAAAATTGCAAAAAGGGGCCATTGAAAGGCCTTTGTAATTTTAGGGTTGCTATATGTATATATTGGCCAGATTTCAACCGTCATTCAAACCAGGAGGCCGTTCTAATGATGGCTGGCTTGGATTTCTCATCACCTAAAAGTGATGGCCACGATTATTTGGTTGTCACTTTGCTTGCTAAATGCAAAACTTGTCTCCATCTTACTCAAGCTCCCAAGTGTCTTTTGCCACTTTTGTTCCAATGGGCTAAGGTTTCATCACCATTAGAAGTGATAGTGGAGCATGAGGTACAAGTAAGTGCTTCTAAGTCTCAATTCTCTAAGCATTGTTGTAATGCAGTTGTGATTTGCTATAGTAGGGCATTATCATTACTCAATGACTCTTTGCATTATTGCTCAACAATTATTTGCATTATGTTTTGGGTGGGTTCTAGACTCCAATAGTGTTATAACAAGCTGGGAGGAGCTTCAATTGTATGAACAAGCTAAAACTTGTGAAGGATTAAGTCAAGGTTTCAAGCATTGTTTGAATAACTCATTGCTTCAATAGTTTATGTTCACTATTGATTTTTTGAGACCTCAAACTCCATGAAGCATTTGTCAGTTTCAAATGCCATTTAATAGAAGGTTTTAAAAACATGTATTTGTCAAACATAATGCAAGATTTTCAATGTGATTTGAATAATGTGCTTTTGAATGAAGGTCTTCAAGGTTATGAAGTGCATCCCAACTCATTTGATTTTTTTCAATGTGACTTGAAGAACGTGTTTTTGAGTGGAGGTGTTGAAAATTTTAGGATTTTTCCACAATTTGCTAATTGTTGCCTTGCCATAACACCATGTTTTCCTTTTAGACCTCATGCAAATTTCAAATACAAATTTTTTTTTTTGGATTTGTGCTTGTTTTTAGTTTTGTGCATCTTGTGGTTGATCATGTTATAAGGGTGGTTGTTATTGGCAATTATGATAATCCAATTACTACTTGTATTTCATTGGGCAAATCAATTAATACCACATTTAATGCATCCACTTTTGGTATGTTTCATGCTTATAATTCAATGTTAGTTGGTGTTGAGGTTTTTAATGTGCATGTCATTGCAACTTCTTTAAAGATATTGAAGAAAAAAAAAACCCAAATGTGATCTTCATTGAGTTTTCAAGGATAATTAGGTAGCCAAGTTTCCATGGCCTGAACCTATGGTTGATCTTGATGGTAAGGTGTAACAAGTGCATTGCAAGATTTATTTAGTTGTGGAGGGTAAGGAAAAGCTTCTAAACCCTAAACTTGATGGTCTCAATAAGCATTTGGGTAAGAGGAAATCTTTAGTTGTTCATTCGGGAATTGCAGTCGGTGAGTATTACCAAAGTTTAAAAAACCAACATTAGAAAAATGAGAGGATCCATGTTATTTAGGGTCCATAGTCAATTATTCAATTAATGTGTTATGGAACAAGGGTTGAAAAAAAAGAAATATATTTAGTTTGTGGCAATTTTCCACCTTTTGAAAATCTAAAAAAGTTGTTTGAATTTTTGAAAATTTCTTTAATGCCCCCAAAAAACATTGATCATATTCAAGTGGGTGCAGTATGGCAAGAGCCATGCACAATGTGATTTTAAAACAAATTAAAATGGTTTTGCAATAAAATAGATTTATTTTCGTCAGTTGTGATGAAGTAATCATTATGAGGTGAAAGCACACTACAGTGACCCCCTTTGGAGTGTCACACTGTACTACTTTTTCAAGGATGTGCATGTTTGAGTGTAACCCACTTCAAACTTTCGAAAGATTGTTACAATAGTTTGCCTATTATGTTAGAATATAGCTTAGGCAAAAGATTAGAAAAGAAACTATTTCATTTCATTTATAAAGTGGGATATTGGAGTATATTTGTGGAAACAAATGTAACGTGCCTATGTATTCAAAAAACACAAATATATTTCAAAAAAATTTAAATGATTTTTAGTCTTTATGAAAGTTGAAAATATATTGAGCCATATCATTTCACAAAATATGAACCATGTTTGGATACCATATGATTAATTTGAAAATTTTCAACTCAAAAAATGAGATTTTTTGGCAAAGATGTGATAAATTTGTGGTAAATTGAAAATTTGACAAGTAATCACTTTCACAAAAAAAATGACAAACATAACTAGATGGGCTATTTTAAAATTTCATTGAAATTTATTATTTGAATGACTAATGAAGCCCCAAATTTAATGCCATCAAAGCGAGATTGTGGCCGTGTTATACCAATGTATATTATAAATATAGTCATGGATCCTTAAATATAAATAATGAAATTTATTTTATTTTAAAAAATAATACCACATAACATTAATTTTGTAAGAAAAATTATTATAAGGCCCAAATCCAAAATTGATACTCAAAATGAAATGTATCATGCTTTTGGAACAATGATATTATATGTATTATAATATTAGACCCAAAATGCCCCAAAGGGGGTCAATGTAGTGTGTTTTCACCTTATCAATAATCAATCCTGGATTTTTGTGCATGCTTATGTTGTTGAAAATTGGAAAAGGTAGCTAATCTTTTTTAATCTTGAAATAGTTGTGAATGAAGGCACACTTAATAATCTTATTGTTGCTATTGTTTGTTCTTATACTGATTTGGGTGGTCGATTAGTGGTTGATGTTCAAAAGCGATGCCTTATGCATTGAATAATGGATCGATCTAGAATCACATGTGAAATTTGATGTTTTTCTTTCATCCAATGCATGTACATGCTTTGGAAAACTAACAAAAGAACCAAGGAGTTGTCAATGGTCACTAGGGATGATTGGGTACATGTTTGCCAAAATGTCAAAGATCAATGCACTTTTGTTGCCAAAGGTTTGATTGCAAAATTTAACAAACAATTATCGGCTCAACATTTGATGAATGCCATGGGCATCATCTACCTTCAATAGTGCCTACAACTAGAAGTTACTTCAACGTTCCCTTGTCACTTGCAAATCTTGAAAACACACTATTGCCATGCCAGGATGACACAACCAAATGGTGTTTGCCATCCTCCTTTGCTGGATGCTACTTTATTTGAACATCAATCATCATTTTTGTTACCACTATGCAATCAAATTATAGTTTTTCCATGGTGCCCCCACGTGATTGTAACCCTACCATTCACATGTGGAGGTGGATGGCTAATAGCCAGATTTTGAAGTTTAAAACGTATGAATCTTTTAGAGTAGTTGAACTTGCTATTATTATGGTTTTTGGGAGTGTTGAGGATCAAAGAACATTATCTACTCTCATTTTCATAAAATCAAAGTTGACGAATCAACTAACCACCCATCTTGATCTTGTTGTGAGAATGTACACACAAGATTTCTTTACACTCCAAAGTTTCCCATTATACACGGCTATCATTGAATGGAATGAAAAGAAATATGTTGTGAGTTGGAGTTGTAAGTTGTGTATGCAATATGGGACTCTTTGGTTTGTTGATTCTGTTACTAGATAGGGATGTTGATACTTATGTGTTTTGTTTTGTAAGTTTGCCCTTCCATTGATATGGCAAAATCCATTTATGGATTAGGGTTCAATTCCCTTGGAAGGCAAAGAGGGTGGTGGGGTTTTGTAGCATAGCAACAACATGAAATTAAGCATAAAAAACAACATGAAATCCTAACCCTAAGTAGTAGTAGCATAAGTCCTAAACTTTAATTCAAAATTATGTTCACATTTGCTTCTATCCATACCAAATGAACATTGCCATGCATGGTGAAATTTTTGTTTAAACAATCGCCATATTGCTAGAACCCAAAATGACATATAACCATGTGAGCAACACATGACTTTTAAAAACTAACACGTAAAATCACCCTGCTTTAGACCAGTGGTCCCCAACTCAATAACATCAAGAATCATAAAAAATAAATCACTATTCCATGGTGGGTTCGTTAAAATGGAAAGGGGGGGAGGGGGACTTGAATTTGTTTTCTTCAACATGGTGGGTTTTTGGGCATGGATTTGGGGCGAAGGGTGGGAATGGTTTTAGATTTGTTTTTCAAGTTGGTGGGTGCTTGGGCATGGATGGGGGTAAGTTTTTATACTTCTTTTCCCCTTCTTTTTCAAAAGAGTAGAACCTTGGGCTAGATTGTGGGATGGAGGGGAGAGATTTTCATGGCTCATTTATGGGTGCTAGGGTTTGGGAATTGGAGTATAAAAAAACAATTGGGTTTCATTCTTTGTTTTTTTTCAAATGCCAAACCATGATATTTGTTTTGATACATATGCTTTTGTCAACCTAGTTCATTTTATTTGTGATTTGTGACCATCATTCCACCATTTTTTTTGTTTTAGATTTTTTTAATGGATTTTTTAGTATGGGGTGTCTTGTTCCATTCATGACATATGGAGATTGAGTTCCCAAGTCTTAACTTGAGTTCCTTGAATGACCATGAAAAGTTGTTTAACTAGATTTAGGAGGAGGGCCAAATTGAGGTATACATTACCATTGCTTGTGTCAACACTTGGGATTTTTTCACATTAGCAAAATTGGAGGACAATGGGCAATTGCTTGATCCCAATGTAAAGGTGTGAAATGTTTTGGCAACCATGAAGGCTATGGGGGTTTGTTTAAGACTCTCACCAATTTCACTTTGAGTGAGTTTGAGGAGTTGGTGAAAGTAGTTGTCCTAATCATCATCGGTCATGTGAGGTCCATTGGGGAGGCACATTGCACTTCTAACCAACCATCTAAATTGACTTGGAACAATATTTGTTGAACTTCATCTTTTATATGAAGCATGACAATATCACAAGTATGATGCATTCATGTGGAATTGGAGCAAGAGTTCAATAAATGATGATGGCATGTTTATTGCATCTTGTATCAATTTTGCCATTGTTGATGAGATCTGATGGCTTACTATTGAGGAGCAACAAGTCTTGGGTACACAACTCACACAATTCCAAGGTTGTATTGGATTTATTAATGGTACATTCATCAAAATCCATAGGCCTTGGAACAATTTGGCCCATCAGAGTTGGTTTAATGGGTAGTAAGAAATTTATTGTTTGAACAACACGATGGTCCTAGACCACCAGGGGTTGTTCATATATTTGAACCTTGGGTTCGTAGGGTCTTATGATGACGTCACTATCTTGTGGAAATTGGACATTCACATCAAACATCCACAAACATTGGTGACAATATTTTATGCACATAGATGACTACTTTGAATACTTGGTGGTTGATTTTGGCTATATGGGCAAATATATGTTCATCATGCATCATATTGGATGATATGAGTTGGCGTTTGAAGTTGATCTTGATATGATGAGAGCATATAACGATATGCATGGAGGTTCTTATTATGTTATTCATTTCTTATTTTAAAATTAGGATCTAGGGTTTAAGGTTATATTAATTATTTATGAATACCAATTAGGGTTCCAAAATTAGGTTTTCAAATTTCAAAATTCTGGTTTTAAATTAGGGTTTCTAAAATTAGGGTTTTTAGACTTAGGTTTTCAGAAATCTGATTTCAACTTAGGGTTTTCAGAATTAGGATTTCAGGTTTAGGGTTTTAGAATTAGGGTTCCAGACATCTGGTTTCAAATTGGGGTTTCCAGAATTAAAATTTCAGAAGTAAAATAGGCAAAATTAGGGTTTCAGAATTTTGATTTCAAATTAGGGTTTTTGGAAAACAGAAATTTCAAATCAGGGTTTTCAAGTTTCTGGTTTCAAATTATGGTGTTCAGAATTAGGGTTTCAGATTACCACAAATAGAACCAGGGTTTTAAGTTTAAGGTTCAAAATTGCCAAATTATGAGACCTATTACTTTGCAAGCTCATTACTCTCACATATGGACTTAGATTAAAAAGATTTCAAGGGAAAAATAATAACCCTTGGAAAATAAAAAACATTGAATCACAAGCTCCAATTGGAAATGATTTGACCCCTATGTTGGATGTTTTAATGATTGAGAGTTGAATAAATTGAAAGACATTCATACAATTGAGATTCATTCATTATGCCATAGACCTATTGATCTATGGCAATTATTGATCAATATAAATGATTTTATGAATTCATTCAATTATAATCTCAATGATAAAACATAAAATCTCCTCCTTCAATAAACATCTACTTTTGGCATGATTACTGTACTTACAACTCATGTTAACAAATCTTGTCAAAATAATTAATTTTTTGGAAAAAAAAAAGGTCCAATAGCCTCAATTTGAATATTTCAGATATTCAACAATATTTTCTAAGTATACTAAATCCACCAGTAAGTTTCAAAATTTATCTTGTGTTTTGAACTGGGTTAAATTCTCTAAAATTTTGGCAAACTGTTCTTAGTATTTTTTTAATTGTTTTTTCAGTTGGCCCTCTTAGGAATTAATTTTAGTGCCAAACATGAGTTGTAGGCGAGGTAGTAGCTCCTATTTTAGAAACTAGATTTAAAAAAATTCAAATGGGCTTCATTCTATTGCCTATTATCATATCATTTACCGGGTGCTTTTGAAAATAAATCCACATTGAAGACAAAAATTTAGGAAAACTAAACACATGATGTGGTTATGATGAAATAAAAACAAATATGTCAATCTTAAACCTTGTAAGATTTTGTAAATGAAAAACTCTATTATATTTACATTTTGAAACCAATTTAAAAGAGAAAGGTGCTGACAGATTTGACACTCCCATTTTCATTTGAATGTGAAAATTGCATAGCTATAAGCTGAAGATATAATATACAAATGTTTCAAACACATTTTTATTCAAATATTTCTTTTAGTTTCTCATGTCAACTCTTTGAAATTTTATTTGCTCATTTGCATTTGGTTCATGACCAATTCTTTCATGATTAAACTTGGTAGGAATTTTTTTTGTGATATCCCTATTCAAGGAGTCTATTTTGGAAGAGCTCATGGTAATGGAGGGAAAATTTTGAAGAAAGGACACATCTTCTTTCCCAAATGAATACATGACATGACATTGATGCTCTTGATTTATTATGCCTGTACTTACATAATAAATGGCATGACATTGATGCTCTTGATTTCCTTAAGGATGCCTTATTACCTTGATTTTGATTTCCTTGAATGTAGTGCCATTCCTTCTACAAATGATTTTCAAAGATGCCCTACCCATTAGCAATTACAAATGATCTTGATGGGAAGTTGTTCACTCTTGCATGGTTGTTGAATTTTGGGTGATGAAGCTATTGAAGCTGTCTTCTTCATGCTTGATGAGTAGGTGCAAGATCATGCCTCTTTACTAGGAGGGATGTTCATGGATATAACATGCCCTCCAAATTTTCTTTGGGTCTACTATGATAGATGTCTGCAATTGAGGCTACAAAAAACCCAACCAAACTCTTTCCTGATCAATAAATCTTGTGCACAATTCACAGACATTGCTAGAATGGGCCTTAATGCAATTGATGCCAGAGCTGATACTATTACTGCACACAGCTGAAGGAGAATGTCTGCTTGTGTGACCTATGGTTCTCCTTTGTTGCCATCAAGACAAGCACTTTCTTCTTCAGGTTGACACACTACTCATCTGGCCACTATCGGTACTGGCCACCCAATCAATGCAGCAGTCACACCTATTGCGACTAGGAAAGAAAAAGTTTCATCAACCTTCGTTTCTCAAGTGAAAGGAAGCTTGGTGACTTTGTTAACATCATCAAACCCGAACAAAAGATGACAAACAATAATGTTTTGCTTCCAACGGCCATCACCTTTAAATAAACAAAACCCTGCCAAAACCTCAGGGAAGGTTGCAATCCAAATGAAGGACATGTATTGAAATTCTCCCGCTACTTGACAATCCTAACAACTGACACAACAGAATGCAGCATCAGTTAAACCGATTCAAAGAAGCCCAGTAAACTGTTTTGCAATTGGACACAAAAAAGCATCAGACAAAATCGCAATATATACGAAAAAAGATGACACATGAGGTATGATCAACAACAAAGAAGAACACAATGACAAGGTTAGAATTCATGCAGAAAAACTTTGTTTCAGAAAAAGGTCAACATATGAGGGGCATGATCAACAACAACAACAAACAAGCAGACAAAGATGTGTTCGGAAGTCATGCAGAAAAAACTTGTTTCAGAAAAAGCTCCACATACAAGGCATGAGCACCAACAACAAACAAGCTCACAAAGAAGACATAGTCAGAAATCAAGCAGCAAACCTTTCTTTTGGAAAAAGCTCAAATATGATACATAAGTCCTTGACTGGTTTACAGCAGCAATGATCTTGTTCACATCTGCTACCAGACTTGTAATTCATTAGTGTAACTGCAGAAAAAGAAGAAACAGGTTCAGAAATGCTACATGTTCCCCTCAAATCTCGATCCATTTGCAGGAAAAAAAATCCCACCTAAGGCTGAAAAAAAAGGGGAAAAAATCGTGAAGAAACAACACCCAAGAAACTCTCATGGCTTCGATCCAGTAGAAGAAGCAAATGTACAGAATTACGATTTCTTTCGACGTCAGATCTCCACAATACAAGTAGTATGAGAGAGGCCTGAGAATTCCTCACTGAACTCGATCGTCTGCCATGTCCCACGACGTCCTTGCTGCTGCTCTTCTTGAGGAGTGTAGATCATACCTCGACACTGAGACTTGGCAGATCCCATCACAAAAAGCTGCTGATCGCCGTTGTTGCTGTTCACAGATGTGGCAGAACAGGGAGAGTCGACTCGCGAAGACTCCGGAAGCAGCAGTACCTCCTGCACAGTACTCCAGACGTTTCTCAGCGGACAGTAGCGAAGAAGAGATTGTCTGTGGAAGGCGTAAAGCTCGATTCTCGCCACTGCAAACCCACCACTCGGACAACTGCTGCTGTTGCTTCCCGTCATGGGTCCCCACATCTCGTCTCTTCGGCTCCAGCTTCCTGTGTATGGATCCAAGACATCAGCGCTGCTTCCGAATTGTCCCTGAGTGTGTGTGCCATACCCACTGACGACAAAGAGCTTCCCGTGAAACACAACCCCCGCGCATTCGTCTCTCTCTTCACTCATGTCCGGTAAGCTTTCCCAGCGATCAGCGTCCACATTGTAGACATCGGCAGTGGAGAGCGCCGTCTTGTTCTCATCGTGTCCGCCAGCGACGAAAACTGAACCACCCATCACGGCGCAAGCGAAGAAGGAACGGACGCGAGGCATGTCAGCGCCACGGCTCCAGTTCTGAGTGGAGAAGCTGAAGACGTATGTGCAACGGAGAGCTTCCCATGTCCAAGGGTGCCATCCTCCCACCACAATAAGCTTCCCGTCGAGCGATACCAGACGACAGAAGAGCGGCAATCCTTGCGGAAATTCAGGAATCATCGGCAGTCGCTCCCAAGTGCGCTGCTGTAAATCGTACACACTGATACCATACAAAACAGTCGCAGCATCTTGTTTCCCTAGTTTCAACTCGATTCCTTCTCCTCCAGCAACACCAGCTGCTGCTACTGCTTCTGGAACCAGCGCCTGCACCATGCACACACAATGCCTTGTGGTGCCAGCCTTCTTCCGCTCTCTGTAGAACAGTGGATCCGTCACCTCCTTCTCCCATCTCCTGCACACCTTTTGCAAACATGGATGGCACTTGTAGGAGACTTTAAGCAAGCATTCCAGGGCTATCTCTTCAGGCAAACCGGGAATGAGCTGGGGGCTCTGAAGAGGCTCGTTCTTCTTCTCCATTTGCTCCATAGAAGAATGCTGCAACAGACAATCTGTTTCCATCGCCGATGCTTCCCATCCCATTCCACGAAGCAAAGCCTCCAACATCTTGACCCCCTAGAATTTTCTCTTCCTGGAATAACAAAACCAAAATTGCTGAGAGCACTGCCGAACTCCCAACTCCTGATCCGGCGAGTCTCTTTAAGTGCTTCTTTTCTTCCTATCTCAGTGCCTCCTGCACCAATCCAAATCTATAAAAAACAAAAAGATGAAAAATTGCAGAAAAATCGAATTAAAAAAAAGAAGAAAATCAGATCACAACATGCAAGAGATAATTGGGAGGGGAGCTTCATGATGCAATAGCGCGAGGAGGCCCACCAAAAGCCATGGCGATGGCGCAAGCGAAGAAGGAGACGACGAGAGCACCACGAGCGCTGTAACAAAAGTTTAATCCGGTTTTTCCTACTACTATTTACCTCAACCGGGTAAAGATCGAGATGCGAATTTCCAGGTCCCGCCTCCCTCGCACCTCGAATTCAACGACCCTCTTGGGATGTGGATATAATCTTTTCATTTTTAAATTATTTTTTAAACATACGAAGTTGGAGAATGATTGTTGGTTTTGGACTTTAGGACAATAAAATTTGACCTTTATAATGTTGCATGTGCCATATGTTGGAAATTTTCTGAAATTTAAAAAAAATAAAATAAAAGTAAAAAAAAAAAATCTACACACACATATAAAATTTTATTTTAAATTATTTTCTAAACATATTTTTTGAACTCACAAAAAATGAATAAATTTAGGAAATTTGTGGTTTTCTAGTGTAAATTTGACTAAATTTCTCGGGAAACATTCAATTTTTTTTTTAAAACCCCAACATTATTTGCGAAGCTTATGCCTAGTTATTATTTCAGGCTGTACAAAAGTATTGCTTGCTTCTTTTTCTTTCTTTATCTGCCCCAGGGCTGATCCATCTTTTTTGGATGATGCCCAAGCACACTTTGCACTCATGTTATGCACGTTTTGGGCTTTTATTTTAATAAATTTAGGATGTCGCTCACAGTGGCAATAATCCATAAGTGTATTTTGCCAAAATTGACAATATTCAAAATATGAAAGTAGAAATCTTGAGCCACCCTTTCATATTGTAGGAAAATTGTGAACATTTTCGACGATTTTTTTTGTTGGTTTTTTTTTTTCCTCAAAACAAGCGCATTTGTGACATGATATTTCTTTCTCAAAGTGGCGAAAATTTGTCACAAACATATTGCCACAATATCCTTTTGCAACAAAAGTGACAATAGCACTTGACAAAGTTCTTTATTTATTTATTTTTTTTTTCCCCACACAATTCATGTAGCCATTCTTGCCTTTGTCAAATTGGTTATAATATCTTGTTTCGTGCCCGTTTGGATGCAATGTCAAAAATTTGGTGTCATGTCAAGCATTCTTGTGAGTTTTGCCATTAAATAATCCACAAAATAGTGAAATGAATATGAAGTTGACACGTTGAAAATCATCATAATTATCATAAGCTACACCTTGAATAATTTCACTACTCATTTCACAATATCATAGTAGATGATGGAAAATTTTATAATTTCAAAATTATTAAATGAATTCATTTTTTGAAAAAAAATAATTATTCGTTTTGTCAATGTGGAAACCAACCCTAGGCTTAGGCTATGGTATATACAATTTAACGACTATTTAAGTAGGCATAACCTCCCTCCTACTCTTCAGTAAATGTAACATCCCTCCTCTTGTCCCTATACATAATTACACATGATTTCATCAACATAATAATGTTTTTCAATTAAGTGAGCCAAATTCCGTTATATTTTCCTTGTTTCATGGTAGATTTTGTTATGTGAATGGCCAAAAAAAAAAAAAAAAAAAAACAACAATGAAAATAATACCAAAAGTGAAATAGCAAAGATGAAAATAAAATCTCCTTACTTTATGGATACCACTATTTTAATAGATTTTGGATGTGATAAATATTGTGGAGAGCACAAAGAGTCAACTAACTCGAGATGCCGTTATGTATATTGACTTTTAATACGTAACTTGTTCAATTTTTTCAAAATAGCTAGCATCATAAAATTAAGGACATACAAAAAAAACAAACACTTTACAAGTAAAAATAAGTTAGGCCAAAGTTGAGGTAAAGGAGCTCGACCCACAAGTTGGAAGAAAAGTTGGGTGATGGTAAGTAGAGAGGGAGAGGGGTGAGAGCCATGAAGTTGTGAAGTGTTTGTGAAAGTAATAATATAGACAACCATTATTATAGAAAGTTAAGAAGATATGTAATAAACTTTGAGATTCACCATAGGATGCAAAACAAATTGAATCAATTTTTGTAAAACATTAGTTGTTTACACCTTCATTAAATCTTGTAGCTAAGTACTTATAGCAATTCCAATGATGATGGGGGTGGGTTCCCCGCCCCCCCTACCCACTCAAATTTTGTGATATTAAAAATTTGAAAATAGAAAAAAGAGTTGAATTTACACAAGAAAAAAAACCCAAAACTTCCATTTTTCTTTCAATTTTTTTAATATTGAGAATTTGGCAAAATTTTCAAATTTTTTTTTGAATTTACACTAGAAAACTAAATTGTCAAAAAAATTCCCAGATTTTTATTGGAAAAATAGCAAAATTTGTCCCAAAAAGCAATGATGACAATTAGGATTCAATTACATTGAATGGTCTCAATTTTGGTTTGCACTCACTATTGTTTGCAAATCATAAAATTTTCAAGATTTTTTTTTATAGAAAAGAAGGTCGAGGAAACTAAATCAAAGCCTTCATCCCCCATGAAGTAGGAGGAGGCTTGGAGGGCCATCACCAACACCTAGTGTGTGGGTGGACACTTCTTCACACACTACACTACCCAATGTAGCCAAAAGGAACCTTTCTTTTCAAGATTTGGTGCAAATAAGGAAGAGCAATGAGGAAACAAAAAGGGGACCCATGGGAAGGCAAACTAATGTAGTTGCAAACCTCAAGTTGACATTTTCATTTAGCTTTTTGCGAAAGAAGATCTAGGCTATCACTCCAATTGACAATTTTGGTTATCTTTATGAAAAAGAAAATCACCCACCCCAAGTTGACATTTGAGTGTCCATATTACATAAGAAAATGGAGGTAGTACCATCCAATCTTTACAAGGATGACGTCACCCGTAGATATAAAAGCTTATACCAAAATAAATAAATCATGGATAGAGAGGAGACAATAGGAGTCATGACACTATGATAGGGTGTAGGGTTGTGTCATGACTCATATCCCATGTCAAAACTACTCCACATTACTAAAAATAATTGAAATATCTCATAGTTCCAAACTTATAGTCATATCTTGGATGAAAAAACAACTTGGTTGGATGATGATGTCCAACATGCAATCCTACTTGCTTTTTACTACATGCTTTCCACTTTACGGACAATCGGGGTTTTTTTTTTTTTTAAATTTCCCGATTTTAAGATATCAATTCTTTTTCCCAAAAACCAAAGAAATTTGGTTGAATCTACACTTAACAAACAAAAACTTCCACAAATTTTTCAATTGTTTCGGTAGAAAACAAACAATGTTGCTCATAATTAATAGTCTATTTAGCACAGATAATTTAAACACATAGGATTTGTAAACTCTACCTTTTAGAAATCGTGTGGTCACATTGAGGGGAAAAATAATTAAAATTGTCAAAAATCAATTCATTTTTTGGCATTGGTATAATATTATTCTATAATTTATAATAGTTTAACAAAAGATTGTCATGAGTTAGTTGAATTTATTCATATTGTAGCTTGCCACATCTATGACAATTTTCATCAGTTCAATCTATGACTTTTAAAAAAAAGAGTTAAATATATGCTAAGTACAAGGTCGGCAATGGAGATTCATCCATTTTGGTCAATATTTGTCATTTACAAATGAACCCTATTTTCAATTCCAATAGCAAATGCATTTATATATGTTTGTTAAATAATCTTGCATTTTTTTTTGGGTTCAAAACATATCGAATTGATTAGCATTTTATTGTGAAAAGAAAATTCAAACCTTGTTAAGGTGTAACAATGTTAGATCATAATGTCACTTTTACTTGTACTCCTTTATTTGTCATGTTTTGTCATACCACGTGAGCACAAAATGAATGATATGGATGATTTGGCGTATATGATGGTCTAAATTCTTGTATGTTGAAATGTGTAACATTTTTTCATTCATCAAGGTTGATAGGAATAAGAATAGAAGACTCCTTTAAGGAGTATGTCCTTTTAGTCTTAGTATACCTTGATTGGTTTGGACCTAAGCACTATGAAATATTATAAGATCATGGATATAGATTTATATGTTTTGACAAATGGTATTTCTATGAGAAGCATGCCTGATACAAAAAATTGATGTGAATAAAGAAGTGTATAACTTGACAACTTGTTAAATGTGATGAATCAACTCCTTCCAAGTTATGATTAGTGTAACTTGGTATTGGCTATCGGCCCTATAATTTTGGCATTGCAAACTTAATTTGTTTTGCTTTAATGTACTTACTATTGTAGCATGTGCCATTGGCCCAAGTGTGAACACATTCTTTAATTTTGAGAATTTCTAAATTCGGCAATGTGAACACATTGGTGGCTCAACTTATTTTTGCTTTCAATCTCAATTTTTGCAATTTGTTTGAGTTTACATTAACAAGTTTCACTCAAAAATCAATATCTTCCACATCTTAGCTCTGAAAATTGTGAATTAAAATCTATTAAATTTGACTTGCCAAGGGCTTTCCAATAACACCAAGGACACCCCCAAATTATGATACAGTTTTCTGCTTTGATTTAAAAAATTTATCATTGGGAAAATGCTTCAATAATCAATGGTTTCCACACTGTTGCTCCAAACAATCTCAAACCAAGTCAATGCAGCTGGAATCATCAAAGCTTTCCGAAGGTACCAAGATTGCGACATGAAGCAACATGGTTTGGGAGATCTCAAAGTGACAAACAAAACAAAACAAACTACCTTGCTTCATACATGGATATGATGCTTTTGGCATTTACAAATTTGACTTAAAAGATTGATAGAAAGTTCGCACCTTTTAAAATATAAAATATGATAGATACGGAGTGGCCCATGAATTTGAATTTCAAATGAACGTGTGTGGATTCCACAATTTTGTGGATAGGTACCAATTTATTTTGTGGATTTATACATATTCATTTTTTGACATCAATCTCAATATTCAAGACATATAAATAATATCAAAGTAAAATAAAATAATTCACTTGATTTAATGTCAACTTCTTGTGACCCAACAAGGCAACTTCCTCATGAGGTTCTCAAAAGTGAGCATTGAGAAGTAAAGAAAAGTTAAAACTTTTAAAACTTTTCTCCATGTCAACTCCCATGTGTATTCTATCCGAATCAAACTTTTTGCACTAAAACACTCCTTGCCACTATCCCAAATTTAAGGCCCTCACTCAACTACCCTTCCATCTTATTGAGCACACCTTCCTTAGTCCAATATGATGAATGTGTCCCATGATGCTTGCATGCATTATATTCATTTGATGGCACTCGATCCATTTGACATTCATCCCATGTTCATATAAATCCTTTCCATGTGTTACACTCTTTTGATGGCACATGATGCAATTGACATCCATTCCATGCTTGTATAAATCCTTTCAATGCATCCATTTTGCATCCATGGACATGTGTCATGTGTCCTTGTGTCATGTGTGCGTTTAAGAAGAGGACAATTCTCCATATAAGACACACGAAGGAGTAAAGCTACAATTGCATTGTGCACACCCATACCTATCTAGATATATGTATGAGTCCCATAAATACCTATCATGCACATCTATGCTTATTACCTTGAACCCTTGTCCATGTCCTTGGACTTTAAGCTCTACTACATCATATGGAAGCTAAGATACATACCCTAAATGGACACATACCCTAAATGGTGAGTTTGAGATGTGTGTGGGTGTTGTGAATGGAGCAGATGTCGGTGTGACATCCTCTTACAAGAGCCTCTTTTGCCATATCTCAAGTTGGATCTACCAAAGGGATATATTTCTTGCTAAAGTTGGGGCCTCTATATATAATTGCCATCCACCTACAATTATCCTCTTGCACAACTTGAAATAAAGCATTTTTCCCCCTGTCCAAAAATTGAGGAGAAAGTTGGCGCTTGTGATTTGTCTCATCCCCATCTTGAATCCCAATTATTCACTCTTTTCGTTTCTTTTTTTTTTTCTTGTTTTGCAATTTGGAGTTTAGAGTAGTGTTCAAAAGAAAGAGAGAGAACCTCCATTCCAAAACCTCCAAAAAATCTAGGTGCAATTTCTAGGTTTCCTTCCCACCCACATTGACTATGGGTCACATTGTGAGTTTGCATTCATCACAAGGCCATGCTAGAAGCTAACTATGATTTGTGTATTGAGCTCCAAAAGGGTCCACAAATAAACTTGTCACCAAATGCAAGCATTGGTACTTAAGGTTAAAGCTTAGAGGAAGAATGGGCCTAGCATGTTGCGCTTGCCATGGCACTTCAGAAATTGTCCACCTCTGAAAAGAAACAAATAGCCATGATGCTGAAGAGCCACTGAATGACATTGAATCAACAGCCTTAATTCATTGTTCTTCTTAAGCAACATATTTAGGTTGTGATATAAGACCCAAATTGCCATGGATTTCAACAAAATTCAAGGTTATTAATATGTATGGGATAATCAAAGGTCATAACTTTTATGGGTTCTTTGGTAAGTATAGAAACATGGAAACCAATCTCCCAAATTCCCTTGTTCATCATGTCAAGTTATAAAAGCCTCCTCATGTTCAGCTCTTCCAATTATGTATTAAGAGAGAACAAACCAAACCTTCTTCACATCAAGATTGTAAAGGTCTTCAATTATTAATTTGAAGCTTATATAATGCTGAGATCTAGCTTTCAATTTGTTCACTTACATTTTGCTAAGAAAGTCTATAATTATGATTCAGCCCATGTTGCTATTTCTTCCCACTTGGTAATCTGTCTGTCACCACCACTTCTATAATGATGCCATTTAGATATCACTACAGAAACTCCCAGAAAATAATCTGGACTTGTTCTGATGCAATTTCCAAATGACTCAGTGTTTGTGGGTGAAGAAGCCAAGAAGAGGCCATGATCCCAAAAGCATGCAAAAGAAATTGCCATTAGCATTGATTGCCCAATGGCAGATGTTGCCTCTTCTCAAGCCTCAGTTGAACTAGACAACAAATGAGACTTGTGAAGGAGGTGTGCAGGCATCAAACTGTTTGAGATGGATCCTGATTGTGGCTGGTGTTGAATTTGATTGATAACAAATGCAACATTGTGCCAGAAAACTCACAGGAAATCCTCAATGAATGTTCAAAACATTAAATCAAGAGGAGGATCAAACCAGAGGTGGAGTGTAATATGTATTCTGACAGTTCATGCTCCTTTGTCCATTCAAAGTAGATGCAAAGAATTGCAGATGTCTGGTTCAAATCCTGAAGCATAGCCACCAAAAACACAGAAACAACTTTAATGAAAGAGTTCTGGGATGAAAGAAATGAAGCATTGATCTTCTTCCCATTTCAATTCACAACAAACCCAGACAAAACCCAACAATTCCCCCTGATCACAATTCACAACAAACCCTAAAAAACAAAAAACTCCTACTTACATTAATAAGAAACAACAAAGAAAAAGGGAGAAAAACAAACCTATCTGCTTGCAATTGAAATCCCAAGTCACAACAAAATCCTCAAACTGCTTCAACTTCTTAAGAAATTACAACCTGCATTTCTGTGAAATTGGTGAGAGGCAGAAAAAGAAGAAGACCCATAACTTTCCTTTTGAATCGGTGTGTTTGTTGTTGGTCCAACAACAATCACATTTTCTCCACTGTTTCTTCGAGTTTTGAATTTCTCTCTCATCTTCACAACTGATTTGAACCAAAGGTATTTGGTAATTTCCAACTATTCTGTTCAAGCTACCTAATACCTTGGATGATGATTCTCTGTTACATTCCTTGAGTGAGACTCTCACATCACTCCAGTATGTCATTTTCTTTGTTTTAAAGAACAGAAAGAAGTTGATGTATTTCTGAAGAAGAAGCCGCCGAGAAGCAAAAGCATTGTGTGCTCCAAAGCAAATTCCTCGGCCTCTAAAAGAACAATTGCAGTTCTGGAGAATGGACAGATGACAAGCCATCTAAAACAGTCGTACCACAGATTGGGTACTCTCTGATAATGCCACACTGCAACTCAAGAGATATCAGAGCACTAACATAGAGCATTATGGCATCAAAGATGATGAGATGCTTATAGTACCATGCCCACAGCAGCACCATCATGCACATTTTGTGTCCCTTACCAGCTTCAACAATAATCACCTCGACATCCACAAATCACTGTTCACAATCAACTTGCACATTATCAGAATGGACCCCAAAAATTGGAAGCAAACTTAAAAGAAGAATGGAGAAAAAGTATTTTCAGAAGAGAGATACAAGAGCTTTCTCTTCCACTGAAGAAGCTGTTCAAGAACAAATCTCAACAGCATCTGAGCTAGAGAGAGAGAGAAGAGAAACAAAACAAAGGAAAATGCCAACCACATTACATACTTGGAAGAGTTTTGAGCTAGTCGAAAACCCATGTTTAAACCCTATTTTCATAGATGGTCTATAGCCCAATGTGGCTAAATTTCTTCATGAAATCAAAATATGATTTACTTACAATAACACAAATAATTCCTCTAGGTAGTCTACTTTGGGCCAATATGAGTTGGATTTCACACATGCGGTGGAAGGCCAATAAGAGAAGGTCCATCTTTCATTTAGAAATCTTGAAGTCCATCACAAATTTGGGCATCTATGGTGTGAGTGTCTTGAGGGTGCGGGTTCTTCTTCACTCATGTTGAGAATTGGGCCAACCATGTCATTGACCAATCTAGGTTCTTGCCCAATTTGTTCATGTAAAATGTTATGCTTGGGGTTGATTCCATTTAATGTGGCTTTTACGTTTTGATTTAGCACTCATGCCACATTTTGTTGACAAATACCACATTCATGAAAAGTTATGTTGGTTCTGTATATTGCGTTTGACACTTTTCATCCTCTTCATATTTCCATGTATCTTGTCCAACATCAAAGTTCCATTGTCTTTGTTGGGGTGGATTCCAATGTGAAATTCTCCTTTTCCTTCCTCAAATTAAACCCCCATTATTTAGGTTAAAAAGCATTGATGGCCATTGTTTTCTTCAAGGTGGAAATGTTCGACCATGGCCATTGGTTCATTAACAATTACTACCCAAATGGAATTAACACCATTTTACGCAAGCTTTGTACTTCTAATTCAACAATTTAAAAGTTGATTTATTTCACATTTCAAGATTAATTGGGGTATTCATTAGGTTGGGTCCAACCACACTATTAGGAGCCACATGTGCCTCTTTAAACTACTGCTTTATTTTTAGAATATTTTTAATAAGTCTTTCAAAAAATATTTAAAATTTTATTTTAAAAAAAATTATGTTAAGGTATATATATTTTCAAATTTCAAAATATGTTATTCATAAATATTTTCAAATTGTGCTTTTAGTGTCAAAATTGTTTTGAAACAATTTTTATGTAGATTTTAAATAGTGGTTACAAGAGGTTAAAACTCCTTATACATATATTTCACTCATTAAATTGATTCCAAATTTATGATATGTATATAATGTATTCACAATAACATTTTATAAAAATATATATTTATTATTACTATGATTATAATTATTTGCAATCCAAAGTTCAAAAAATTAAACAATAGTTATGATTGCTTTTGGTACATGTTAGATTGACTGCACCTAGTTACATTCCCAACTCTTAGACACATATGCAATTAAACTGAATAGTGGTACAAATGTTGATGGAATGGTGCCTTGCATGTGGGACATCAATGCTTCATGTGCATTTGGTGATCAAACATGGTGGATGGAACATATGTGGGCATGTTCTTAAAGCCCATCCACCTTCGAGGCCAAAGAGGTTAAAACATATGCAACACATAGTGTCATCATATGTGAAATGTTGTGGCATTAACCACAAGAGTTGATGATTCACTTCATTTTGATGCCCATGGACTATTTGGTGGTGTACTACCAATCCAAAACTACATCTTGGACCCAATCTAAGTTTGCATTACCATTAGAATGTTGTAGGTACTCATCAAGAAAGAAAGAGTCCACCTTTGGCCATGATGTTAGTTTGAACTCTTGAATTTGGTTTGAGTGTCCATAAATTCACCAATGGTATTGAGTTCATTGGCAATTTGGGCTTTTTAGGAAGTAGACACAAAGGAGGCCAACATCATTTGTTGGTATTCCTTTTCTAATCTTGTGTTTTGATCTAACACTGCTCGATGTAATCTTTCATTAATGTGCTATTTTTTTGCAAGATCCTTTATGAATTGGACTTTTGACTGATGTAAGGACTACAAATCATTGTCCACTTGTTGGGTGTATTGGTGTTCATGATATTCATGGCGCCTATGCTCTGATCCAATTTTTCTAATTTTGTTCATTCAGTAGTTGTCAAAGGTTTTTTCCCTCATGCATTGGAAGTTGTTAGTGCCCACAAATTAATGATCAACCTAAAGCTTGGCTTTGCAAGACATCCACTTCTTGAACATGCATGTCCTTCAAGTTTTGGATTTCCACCATGTGTGCTACTTCAAGCTTTCAAACAAATGCAAACGTAAATTCTTCAATTGGATCTTGGGATGGCAACATGATTATATTTGTTGTAGGTTCCAATGTAAACACATGTCATGATAATGTCAATAACATTTGCTTCTTTGCTCTTATTGTAGGCACATGATCTACTCTTTACAAAGTAGGCCCAATTGGACCCTTTGCAAGGGTGGCTTTAAAGCCATCCCCCCTTCTTATTGTGCTAGGTATTGGTTGTACAATTTGTTGGGGCAACTCAACCTTGTGGGCACTAATTGCCTACTATATTAGGCCTACATAGAGAATTACTTGAAGGTTCAAAGTCAAATGACATGGAGAAGTCCTATTGGGCTAAAAACACGAAATGGACACTTTGCCTATATGTGAGGACTAAAAAAAAAAGGGATCAACATTGGCAAATCCTTTAGGGTCAATTAAGTTATTGGATCCTAGGACTGAGGAATAATAAATTAACAACTTTTCATTCATCAAGGGGAAAAAACCATATTTGTGAATAAATTTTGTGGTTGTTCTACCATTTGTAAAAGTTTCAAGGAGGCCAATCCCATGCAAGTAATCCAATAAGAAACACATAGCTTGCATGATATCAATAAATGTAATTCTATCAATTCGACACATACAAATATGTAACCAAATGCAATTATTTGGAACTATGGATCATTTTGAGCATTCAATAAAGTTTTTTTTTGTGAGCTTGAAAATATCAATCAAAGTGTCGCAACCCCACTTTGGCCAAGTGTGCGGGTGAAGCCCAACACTTCCAAAGTTGGGGATTTGGAGTCCTCCGGGACTCTCGAATGTTTAAAGCTCAACAGCAAGGACCAAAACACCTTGCATTGAAGTGTTCTTGGTGTCATTGGAAAGGTCTTGAAGCGTAGATATCGAAAATGGCCTTGCATTGGTCATTTGGACATTTGTAGCCCAAGTTATGGGCAAAAGCTAGGCCGGTAGTCAAACTGGCAGTTTGACTTTTGACCACTAAAAGTCGGGAATCAACCTCTTCCTGACCTTCGAATTGAGAGTGCAATACGTCATTGGAAAGATCTCAACGAGGGATACAAGTTTGGTTCATACCTTGTTGCAATTGAACTTTGCAGTCGGGAGTTATGAGCTCCCAAAGTCCCGGGACTCCAATTAGGACAATTTCAGGACGATTTCGGGAGTCCAACTTGGGAGTCCCAGGAAAAAGAGCCATTTGGATGTAGTCTCGGCGTGGCATCGCAGAGAATATTATATGGGGGAAGGTGGTGGCTTCCCCTGAGTCCGGGCCGTGGTGTGTTTTGTGATCCAAAGTGCCCGTGGCTTGTCCCAACACCCAAATGTGTCTCGAAAATGTGAACTAACCACTTTGTGGTTTGTTTTGATGCAGATTCACGCTTGATCTACTAAACAATCGTCCTAGTCTAATCCCTGGGCTCCCAACTCGACCTTCTACCCCTTCTAAAGTTGGAAGCCGGGAGCGCTTTCTGAGTCCCAACTTTCCACAACTACACTTTGGTGAACCCTCAAGTGGGTTCACCCCGGGACTTGGGAGTGCGTTACTAGTAACACAATTTAGAATTTGTTTAGTTGCAGCATGTCACCATATCCATATTGATGACATTCTTGTCAAACACCACTAGCTTTGGACTTGTACCCATTTATGGATAGAAGAAAACTAAAGAGTGTAAATGCATAATACCAGGCAAAGGTTGGATAATGGGTTGCAATATTACAAAATCTATGGGACGGTGATAAAAAAGTTTGTGTTTTTAAACAACTTGCAACATCTTGGAGTAAATCCATGGCCAATAAACCTAATGATCTTAAATTTCAAAACAAGCTTTAATTGGTAGTGTGACTACTTGTTGGGATGCAAGGTGGAAAAAAAAATGTGAAACAATCTTCGAAAAAATTTGGCCAAAAAATGCTTTGAACCTAAAGGAGGATCCACATGAATCTTCTATACTTTTTTATAACAAATATATGGAGTAGTTGGTGTTAGCTAGATGTATGACCATGAACAATTTAAAGAACCAAACCCACAGACATTCATAGATGTTGTGATGTCAAATTCAAGTGACAAAGAAGAAACCACACATCCAACTACATCAAGGTCCACCCAAGGTTAAAATGAAAAGAACTTTATGCCAATTGAACATGGCTTTATTGACTACGTCTGCATGAAAGTTTCATAATATCGTTCAAGTATGCATGAATGAGGCATAAGATATTATATGGAGTCTAAAAGTATGCATGGAAAATAAACAATTTCATGGAAAAGGAAGCCTATGTACAAAGGTTTGGTGAAAACAATTAAGAGGGAAAGGATTTTAAGAGTAAGATCAAGATTTTAAAAAAGAATAGGAAAACCTATCATTGTGGATAAATAGATGAAAAAACATGAAGTTGGGACAAAATCAAAGTGTTTTATTAAAACAATGTGTAGTGAAATTGAATGTGTCGTATGACTAGTGAACATTGAAAGTAAGAACGTCTGGCATGAAAATACAAAGTTTTAGGCAAATATCTTGAGTAATGTTTAGCAATCAAGGTTGTGGAGACAAGCGTTGTAATTTCCTAGAATAACAATATGTGTGGGAATGACATATATTCAATAAACCTTTTTTTTTGGCTTCAAATTGGACTCGCATTTCAAATCTACAATTTTGAAAATAACTTAAAACTAAAATGGACTTGACTCAACACCTTAATCTAGCCAAAAGTTTTTTAAAAATGTACAAAGAACTTTTATTCCTTATAGATTATAAAGAAAGGTACCATATTATGATTTGAAATATAATCTATGGATATAGAATTTGAACATATGTAATGAGAATTTTGTGAAGTTCAATCCAAATAATATCCTGAGATTAAGATTTCATTTGGGAAAACAATGACATAATGTTTATAAAAATCATTGTGATCTTGTCAAATCTAACGACCAAGATAAAAAATGAAGTTAACTAATAAGACTATTTGGTATTTTTACAAATTAAAAACAAATACCTATAGACTAATATGTGAACCATGCCTAAATTTGTGAATCTATCTAGCCCTCAATATGTATTGCAATTGGATCGAATTTTACACAAGGATTCATTAGTAGAAATATATATGCATTAGAAGTAAATGATTGTACCTATTTCCATAGAACAAATCTGAAAGAAAAACAAGGAACAATTTATCATCATTTCACTAAAGTTGAATCTAAAATTGTGTAATTGAATTAAGTTAATGAAAGGAAAAAACCTCCACAAAGATATAAACCATAAAACCTTTAGATATGTGCATTCATATTAAGAAGTTCAATTGTCTAAAAAGCCATTTATTTGAGTGAGCATGATGACCAAAGGGACATGTTTTGACAATTACAATGTGACCAAATTTTAGCACAAGAAATCAAAACTTTATAAAAGCTTTCCACCTAACTTGAGGACCACACAATGGGTACATGAACCCCATGATCCACCGCTAAAGTAAAAAACAAATCCTACATCATTCTAATGCTTCATCATTGAAGTAGGTTCTAATAACATGATCATAACCACATAGTCCTTTACAAGGTGTAGGTGAAGGCCAAAAGGCCATGACATATGACAACAATAGGAAGTTGCTATAACCACTCCCCTAGAACTAAAAAATCCTAGGGAATGGGGGACTCACATTGTCGGGAGTGACAAATCTTTGCAAAAAAAGAATTAAACTACAAGGAGAAACACGATGAGCAAGAGCAAGTATTTTTTTTAAAAACGAAGAGGCAAATTTACTAACAATCAAAGATCCTTTTATAATGTTTTTTTATAGTGGAGTCAACATCAAGGTTGTGCTAGTGGCATTACTATAGAACATGTCCCTCCACCCAGCATTGAGTGGGAAAGGCCCATTTTCACTTGAATGGTGGACAAGTGGATTTGTTGAATGATTTAGAATGTGTGGCAATGTCCCCATTATATATGACTATTAACCCAATTTTTCAAATGTGTATATACTAACTAGTTGTTACCAACTAATAACCGGTGAAACAATATAATGTTGAAATTTAATATAATCATTACTAAATAACATGACTATAGATGAATTAGTTTGTTGAAATAATTAGTAACAAACATGTGTTAGGGTAACCAATGGGTTAAGTTTATTGGTAATCAACTTATGTGGTAATCAGTTTTTGACAATAACAAGTTAATTTAAACTTGTGACCAGAAGTTGCTATAGTTTAAATTAAAATTTTACCGGCTACTAACTGTTAAATTTAAAATAATGTTATGTTTGGTATAAAAAAAAGGATGTGAGAATTGACATAAAGATCTTTTTGGAACTTCTTGGAAAACTTTTGAACTTATAGGAATATTTGTATTTGAATTCTTGATTTGAAGTAACTTGTTGATGAAATCTAAACTAGAATTAAGAAGTTTAAAAACAAGAAAATTTCTATTTAATAAAAATAGAAAAAGCCCTTAATAATGATTTTAGTATTATGCACCACTCTTGTCCATTAAATTTCATTGGGGAAATGTTTTGGGGGGGTGGGTTGCCCCTTTGACAAATGGACAATGCCTAAAATTGTTGGGCAAGTTGTCTTAATGTCCAATTTGAATGCCACAACAGTACCCACCATTATGCATTGTGAATCCTTGTCACAAAATTTTAGCATTTAAAGCATCAAATCCTTATTATGTGCAAAATGTTTGTATTTTGGGCTTTTATTCCTACTAGTTAAATAAATGTCATGGTTATTGGGTACCAATGAACAACCCTAACCGTTAAATTCCCCTAACTCTTCAAGAATGTAAAAACTTCATGCAATTTTTTTTACATCGTGACACAATGAAAAGATCCAGTCAAATGATCCATGAAATTACAAAAAAAATCCTTTTACTCGCCCATAAAATGTATTCAAACCAAGTATCTAACAAAATCATTTCTAAGTGGTTAAAAAGAATAACTGAATTTTTTTAACATGTCCAAACTTGGTTGTGTTTACCACGTTGTTTTTTCATTAATTTTCATTCCACCAAATGTAGCCAACAATCAGCCACTTTGAAGCATAGTTGAATTAATTTGTACCCTAACTAATTAGTGCTAGTTGATTAATTACATAATTAGTGCTAGTTGAAGCACAATTGAAGATAATTCATATCCTAATATGTTGGCACAAAACTTGACTGTGGCAATTTTCTTTGAACAATACCATGAAACAAAAACTAATGTAAAGTGGAAAAGGATTAAAAACAATGTTTGAATAGGAACCTATGGGTACTAATTATGACATTTCTTTCTACTTCTCCCAACATTATTTTCAAGTACTTATTACAACAACCGTTCTTGTAGGGCTAAGGGTTTGGCACACATGTTACCATCTCTTGGCACAATGTTTTAGTAGGCATAACAAGACTCTCCATAGTTAGACCTTTTATAACATTGCCTTGGAGATGCCTGCTTATAAAAAACTCTTGACCTTGTAAAACAACATATAGAGTCCAATGACATATTACCACTCTAGTGCAAAGTTAAAAAGGTGTGAAAGCCTAATCCATTCAAAGAAGCATGCCCATGAATACATGTGCCAATACAAACTATTTCTAGATGTGCATCCAAAGTGAAAAACAAAAACTCATCATTTTGATTGACAATCAATTATAGATACAACCCCAGAACTTTCACCCACATATGTTCCTTTTGAATAGTGATGCAATGTGGCTCTGATGTAGATGATTTCATTAACATTCAATGGTTAGACCTTCACTACCAAATGCCCTCCATGTGTGCAACACATGTATTCATGACATGAGTGACAAGTGCACACATGGATAAACTTTTAGCAAATGAATGGCTAATCCATATCATAGTTCTAATGTGGCTTCTATAACCTTTATAAGGAAAGCTCCCAATAATACCTTTCAATAGTAGGCTCCAAAAATGACAATCATGTTGGACTTATTGTGGTGGTTATTACTTGAAAACTTCATTGGTGTGGATTTGTAAAGCCAAGAGTTTTTTACATATGCAACCCATCTCCTAGGACAATGTTGTATTAAACACAATAAGACTCTGCATTGTTTTGCTTCTTATAACATTGCTTAGGATATTTTTGCCAATCAAGAAATCTGAGCCATGTGGCTTGTAAACACTTGGTTGAAGAACCTACATAATCCAATGATGTATTGCCATTTTGTGCAAGAGTTTAAAAGTGTAAAAAACCTACTCCATTTAAAGAAGTTAACCCATGAATACAAGTGCCAATATAAACTATCCCTACATGCATCCAAATTAAAGTGGAAAATAACAACTTGTCCTCTTGATTGACAACCACATGTAGACATAAACCCATAACATTTGCCCATATAGCCTCCTTCAAAAAGAGCAATGTGAAGTGTTTTTGATGCAAATAGAATATTGATTCCATGGTTAGTCCTACACTATCAAGTGCCCTCCATGTGTGTAGCCCTCTTGTCGTTCATGGGATGAGTGATCAGTACACACATGGATAGGTTTTTGACAAATGAATGTGGCCTATATAACCTTTACATGGAAAATGAAGTAGAAACACCCGTTAAAAGTAAGCTCCAAAAATGACACTCATGTTGGAGTTGTTATTGGTGGTAGGTATTATTTGAAAAGTTTGGTTTCGTTGATTTGTCAAACCAACCATACTAAAAAATAGCACCAATGCAAAATTAAAACAATGTAAAACCATGGCCCATTGCTTAGATATCATGCAATTATGTTATCACATTTGTAATTGCCTCCACATGTACATATTATGGAACACCCCTTGGAGCAATGCAATGAAATAAACCACATGGGAGTTTTGCACAAATGTTCATTCAATAGATCTGTAAACGACCAAGTTAAACAAAAATCTATGATGTTATGCCCATGAACTTGCCCAACTAAGAAGCCAACTTCTTATATTGATTAGTCTGCCTGATTTGTTGTGGAGCTTAATCTAAACACACTTTTTTTTTACCTTTGTTGACTTCTAAGACAACTTGCAATTCCAAATCCCTAGTTGGTAGAACCAAATCCCATTGTGATGTGTAATATCCCAATGTAGGGGTTCAAACAATAATATAGTTGTACCCATCACTATGCCTTGTGAAATCCCTAGCACACCCTAGAACCCTAATGCATTGCAAAATCCTAATTATGGACAAATGATATATATTTTGGGCATGCATTTCTTGTGCATTGAAATTGAAGCTTCTAATGTCAAGATACTCTTGTACTAGTTGTTCCAACAATCCAAAGGTTTGCACTGGAGAATTTACTATTTTCTCACCATTGTAAGCCCTTTGCTTTCAATAGAATTTCATGGCATTGCACGTAATTCATTTGCTTGTTCATGACCTATACAACAATCCATTATTTTTGGGGCTTCATGTATGATCATCACATGCAAGCAAACATGGTGACCAATAAATTGTCAACCCATGTGAGAGATCCTATAAACCTTATTGGGTCATAAGAAGGCACAATAAGAGTTCACAAAACTCCAACACATTTAAGTACTTAATTGGGCTCATTGATATGTGACATTAGTGACATAAAAGGAATTCACATTAAAAAGGTAGGGGACACTCTACCTATTTCAGCCTAGAACTCACATAACAAAATGATCGACAATTTACCAAGCCTAGTCCTTAATGTAATTTCATACAAAGGACCCCCACTCTCGAAGGTAATTTGACAATTGGCAATGCAATACTCATGCAAAATAGACTACAATAAATATGTCATGCTTGATGCCACTATGTAATCTATGCACTATGCATTTGGTATAGTATGGAAAGACCCCAAGAGGACCAAGTCCAAGGTGAACTTGTGTACTTATGACTATTGCTATATGCATGCAGTTTGTAGTAGTGTCAAATCCTATCAAGCTTGATTTCATTTTTCTTTGAAACGTCAATGAAGAGTTTTTATATTTTAGACTTGGTTCTTGTTTTGTACAATTGGTGTCTATATTTTGTTTTAGAAGTTTGATTCATACATAGAATTAAATTTTTTTTTTGTTGTAAGTACCTATTGCTATCAATTTGAACTTGTTCTAGAACTAAAAATTTCAAGGAATGTTGATGGGAAACCACAAAAATCCCATTGACACCCTCTCTATACCCTATGCTAATTAATACCTTACCTTACATGCATAGGTTAAATAATTTAGTTTTGAATATTTGTACTACCTCTTGTAACTTATAACTCCCATTATTTACCTAGGTATAATCAACTAACAACACCTAGGCTAAATTAGACAGCTACAATCATACCTACAATAAATTATTAGTTACTCACGTAATTATTTATCTAAAATACACTAATTAGTGTGTAACTAAGTAATTAAATTGTTAATAATATAAAATGAATTATGTCGAGTTCATAAAGAATTTAGTTATAATATGCTTGTAATTATTAATCAACAATATAATTCATTATCATTACATTGTATATAATTAAAATATTTATAATATGGTTGCAATTATAAGTTACAACAACATAACTGGATATTAATTATTAATAATTAACATACTTATTTATTCACCTTCTTATCTATTTATTTTTTTAATTAATTTGTATTACATAATTACTTAAAGATAATGTTATACAAACTAAAAGGCTCTAATGTTGTATGAATATGAGAATGTTTCTCTTTCTTGAAAGTTTGTCCCATATTGTTTGCCATCCTTTTCAAATTCTGAAAAATATAAATTAAGATATTCTAAGCATTCAAAACATTAAAAATATTCAAAAAAAGAGGGTGACTTAGGATGAACAAATTAAAATAGTCCAACTTTAAAGGCCAAATTCAAAATAAAATAAGATTTTCTTACCTAAGTGGCTTAAGTGTAGGCTTAATCTAGGTGACTTACATCTAGGCCTAATTTAGAGGCCTAGCTTTAGGTGCAACCTAGGAAGGGACATCACATAAGTTTCTAGGGTAAGCCTAGGTTGTCTAAACCTACTTTAAGCTCGTAAACAAGTAAGCTTAATTGCTTAGGTTTTAGGTTTTAAGTTCTTAGACCTAGGTTTAGGTACTTAGTTTTAGGCCTACCTTAGGTTCAACATAGGTGATTTCGATTCTAGCCATGTGGCATAGCCTAAGACGCTTATGTTTAAATGTCATGTCACCTAGCCTAGGTGACCAATGTTTAAATGTTGTGTGACTTAGCTAGGGTGTCCAATGTCTAAATGTTGCACATGACATTTGACAAGGGTTTGACCAATCACCTTAATAATCACTATATGAAATCACCCATAGAACCATTATTAAATACACATGTTGCTTAGGCCCCCTAAAAAACCCGAAAAAAAACTTAAACCAAATTACTCGATTGCCTTTTTTTAATAATTTTTTATCCCATCAAAGATCAACCATTACTTTAAATCATTAAACCTACTAGAAACCCACCATAGTGATACCGTTTTTTTCATTTCAAACAATGAAAAAACACTCACATTGGTAGACACTTTGCTTTTCAAAATGCCTCGTGGGCTTTTACACTCTGCAACAACACCTTCAAATACACTACAAAATTGAGTGTACTGGGCCTGCTCCCCAGTATAACACAAATGCAGATCTGCACAACCCAACTTTGGATTCATTCATTTCCTTGAAAATTTGGGTTGCAATTTCATCAAGTTTTGCTTCTGACATTAGGGCTTTTTTCTTTTTCAATCTTGTGATATGTAGCCAAACTGGTGATCATTCACAAGACGATTTAACCAAATATGGCTATAGACCAAATATGAATGTACGAAAATTTAAAGACTCCTTTTATAGTTTAGCTACTTGCTGAAAACCTGTTTTAGAAATCTGGCTATTAATTTATTTTTTTCAAATCTGGATTTTTTTTTTAAATTAAAAAAAACCACTAGGGAAACAATTGAAATCTTTAGTAAATTTGAATGTGTCGAAATTGGATTTTTTCATGTAAAAAAAATGAAAAAATTTCCCCCCCAAGAAAAAACCATCTGACTCCAAAACTCCAAAAACAAACATAAAAAATCAAAACAACCATAAAAACCACCAACAAAACACAGGCAAAAACAAAACAAAAAAAGGGAAAGGATCAGGTCAAGAAATTTGCACCAATTTGATGGAAGTTTGGGAACAATTGATTTATAACTGCCAATGTCAATTTGGATCACTAAATCAAAGTCAGAGTTTCTTCAAATGAAGAAGAAGTCGTTGAAATTGGGAGAAGCGGCTCCAAGAAAGCGAGCTTTTAACGCACGAATTGCCGATTGCAGAAGAGCATCATCGTCACGGAGAAAGCCATGGTAAATCCGCAAGCAATTCCGTTGTCGTCGCACAAGCTCGTCCTTCGTGAGAGCACGCAGTACAGGCAAGATCCGATGCATTTGCGATGTGGGAAACTGGATCAAACAACGATGCCAGTGAATGAGAGTATCGAAAGGTTTCACGTAATTGTCAGCGATGAGAACAGGAATTGCTCCGGCGCTGAGTACCTCTATGAAACGATAGGAGCTTGGACTCACCCCTGCAGGTACCAACCCAAAAGTGGTGTTCATCAGATCTGTAAAGCTGTAGTTGGCATGAAGAGCATCATCTTCATCACAGTGGATTCCGAGAATTGGGTCCTTCTCGCGTTTCATGTTGTTCACGGCATGATTGCAAGAAGTTGCAACGATCACATCCTTCCCGTTGTGCATGTTGCGGAAAGATTCGAAGCTGCGGAAAACTGCTGCTTCTGACCCATTGTCAAACCCTAAGTAGCGTAGACCTCTGAAAGCTGCGAAGTACTTGCGTTCTTCCAATGGCTTCAACTCTTGAAGCTCTCTGAAATGATGTTTGCCAGGAAGTGGAATGCTGATGTCAAATCCTGCTCTGTACGTCGTCTCGTGAATGTCACTGGCCATGATCGATGCGAATCCTGTTGCATCTGTGTGTGGACCCCATTGTGTCCATTTGTCTGCGAAGCTTATGATCACGTGGTTGAGTCCTCCGTTCCAGTGTGGCAGTGAGCTTGGGTGTGGTGGCCATGGGTAAGTGGTGTCCACGAAGACGAAGAAGATGCAAGCCGCTTGTGGGTCGTTTGTGTGCCATTTCGACTCGTTGATCCGCGAGAAGTAGCGAACTGGGGAGCTCGGGGAGTCGTAAGAGTAGATGAGAAGATCATGATCGGCCGCCGCGTTGTTCTCGCACCTGGAATAGTTGAAGCAAGCATCCATAGAACACCGAGGCAATGTTGCTGGGTAGTGCCAAGCCTTGCCTTGTGCATACCAAGGACCTGCTACAGCTGGGTGGGACTCATGCTTCGTTTTTACTATTGTGTCTTCAGAACTGCACTTCAACTCTTCTTTGATACTAGGATTCTGCAGATCACCCTTCGCGGGGCAATCGGAATGATTCAGGATGCTGGTTTGATCAGTAGCCAGAATGCAACTACAATTCAAAGAGGGTTCGACTTCATGAGATGAATCCCTTGATGGGATTGAGGAGTAGAGAACTATGGAGCAATTGCAACGTCCAGAAGAATCGGACACGGAAAGAATCTGAGGTCGTTTCCCGAGTACATTCCTACTAGAGGCCTGACTTGGGGTCGTCATCGAAGAAGTACAAGTCCAAGAGAAGCCGGGCGCGTAGTGTAAGGTTGTGATACAACAAAAAATCACCAGACCCAGAACCGTGAACAGTAGTAGGATCCTGATTCTTTCCTTTGCCATCTCGCTCAAGACGTTATGAAGCTGGTGTTTGGGAAGAACAACAAGGTCTGGAGCTGCCTCTGCAGGATGACTAGACAATCTCCTGAACTGCAATGAAACCCGAAACCCTAAACCCCAAAGATCAGCTCCAGGAATTTCGTCTAGCGCTCACTAAAACGGTTCTGCACAAAGGAGAGGAGGAGAAGACTGAACATGATCTAGAATTGACCCATTTGCAAAGCGATCTGAGAGGCCAACATGTACCGATTTACAGTGATAATGAATTGAGAGGGCGTCAAGACAGGCAGCAAACATGGAGTGCAGGTACGAGCATTGCAAAGCATAAGCACTTTCATGCAATGATGCAACAACGACAAAAGAAGACAAAAACAGGTACTAGCGTTTAGGGTACAAGCTACCGCCAAGAAGAAAAAAGTATGAGCAAATTCGTATTAAAGCATTATGAGCGATGCATCAGGAGGAGCTGCACGACAAGATCTTGGCGCGTGTGTGCGTGCGTGCGTGCGTGCGAGCTCGCGTGTTTCCAGAATGATGGAGCGCAGAGGAACGCCAGTCGCCTTCTTCTTCTTCTTCGCAATCCTGGACTTCTGTGTTCCTGCACATTACGCGGTAGAGAATTTGCAGGGTCTGGCGGAATCGTTTTGCCCGTTCCGTGGCGTAAAGGTCTCTCTAGTAGGTCGTTACATAGCTTAGCTAGGGTTGTGAATAGGCTTCACATAAGGTATGAAGTCACAGTAATCGGCCGCTATGGCTGATTCTACTGCCATTTTACAAAGGCTCGAATACGAGGCAGAATAGGCAGGTTACAGACCCAGGGTTTAGGGTTTAGCACAAGCTACTTTCTCTTGGGATGTGGCTTTTTCTTTTTCTTTTTTTGGGAGAAAATAGACCATTAGGTTGTGACAATTTTTTTCCCCTAGGTCATTTTTTCTAGAAAATAGACCCTTAGGTTGTGACATTTTTTCCCCATAAGTCATTTTTTTTCTAGAAAATAGACCCTAGGATATGACCATTTTTCCCCCTAGTTCCTTTTTTTTTTTTTTTTTTTTTCCCTTTTTCTCTCTTAGGGAGAACACCCTAATAGAGCCCCCCCCCCAAAATAAAATCTTCCTTTTTTTTCTAGAGAATAGACCCTTAGGGTGTGACATTTTTGAGAGTGACCTTCATCTTCTAAATTGAGGCCTCAACTTGGCTATATTTAACCTAGGAAATGTTGAATTTGGACTTCTAAAACCTTGATTTAGTCTTAGAACATGATATTTAATAATGCTTAGAAGCAACCAAAAAAAACTCCCTATTTTCTTTCACACAAAAATTCTCTTTGTAAAAAGCATTTAAAAAAAAAATTCAACATTTCTGAAAATAATTAATTTGTGTCAAACCCTAAAATTGAATACTGCACCTATGACTAATGTTTGGCACAAAATAATTAGCAAAAGGTCTAGTATTTATTTTGAAGCATTTTGTGATGTTTGGGGTGGTGATCGTTCAAAAATTAATTTAGCAAAATTTGGCAAAATCCTAGATATAGAAGTAGGTAAATTTTTTTATAAATAATAAATAATAATAAAAAGAATTGAATTATTAATAGGTGGCTCGTCTCATGCAATTAATTAATCTTGCATTTCTCCTTGTACAATTAACCTTTGGTTCCTTTTGGTTTTGGAAGGCCACCATTGATCTCTTATGGGATTTCATGAAATACTCAACAGCCCTAGCGTTTGGTGTCTTACAAACCACAAGATTAAGCTTTAATTTTTTTTGTTTAATTGTTTATCGGCCTTGCCTACCAAGGCAAGGATATCGTGTTTAGATTCATTATAGAGTGTAGTAGCTTAAGGGATTTTGTTGCCCCTAGGTAGTTGCTCTGTTTTTATATGAGGATTTGAGAAAGATGATATTTTGGCCGGTGTCGAAACTTGAGATAAGTTACAAAATTATAATATCTTGAAGGATTTTGGTTTCTTTTAAAGGAGTTTTTTGAAGATTATATTTTTGCATGTAGAAATATTTGAATTTCTATAATTCTTCTTCTTTTGCCTTAAGATAAATTTTCAATGTAAATGGCAAGGCCTACAGTTTGACACACCCCTTGTTTCTTCAAGTAGGAGAAGGGCTCCCATTTGGGTCCTGTCCTTCCTTGTCGATTTTCTAGCATCTGAAAGCATGAAAGGGTGACCAAATGGGGAGCGTTCTCACTAACCATAGCATCAGTAAAACATGCATGTTTGCCGATTTCAAAAGCACCGCATATAGTAGTGGTCAGTTCTGGAAAAATCAGCCAATAGATAGGAGAAATTACGCTCAAAAGCACAAGTAGAAGATACACTCAAAAGCAGCACAAGCTCAAAAGAAGATACGCTCAAAAGCAGCACTAGTTCAAAAGATTATATGCTCAAAAGCAGCACAAGCTCAAAAGATTATATGCTCAAAAGCAGCACAAGCTCAAAAGAACATACACTCAAAAGCAGCACAAGCTCAAAAGAAGATAAGCTCAAAAGCAGCACAAGCTCAAAAGATTATACACTCAAAAGCAGCACAAGCTCAAAAGATTATATGCTCAAAAGCAGCACAAGCTCAAAAGATTATACGCTCAAAAGCAGCCCAAGCTCAAAAGAAGATATGCTCAAAAGCAGCAGAAGAGACTGGAAATAAATAGCTTGCGCTACCCACCAGAAGATATTGATTTCACAATATGAACATGCAACACATTCTTTAGCTGTTTTTTAGTGCAGCTAATGTGAACACAACCAGAACTGGAAAGATGAGGAAGATGGCATATGGTAGAGATTGCTTGAGCAACAGGTCACTACTCCCTTGGTCTTCTTCTTCTTCTTTGCTTGCTTTGTACATTGTGTTGTACCCATCAGCAAATGAATCAAAGTATTTGCGATAAGTGCTTGTGTCCCATTTGTAACCCCCTGTCACCTTCAGAGTTTCAGCAGCCTGCACAACGACACATGATGTAGCAGCAGCAGAAACAACACTCTTCAGAAACACTGAAACAGAATCAATTGTGTGCAAGTGGTACAAGGGCACTTGAATAGTCAGCTGTGCAGAAAGAAGACCTGGAATCCAAAGAGAAGTTGGCCAGCTTTCTTCCGGACAGTTTGATTAGGGTGTGATACCAACTTCTCATAAACAAGCTTCGCCTCTCTGGATCTGCCTATGCACCCCATCCACCACACCCAAAGCTGCTTGCGTCAGTCCTAAAACATGACTAGACAATTTTTTGTGGCTAGAGAAAAACAAGAAGTATGCAAAGGAAAAGAATCTACAGGAAGAAAGAAGTCTGGGTATCTATAATGTCTAGAATCTTTAACAACAACAACAAACAAATACAAAATGCCACTGCACCTGTTTAATGAGTCCATGCACACAGCTCCTCGCAATGCAGCCAACCCATGCACTTCACTCTATCATATATCATATCACAAAAATGTCAGCACACATTTTTTTTGTTGGGAGTAAAAAAAAAGAGCTACATAACTAGCAACACAATTGTGAATAACTAACAACAACATATTGCAGAATTTGTATAACAAAAGAAAATCTGCACCTGGAAGGATATCTTCTCCATCACAGATTCAAAAGAAACCAGAGCTTCTCGTAGCAGTCCTCTGTCCATCAAACTCTCCCCTTGCTTCAAAATCTGCAGAAAGAAAGCATTGTGAAGATGAAGAAAAAATGCCACAAAGGTGAAGAAGAAGGAAAGAGGCCACAAAGTCGTGAAGAAGAGAAGGGAATTCTTTGGTGTAAGTAATCTTTTGCTATAGAATTTTAGCTTGCTTGAATTTGAAGAGAAACAGATGTAGATTGGCTCCCCGCACATCGAGCATTTTGTCTATTATAATAATTTGATCAATTTCCTATTACCTGCCTCCCTGTACATTGAGCATTTTATTACAATAATTCTATTAATTTCCTATTACCTTCTCACATTGCATCTTGAGTTCAGGATCAATATCCAAGCCCATTTTGTGACGGTAGTCATCCAAAAGCTTCTTCGTTCGAGCTTCACGAGCTTCCTTCTCCTGTGGAGTTTCTAAGCTTTCCCCAGGTCTGATTGTTCGACCGCCTCCATACTGCCACCACCATCCCACACTCCAAATTGCAAGATCAAGCATTTCCAAACTGCTGTTTTCAGAAGACAACAGGTGGGAAGGAGGAGGAGGACACCGAGGAGAAGGGAGATCAGCATTTCACAAAGTAGCTCATTGTGCAAAACCCAATGCATAATTTCTCCAGAAAATAACACATCTTCTTGGATTGCATCAAAATCTCTGTTAGAATTGTTAGATTCATACATGCAGACAAGGATGATGATGATGATGGAATCTGAGATGCACCAACATGACAATAATCTGTTCGACTACTACACAATTGGAGATTTTTACATGACCTTCATCATTGCATGGGTACTTACTGTTTTGGAGATGTCTGCAGGCCTTGGGAAAACTCCCCAAGTTGAGACTCGAGGTTTGTAGAGATCAGTTTCTTCTGAGGCAGTAGTAGTCTGAGGTTGCTTTCCCTGGGCTCCGTCTCTTGTCAGAATTTCAACCTCAGGCAGAGCACCTGCAGAAGAAGCATTTCAAGTGTGGGTGTCAAACATTGCTACAGAAAAAGTTTTCAAAACTTGAGGAAGGGCATTCTCAAGCAGAAGCAGAAACAAAAAAACTTTCTCAAGAGGCCAAGGAGAAGGAAGGATTCACAACCAGAAGCAGAGAAAGTTTCCTTCCTGTCTGGAAAGGGGGTTCAGGGTCCAGAAGGAGAAGAAGAGGGATGATTCTCAAGCAGAAGCAGAAAAGCTTTTTTCCTCAAGAAGAGGAAGGAGAAGAGTGAAGGTCATGGGTCTACCTGTGGGCACTGTGAATCCCTGACTGAGTCCAGCAGGTGTGCCTGAGCTTTTCTTATCAGCAAAACCCAGACCTGCAAAATCCATGTCTGACATTCCTTTCCTCTTGATGTCCCTGATATTGGAGAAAGCAGTTTCAGGCTTGGAGACTTTCCTCCTCACAATGCCATCTCTTGTATATATCTCAATTTCCACCATCTTGTTCTTCTCATCAGCTTCTCCTTCATCCTCCTCCTCCTCCCCCTTGTTAGGAACAGCAGCAGCAGCAGCAGCAGCTGCTTCTTCTTCCAGACTGTTGAGTTTTGCAGCAGACTTGTTCTTCTTCTTATTCTTCTCCTCCTTTCCACCCCCTAATGCAGCTACCATCTCGGCTTGCTGCTTTCGGTAGGCTTGAGCTCTCTCAAAAGCAGAGAGAGCAACTACTGCCGCCTTGTTATTGTTCTTCTTATTCTTGTCATCCACCTCCAGCTCCTTCTCAGGGACTTTTGTTGGACCTTCAGAAGACCTGGAGGTCGTAGAATCTGACGAGCTTTCGTCAATGGGTACTACTACTGAAGCTTGGGTCTTCCTGTAAGCAGCTGCTCTTTCAAGAGCAGATTGAGCAGCAGCACTTGCTTCCAATACTCTCGCTGTTGTTGTTTCCCCATCTCTTTGGTTTTGCTGTTTTTGAGAAGGAAGAAACGGATGCTCTGAACGTGAAGCTTGTGGATTATCATCTGAAGAACTATTGCTGTTATGTTCTGAGCTATGGAGATCTTCCAAATCTCCATCATGAGAATTAGAGCAACTTCTCCCTCCATCTCCTGACGATGATATTGATGATAAGCACAACACAAGAAGACTCCTCCTCCTCCTCCTCCTCCTAGAGATTCCTCCTCTTCTGCCGCGACATGAAACACCACCACATCCACTACTCTTTTGTGAGCTCAAAGCCGGAATTCGGTGAATTCCCGTTTGATGCTCGTGGATGTGACGAAGGAGCTTGCTGCTAGCTTGAATAGAGAAAATCGATGCTTCCAAACTTGTGGAGATCAAAGAAGATGCTGCTGCTGCCATGATTCTTTCTGTGTCCGTCTAGATTCTAGACTCTCTCTTCCACCTCTTCTTCCTTCTTCAAGTCTGTCAAAGCAACACCCTTTTTTATCGTCGTCGTTGTTCCAGATGCAAAAGAGTGGAAGGATGGACAAAGCTCCTCATCTGCCAGAAGAAACCAAACCCATCACCATCAGAAGATCATCGCACCCAAGAGCGAGCTAGCGACATAAACAAATCCTTCTTGTTCACCACACAATACTTTCAACAGAATACTGTTCACACACTCCAACAACAGACTGCAAGGAGCAGCAGCAACCCACGAAATCGCCGCACGCCAGACAGACAGAAAGACGACGACGAGTTGTTGGGTGGGTGGGTTTTCTCTTCTTTCACGGAACTGGGATTTGGAGACGACGACGACGACGACAAATAAAATGGTGGAGAGTAGTTCCCCTTCTTCTTCTTTTCCTGCCGCGGCGCCATCGAGCTCGGATACTTTGGAGATTGCAGCCCTGAAGGTGTTGTATGCGGAGGATCCATGGACCAAAGCTGAGTATGGAGATGTAGCTGCTCGCCTATGGCTGGACGGCAGCATCCAGTTTCCCTATCTTCATGATTCTGCTTTGCCTCCTGTGCCTCGTCGCCCAGCTCGCCTGTCTACTGTATGCTTTCTTTCTGCTTCTTCCTTTTCGTCTCTGAAACTCCATCCGAGCTCAAGTTCTGACGGTCCGGAAAATTCTGGAACTCTGCTGGGATTCTTCTGAGTCTTTGTCTTTGTCTTTGAAACTCTCTTGATCTTTTCTTCTCAGCTTTGAAGAAGCAGTGACAATCCTGAGCACCATCATCATCATCGTCATCATCATCCCAGCCTGCTTGCTGCTTGCAGAAAAGCCTAAATCCTTCTCAAGGGAGCTCCTTCTTAAAGTACATTTTTGTGTTGCAACAAAGTCTTGCACCTTTCTTGTCCCAAATTCAAGGATTGTCCCAAGAGAACAGAGGAGCATGGATTCTTAGGTCTCCAGCCAGAAGTTGATGAGGGAAGTGGAGGGAGTGAGAGGATACGGAAATGTGGAAGAAGGGGGAGGAGGAGGAGGATCTCATTCCAGGGTTCCAGGAGAAGTGAAGAACTGAGGAGGATTTGCATGGATGGGTGGGTGATGGCAGGTGCAATTGGTTTCTCCCAAGGATATGCCAAAGCTTGGCAAGGGTGGCAGTCTCCGAAGCAGGCAGGCTCTTCTCCATAGTCTTGTGCACACGGAGAGCTGGGCCATTGATCTAAGCTGGGTAAATAGAACTCTTTGTTCTCCACTTTCTCCTTCTAAACAAAACTCCTCCCTGCATTGCTGTTACCATTGCCCATTGTTGTTGTTGTTGTTGCTGTTTCAATGCTCTGCTCAAATTCTGCACTGTTGTGATGATGGTTTTCTATTTGTTTCTTGGTACATCTTTCATCTTTGCAGGATATCATTGCTCGTTTTGGAAAGGCTGAGTCCATGCCACGAGAGTTTTTTGATGACTTTGTGAAAGTAGCACAAGACGAAGGTCGCCATTTCCAACTGCTTGCCACAAGACTTGGAGAGCTAGGATCAAGTTACGGTGCACTTCCTGCACATGATGGTCTCTGGGACTCAGCAGAAGCAACAGCTCATGATTTGTCTGCAAGGCTTGTGGTAGAGCATTGTGTTCATGAGGTACATACATACATACAACAAATACATTAGGGTTTTGACACTCGAAGAATTTTCTACCAATTTTCATGCCCAATTTGTATGCAGTACTTACATTTGTGATTCTGATGTGAGCCCTCTTACAGTTCTCAATGAAATGGTCTTCTCCAAGTGCAGACAGTATCTATCTTTGAATAAGATACCTTTGGAGACCTTCAGACTTTGATGAAAGAGTCATTAGCTTTGATGGGGCATTTTGTGAAGTGTTTTGTAAGTGCAGTTGTTTTGTAGATTACTACTCCTACCGATGTTGTTTTGTGTATTGTGATGCAGGCCCGAGGACTTGATGTTTTACCAACCACAATTAGTAGGTTTCGGAAAGGTGGCGATGACTTGACTGCCGATTTGTTGGAGTCTGTCATATACCCAGAGGAGATCACCCACTGTGCAGCTGGTGTAAGATGGTTTACTTTTCTTTGCTTACAATCAGATCCCATGACATGTCTGACAACTTGTAGTAGAGATGTCAACAGTGGATTGAAAACCAGTGAAGCGGGTCTAGAAGACGACATGTCAAAAGCCATGGTCAGGATTGTGAGGTTGGAAACCTTTGAAAGCCATGGAAACAATGATGGACTTGCTGTCCAAATTGACAAACATGGTTGCACATTGTTTGATGACCACAGCAATCGAAGTCATGGATCTGTTGCACCAGTTCAGGTGATCTTGCCTCCTGTTGAAAAGGAAGGAAATGCTGAACCAGAAGTTATTGATGGAGGTGGAGATGGAGATGCAATTGAAGAGAGATACAAAGGAATTGTGATGTCTCATGTCTCCTCCTCAAGTGTTCAACAAAGAATGGATAATTCTAGTTTCTCAGCCTTGTGTTCACAGTCACAAGGAACGCCTAGCCATGTAATTGCTGCTTTTCATTTGCTTGTTCGGAAATACTTTCGAGGTCCGTTGAAGCCTCCATTCAACAGGCGTGCAAGAGCTGCAGCAGGTTTTGGTCCTGAGTGGTATGAACCCCTGACAATGGAGGTCCCTGTGGTATAAAAGAAACTAGATAAAAATTTACACCTCTGGTGCAGTTGTGCACATAGAGTATCTGCGTTACTGTGTGAATTGCATGACTAATTCTTCCTGTTGCTTCAGGAAATAACATCCTAACCTGGTTTTGATCAAACCTGGTACATTTCCTGAACCAGGTTTCAATTGTACTAGTCCTCTTCGAACTGTCCCAATGATTCACTAATCAGTGAATTATAACATTGCATTCTGAACCCATCTCAATCATCAATGACTAGTCTAGGTTGCAAAGAAAATCAGCCTCAAGACCTCCCTCCATGAATATCTTTCCATGTTACCAGAAGGAACAAATTCTACACTATTGTTTGTTTTCAAAGATGGGAGTTCTTCCTCAGATTTGGTTTCAGTCACAGGAACTAACCTCCACAAAAGCCAACATGTTTCCCTCCTCCTCATGAAACTACCAGTTCCCATATCCATAACTTCATGAACATTGCTGAAGAAGCATCTGAGGTGGCACCTCCAAATTCTATTCAATGTCTGATCAACTTTCAATTGAGCTGTAAATTCAGAGCACATAGACTTCACAGATCTGGAAACATGGTCAGGTCAACTACACTATAACTTGAGAGAATAGAAAGCTTGCTTCACTTGATAATGAAAAGGGTTTGCAGATTGTGAATCAAACCCTCTCAATAGGGATCAAGAATGCTTTTAGAATCAATACCTCTCAACAGGACTCTCCACACCATTTTGCATTTTTATTCCTAGGGGATTCCAAATTCTACTTCAGCTTGGACATCCACCAGCCAAATAGTGCCAGCCAAATAGTGTCTGCGGAGCCAGAAATTCAAGGATACGTGAACAAGAAACAACATAACTTGCATCCAGCAAAGAAGTCTATGAGCTATTATTGTTCACAAGCTCTTCTGATTCCATAACACAACACACCATTCAGCACCAATAACACAGGATGACATAATGACCAACTAGGATAATGCACCCTGATTACCAATGGACAAATGACCTAGCATGTCAAATGGTGGCTAAAACCTTTGTAACAATCTGAGTTGGCACCCTGTTTGATTGTAGGTGCTAGAATACACAATGTGCCATGAAATCCAGGACTCTGGAGTTCATACACAGTTCCCGAGCTAGAATGATTCTACAATTCATCAACCAGCTCCTGAGGTACATGTAAGCATGTTTCTTTACTCTTCTTCTACATCACCCCTCCTCAATCCTCATGAACCTGAGTTTAGTCTCATCAGGTAGGACAGCCTAGTTGCCATCCACCCACAATGGCTAGAAAAATTCTTTCTGCAGAGAAAAGATGTAATCATAGAGAAAACATGGATTATTGTGATATACAAAAGTTTAGTCTTCTACATGCTGAATCTCACCCATCAAGATCCGATTGCTGGTAACACTAAATCCAAGCAAAGATGGGTCTACAACCTTCCCTTTTTTCCCTTTCTTCTTTTCCCCAGCTGCATTGTTGGCACTATTCTCCACATCACCAGGAACATCCTCCTCTAAAAATCTGGTAATATCAGCTGAGCCCGACTTGCCTCGCTCAGGATTTTTGCCACTGGTAGGTAGGAGAGTGTCAGAATCTGCTGGATTGCTAGGATAGAAACCATAACATCTACCAATTAAAATTTTCACACAGAGCCATCATGATAAGAGTGTGCCCATGTAGCCATTCCAGTTCATGCAAAACATCAGGTCTTTCAATTCTCCTACCTGGAGGAAATACCACAATCCTTAAAATTCCAACAAAGCCAAGCATAAACTCTACAACCAAGGTCACTGGTAAAGGAAGATTACCGTTCTGGCTTCAGAACATGTTTTGAAGTTCCAATATTTCTCCTCCCATCAAGATTAGTATCCCAGAAAAGCTCGTCATCATCCTCAAAAACTCCAGTCTTGGAGCGATGAGCACTCATTGGTTGCTGGGAAGGTGGAGTTTGCCAAGCAGATGCACCCGCACTCACGGTTCGACTCATCAAAACAGGCTTCACTGAAACTTGAATTCCCTGCCGCATATTTCCAGCTTGCAAAATTTGAGCCAATTGCTCCTGTTCCTCAGAGGCCTGCTTCTCAGCCTTCTGGATCTCTGTCAGAGAAATAGGAGTCTTGGGTTGTCCAGATGAGTTCACAGACCACGCAGTGCTTGCTGGCTCTTGTGACTTTGAAGCCTCAGCCAATAATGGTCCTAGAGTATGTGTCATTGGAAAGTGTTCTTCAGATGCTTCAAGCTTTCCCAGTTGGGAAGACCCAACAGGAGTACTTGCTAGGTGAGGCTCTCCACTAGACGTAAAGACTGGAGCTTTGCCTGCCTGTGCTACAGCTTTTAGCTTTGCAGCACGCTTCTTATTCTTCTTCAACTCTTTAGGTTCTACAAAATCACTGTCATTAATTGCAACAGGATTTTGAGGAAGCTGAGGTGCAGATGACTGACTATATGTGTTTGAGTTAACTTCAGTCCCTACCTTGTTTTGGACAACTTCCAGAAGTTGATTCCCAAGTTCAGGGGTTCTACCTTTCTCACCAGCTGAGGATGAGACCCCTGGAGGAATATCCCCTTGTCTTGCTGAAGAAGGAAGTCTGTGAAAGAGTGCCCCAGTACCTGCCTGAACACTGTGGGTTGCAGCCTTGTAAGCCTCCTCATCCTGAATCTCTCTTAACAGTTTTGCTTGAGACACTGAGGAAACAGAGTTCCAAGGACCAAAGCCCATGGAGCCAACAGGAGAACCTGTAGACAGTGATCGCAAAGTTGCATCTAAAGCTGTTTTTTCTTCTAATCTTCGACGCTCAGCCTCCTCCTGCTGCATTTCTGTCAGTCGTGGCCTTGGTGATGCTGGAGGTTTCCACCCTGGTTGGGCTACCATTGCAGACCCAAGTTGAGGAGTTGAAATGCCATCACCAACATATAGACCAGAAGACCGAACACCTAGAGGCTCTGGTGTGGTGCCTTTAGTTGATGAGCGTAGAGCTCCTCTTGTGCTCTGTGTGGTAAGAACGGGTGCCTGCTCTTGTGGTGATGAAGAAATCCCATGACTTCTACCTGGAACCTGCAGTTCCTGACCTCCATACTCATGAGAGTCTCGTTCCCACACATGGTGGCTTCCAAGAGCCTGTGTCTCAGGTTGAAACAGTGGCCAGTTTTGCCCTGATAGCGGGGCTCCATTTAAGCCTTGTGATACTTGCCTGTTGCTTCCTTTTGCCTTATTAGAGTCCACCTTTTCCAAAACACGGCTTCCAGACAGTCTCTGGGCATGGACTGCTGCAGCAGCTTCAACCTGCTGCTGTCTCTCCTGAACTTGCTGCATCTCAATAGCATTCCGGTGAAATCTCTCCAACTCTGACAGGCCCACAGGAGCATCCACAAAAGATTGTAGGCTATTTTGGTGTTCAGCCCGGGCTCTTTGCTTTTGTTCCTGGATTTGTGCCATTAGTTCCATGGGCATCCCATTCACACCATCCACCTTACTCAGGGCTGCCAATGCTGATAGGCTTCTCTCCCGTCGCAGCTGGTTGGACTCATACATATTCACAGGTGCACGCAGCTTCATGCCAGGTTGTTCTGAAGCTTTATGGTTGAATCCATAAACATCTTGGGAATCAGATTGTAGCTGTCCCTGAAAACTTTGTTGATTTTGTAAATGTTGCTGATGCTGCAGTTGCTGAAGTCGTAAAGCTTCAAATGCTTGCACTGGAGCAGGCACTTGTGTCTGCACAAGCTGACCAAACTCATTGACTTCCCATGAACTGGATGTGCGACTGTCATCTAAGCTCTGGTGCATTTGTGGAACAGGCAGTCCAAACTGGAGCAACTGTCACATATACATCAAGTTCCAAAAAACCATTCAGGCATGGAATACACATCTTTTGCTTCAAAGTCATATTCAACAATAGAAACAGATTGTTGAAACCACTCCTAGCTTTTTTCTCGTGCTCAACACTGGACCCCCAGCCACAAGTTTCAATATCCAGCTAGTGCTTGCATTAGAAAACTAATTGAGGACCTTGAAGTCCTAAGACACTTACCAACTGGAAACAAGTGCACAGACGGTTTGAGGAGAGCTTCCTAAAATGGTTTTGCCAATTCAATCCAGACCACACTTCTGCTGCCTGTTCTTGCAAATGAACAAACTGAATTGAGGAACTGAGAAGGTGAGAGATGTACCTGCTGCTGCTGCTGCTGCTGCTGTTCCTCCTGCTGCCTCCGAATAAGCTCTTCAAGGGAAGACACACTACGGCTGTGCCGGCCTTGGAAGAGCTGTTCAAATTGAAGGTGGCTAAATGGCTGTGCAGGAGAATCACGACGAAATGCCTCCTGGGGTTGCTGGGTGCTGAGAAATTGCTCGTCATATCCAGATGTTTGTCGGTGAAGACGATCAAAGGGAGAGGGTGGAGCCAGTTGGTGCTGCCTCAGAAACTGCTCAATTAAGACTTGTGGAGGCAGCTGTTGTTGTTGTTGCTGCTGCTGCTGCATTCGCAACAGCTGCTCAAGTACAGGACCTGAGGGAGGTACAGGCAAGGGGGGTGATGGTTGAGGGGGTGGCACTTGCTGGTGAAGAAAATTTGGTGGCTGAATATCAAAAGGTGGAAGAAGCCCTGGGCGCTGAAGATGTTCAAGAGAAGGGTGTTGCTGTTGCGGTAATGGCAAGTCCACTTGTGGTTGCAGAGAGAGTGGGAGCTGCTGGGGAACTGAGGACCCTGAGGACCCAAGATGTTGTAAATGCTGAAGCTCAAGTTTCTCCAAATGGTGAGCTAAATGTTTAGGGTCAACACCACCTTCATGAGATTGAACACCCAATTCTGAGTATGGTACATCTAGAGATACATTTCCCATAAGATTCTCAAGCCAGGGTCTGTCCAGATGTGTAGGATGACCCAGGTTGGTTGAGGAGACAGCCTGCAACAAGGGTGACAAATCAGGCTGTTGGGAGGGTGACCGAGATGCCCCTATAGCTACCAATGATGAGAGGGAAGGATGACGTGACAAAGAGTTAGAAGCTTCATTCTGGGGGAAAGGACTGGGCAATGATACATTAGGAGGTTCTGGAACCTCTGATTCTATCTGAGGAAAAGCTGACATGCGTTTCCGCAAGGGAACCATCCACTCTGACCCAACCACAGCACTCAATCCAAGTGCACTATCATGTGGCTTAAACAGCTTGTCCACTCGAGGCTCTGCACCATTACAGAAAAGGACAGAAGTCAGTGCTTACAAGACATCCAAAATTTGTATTCCACACAACAGGACATAGATGAAATCCACTGAGGGAACTTGACTGACATCATCAACAGAATCAACATATCGAAAGTTATAAAGTGAAAAGTCCCCCAGACATCACCAGAATGCTGATCTCCATGTTAAGCAAAACAGAATATCCTTGAATGTCCCCTGTTGAAACCTGAACATATTCATTACACACACAAAAGACCAAGAAAAGAAAGGTAAACACCAAGATTGAAGGTAGTTACCTTCAGTGGTGCTTGCTTGCATCCCTTTCAGACCAAGCTGCTGTTCATTTCCAAATGCTACTGCTGATGTGCTACCCAATCCTAGAATGCCCAACTTTTCTACTGGGCTTGAATCAGAAAGAATGTCTCCAAGTCCCCTCTCTGGCCCACCTTCAAATAATGTTTGAGCACCAAAGTTGAAGGACTCTGAATCTACGTCACCCTTTGACACAAAAATATCTCCGGTTTCATCTGCTTGCTTCAAAGCATCAAATCCAGGGGGTGCTCGAGCCTTGGGTTTCAAATGAGGCATGATGGTGCCCAAAGGTAGAAAGGATGTACCCTCAGGAGTATCTGCTAAGCGCACTGGCAGATCCACATTGAAAAACCCTCCCTCAAACCAGCCAATGATGTCAGCCCCTGTAAATGGCCCTTGAACATCGCCCTGAGGGTCTGTGTAAAATAGCGACAACTCCTCATAATTCACTTGACAGGATTCGGTCACATTTTCCTTTGGATCATCAGTCCTCTCTGAACCCGTGGGAATAGTCACATTGGCCACAGTCAACTCTTCTGCCATAGAAATGGGTGCAGTAACTCTGTGATCAACTTGAAGAGAAGCATCCTTTGAGTTGTGGGTACCAGTCTCATCTGAAAGAGATTCTTCTCCACTCTGACTAGACCTGTCTTCCTGCATGGCTATCCCACTGTCAGAGCAGGAGCTCTTGTCAGCAGGCTTACGCTTGCGCCAATCTCCATCACTGCGGCCAGCACTTTCATGCCTCTGGCTAATCTCATCCCTGGTGATACCTCCTATATCTCCTGCATGTGCATGTCTCCAAACAACCTCATCTCTGCCACCTGACCATTGCAGAAGAAACTCAATTGTTACTCCAGCAAATCAACCAAGGCAGAAAAGACCAATTTTGCAATTACTGAAAACATCATAAACTTGTTTGAATTTCCCAAAAATGGCCACGACCACACGAGTCTATGGGATATATCTTCATTAGTTATGAGAACTTCTCCATATTTATGATTTAAGCCAACCTGAATGGAATTGAGACATGACCATTAGGCAGCAATATATCAGCAAACAGAAAAAAGTGGAGATGCAGTGAGCAGCTATCATCACATCCCTCTCAGCTCATCAGCTCCCAGCAGTGGGTAAAGGCCAATGACAAACACAAACCAACATACTGACTTCCTTCACAAGACTGGCAGTAACAGCTTCCTCAGCCATGATGCTGGCCAGCTCATTAGAACCTAAAATAGCTGGGGATTACAAAGAAAATGGAGAAGAAAAGTGAACACACCATTCATCAGTTCCCACCATGGGTGGATAGCAGTGTCATACCTTCAGCACCATACTGAGTTTCACAGGTGATCAAAGTGGAACAATTGCACAGTAGAATGGTATCATAGCAACAACAGAAAAGTACCTTCAAAAGTTCTCATAATTTAAGTCAACTGCAAAAACTCTGACAGATTACCCTAAAATAAGGTTATGGTTATCTCAGATCTGACAGTGAACAAGCAACAATCAGCAAGAAAAAGAGGAAACCCCGCCCTCAAGAAAAGAGAAGCCACAAACACGAGAGAGATTGAGGATGGGTTTGAATGGCAGCAACAATCATACACATGTTTAGGGACCTTCAACAGCAACATGTGTGCCATTGACCACATACCATAACATCCCCACTGACTTCAATTCCCAGCAATGGGTGTACGTTAATGACAAACAAAAACCATCATACTGAGTTTCTGTAACAAGACCAGGATCACCAAGGCTGGCACCAAGGTCATTAACTGCAGGCAAGTTCAGGAGAGACAGCAGCAGGTTGAAGCTGAAACTCAGCCATGATGCTGCTGAACAACAACAGACAAAATTGCATCAGAGAGAACACATCTGTACCATTGGAATCTTTGACAACCAAAGGTTGATTGTGGGATCCCAAAGAGTCCCTCTCAGCATCAGCAAATTGTGCATCCACCAGATTATCAGAGATCCCTCCTTCCACAACTTGGTAATCTCCCAATCCTGGCTGGTCAAAAATTCCATCCTCTTTGGCCTCATCTTTTCCTCCTGAACAACAAAAAATAGGTTCCATGTGAGTCCCTTCTCATGGTCAATTCTTCAGAGCAGTGCTCACAACAACAAGAACTCTGCAAAACTATTAAGTCAACAAACTAACATGGCCAGTTCCAATCCAGTGTAAATGACTCAGATGACCCAACAAGTTACCATGACTCTATACAAGAAGTGCTCCACAAGAAGAGAGGAGACCAAATCACTCTGCTTGGGCTGAATGCTGCACCCTCATCTCCAGTTCTATCTGTACACAACATCTCTGAACTGAAAGATCACAGCCCTCTTCATGTAAAACACACAGTTTTAGATCCTCACTCTGAAATTGGAGACATAGAGAGGGGCTGCTTCCCCAGCCTTGTTTCAACCCCATGCTGAGTTCAGACCAGAGACAGACAGAAACCAACAGACAAACAGGTGCAAAAAATGCATGTATGCACACAAAGATGCACCTCCTGGCAATCAATAGAAGCACACAAATGAATATAACTGTGATGATAAAGAGCAGTGTGAAAGATACCTATTCGCTGACCTCGTCCATGACCACGACCATAGTCTTCTCGAGGCCCCTTGTTCAAAAGGCCTTCCTTAGATATTGAACTATGCACAACTCCACTGCCTACAATATCTCCCCTTCGAATACCTTCTAACACTGCCTGAAAACAAACATTAGCCCTCCCAATCATCAGCAAAACCAGTAAGTTATTGCCATAGCAATCAGGCACTGATGGTGAACCAAAGTCAAATTAATGAAAAACAAGCCACAGCTACATCTTAAAAGTTAGAGGAGCACATCAGAAACGCAGAGAACCAAATAAACAACAAGATGGCCACAGAAGCTCCTATAGAGAAATCTGATTGATCTATCACCTCCACAACAGTTGGAACACACAATGCAGAAACCCTAGGGGAAGAAATCTGGCACATCATAAAACTGCATCTCACAAATCTCTCTCCAGCAGAACAGCAAAATCTTTCTCACCTCTTCCTCCATATCTGGTGTGAAAAAAGCCAGTGGCTCAGAGACCTTATCCTGTGTGAGTAGTTGGACTGCAATGAATCCATCTGGATACTTCTTAAACGAGGGGAGGATCCCCACCTTGCGATAGATATCAAGAAGCTTTGTGCGTGGATAGTGAAATGCATTAGAATCCTCCCTGCTGCCCCTGCCATTCCGTTTATCTAAAAGAGATGATATTGCACTCCCACCACCACCACTGGTTGGGCTGGACAAAGGTGGCCCTTGAAGGATACCACTTCCTGTGAAGTTTGCCCGACCACGACCAATAGCAAACCCTAAACCAGTTGGATCACCACGGCCTCTACCAATGCCAAATCCAGGAGCCATTTTGGGGGGAGTAGTACCTGAGGGAGGAGGAAGGGCTTCTCCTCCTCCTCCTCCTCCTCCTCCTCCTCTTCCCCGAGATGCCAAGGAAGGAGATCGCCATGCTCGATCAGCACGGGCTCCTGAATCCAACTCCCTGTCTCTATCCCTTTCATAATCTCGACTACTACTACTACTACTATTTAGGGTTGTGACATGATGATGCTGCTGATGATGGTATCCACCACCACCACCACCACCACCATCGACCAAGACTTCCTTGTCATGTCCACCATCTCTTGGGCCACGAACTACCTCCCTGCTGCTGTCCTTGTCTTCTGGGCCCCACCGGGTACTCCATTTGCTATCACGCCGACTGTCATAGTTCGGTTCTCGACTATTGGTATCACCTGCAGCCCAACGCTCAGAAGAAGAAGCACGTCGAAGAAGAGGAGGCGGCGGCGGCGGCGGCGGCGGTTCAACAGGTTCTCGTCCTACAGCCATCATGTTGTTGTTATTGTTGTTGTGGTGTTCAGTTCGTCTTTCATTATTGATGCTACTGCGACGATGATTTTGCAGTGCTAATGGAGAGGAGATTTGCTCAACTGGTGCCCTATCTCTCTCCCCCCCACCCTCTTTCCAGCGATGATAATCACGCCTAGGAGGAGGAGGAGGAGGAGGAGAAGGAGGAGGAACCAAACTGTTGTTATTATTGCTGTTGTTATTCTCCCCTCGCTCCCCTTCTCGCCAACTCTCTCGCCGACTGCTACTTTCAAAGAAATCACGGTCCGATAGGATGGAGCGCCGCCAATCTCTAGTCCGTTTGGGATCTTGAGCCTGGGTTGCTCCTTCCATACTGCAACCCAAAACCCACAAACTCACTCACTCACTCACTCACCCACAAACAACTCCCTTTTTTGTTGCAGTAAAACCCAAGCGATATGTTATTCTGGCATCTCTTTCTCTCTTTCTCTCTCTCAGAGAGAAAGTCCCTGAATCTGATGAGAAGGGTTGATGGTGAAATAGAGAATTTGTGATACTGTAGTTGTGGTCTCAACAACAATACTATTTCAATGCCCTACAGAGACTGCCACAACCTTCTGTATAGTAGAAGAAGATGAAGAAGAAGAAGAAGAAGAAGGTGAAGAAGGCTAACTCTCCAGAGCCTTTCATGGATCAAGTGCACCCGCCTGGCCAAGAGTTCTTTTGTAATAGGAGAGAGGGTTTTGTACCTAGAACCCTCCCGGATTTGAGGGTCTCATCCCAAGGCTCATAGGTGGTAGGTACCCTAACCAATAACTTCATGTATAGGAGAAGGCTTTTGTCACTAGGACCTTTTGGATTTTAAGGTCTCGGCCCCAAGCCTATAAATAGGTGGGGGTCCCCTGGCCCACTTACTTCTTTGTAGGAGAAGGCTTTTGTAACACTAGGACTTTTTTGGATTTGAGATCGCGTCCCGAGGCCAATAGCTAGTAGTAGTACCCCTGGCCACTACTTTTTGTATCATAGAAGGCTAGCCCTAAAGACCCTTTGGTGTTTAGAAATGCCTATGCAGTAGTACCCTGGCCAATACTTTTGTGTAGTAGAATGCTAGCCCTAAGGACCCTCTCATGGTTTTTGAAGTGCCTTAGGGAGTGGAAGAACATTTTGGGAAAATTTAAAAAATTATCAATTGATGAATATCCATCAATTTTGGCTAAACACTTAAAACAAAATATAAAAATCTGACAAATAATTTATACTAATTTTTATCGCCCTCACTTCTGGTGATTAAAAACAACCTTGCTTTCATTTTTTTATTTTTTTATTTTTCAATTTTTGACGAAATTTCATCAATTAAAAAAAAAAGAAAAAAAGCTGGTGCTCAATCATTTTTCTGTAGCTTTTAAAAGCTCTCCTGTCTTTCTTTCTTTCTTTCTTTCTTTTAAAAACAAAGTTGCAGTCCAATGATGATGGTAAAAGGAAGGAAAAACAAAAGCCAGTTCTTCTTCATGCCTAATAAATTATTATTGTCCAGAATTATTGGAGAAATCCCGTGTTAAGTCACCTTATCTATCTAAGATAGCCTCTCTTGGGGGGCCTCCTTTCAACTCCCAAACCCTTCTTTCATTCAGTGGTATTTGCAAAGTAATGAAATTTTACTAAATCCGGGTATGAAATTTGGAAACTCACCATTTAATGCACAAGGTTCCAGAATAATTATAATAACTGCACAAAATATAGGACATTTTTTAATTCACACCTTTTTTTGGTTAAATTCACACCCTGGTCGTGCTTGTCTTGTTCTTAGAGCTTGCAGGTCTATCGCGTTTCTTGACCACGACACGAAGAAAGGGTGTGAATTTAACCGAAAAAGGTGTGAATTTAAAATTTTCCAAAAATATATGTAGCAGTAGTGGAGAGTAACTAACTCTATTTGCCAACATGGTTTGCCCATGGGGACAAGGTAAATTTGCTTGCGGAACTCTGAAGGGATTTATTTGTCTTTAGATGTGTGGGTTTGTGAATTAGGTTTAGGGTTTGAGGGTTTAGCACCAACCAACTAGTGCAGCATCCATTAAACACTTGTTATGTATTTTATGCTATGAAGGCCATTCCACCGCAAAACAAACAGGCCAAGCTTGGTCGGGTGAGCAAGCTCTTGTTCCACCTCAATTGTGGATGAACAATAACATGAGTGGTGGATGAAACACATGTTAACTTAACCACCATGGTAACCTAAATGAGAAGCATTTACTTCCAAATTCAAATTAAAGGTGTAAGTCGATAATTATCATAGGCTATCAAAATTCACTAGTAGGAGATGCAACCAATTCCTTAGGAACTAAGTTTTGAGTGAAATTGGTACAATTTTCATTACAGAGGAAATTTAGTGAATTCATTTTGTCCTTTAGTGAATGAAGATCAATTGTTTACGAACATAATGAATTCATTCATATTTTAATAATGAATTCACCAATCTTTTCAATAGTTACTTTATCGTAATTTTATGATATTTTAAATTAATATTATTTAAATATATATTTTTATTAATTTTGTCAAAATATTGTCCACATATGAATTGAATACGATTTAGTTTATGAATTAATAATGGGTTCAAAAAAAACTCATAAGTCTCAACATAATATGAACTTGGAACAAATCACCATTCCTTTCTTTTTAATATATGTTGTTCTTTTTCATCACACCTATATTGAAGTGACAAAAATATGGGAATCTTGAAATTGTCAAATAATGATTCCCAAAACTTTAAGAGGTCGTAACTTTTTCAAATGGTAGCCAAATTCAACAATATAAATCCAAATTGGGTATAAAGAGTTCACTATAGGACATGACCATTGCTTTTTGCTACTCAAGATAAAAACATTATTATGAAAATTATGTGGACTATCCCAATTTATTTATTTTTGACTTATACATGAACTCAAAATATAAACCCATATTCTACATTAAGATTATCATTTAATTATCCATGTTGCGATAGATTTTAATGAGAATCATGTTTTAAAATATGGATGAATTATAAGAAATAGAGTGAATTCACAATGAACTTTTGAAATGATAATATTAAGTCTATCATGCAAATGTTATGAAAAAAGTGAATTAAAACTATGTCATAGTAATGCCCAATCAAAAATTGACAAGTAAACCATCATCAAGCATAGATTTAATAATAAGATGCATACAAACTTTCTCAATACAAGAATTTTATTTTATTTATGTTAAAATGTGATGATTCATTTTTATCATTTATAGTTTATATCATATTGAAACATTCAAACTTTCAAATCAATTCTTGCACAAATCAAATGTTTAATGATATCTAGTAGATAGTTTATCAATGTTTTTGATCAAAAACATCTAGAGATAATTATAATAACTACAATTTGATAAATATCATAATTGTAAGAATTTTAGCTCATGCCAAATGTAAAAGTTCAAAATGTCGAAAGTGAGTCACTTAACCATGTTTTTAATCTTAAAAGACTTTTATGAGGTTTTTAAATGTACACCATTACATAATTATAATACAATACAATAGTGTTTTGTGTCATTAGATTTTTTTTTAAAATTTTAATTTGTACATCATGACTTCAACAATATTTTTTTGTTAATGGTTGAATCCTTGGTTTTGTTAGTTTTTTCACCTTATTTGGACCTTGTAGCCCTTCAAAAACCTTTCCACTGTTATATCAAACTCATTAATTAGACAATTGGACACATCAAATTATCATTTAAATGGTTGAAATTGTTTTGATAATTTCACTCCTAACCTTTCAAATCATCAAAACGTATGTGACAAAGGTTTATGTTTTCAAAATGTAAACCTCTTTTTTGTTGTATTTTTCAATGAAAGCTCTCCAACGAGTTAAAAATCATTTTATTTGAAGGAGATTTGATCTCGCAAATCACATTCTAAACATTCACAACCCCCAAAATGAAAGTTCAACTTTGACAATCCTAAAAGTGCATTTGTATGAATCCCACAGACTGCCACTTCATATGGAAATGTGTTTACATTCTTTTGCACTCATTCCAAATCTAAATGGTTTGTTCAATTCAATTTAAAACTTGAAAGTTTTGTGTTTTGCTTAATCCCCATAATGACATTTTGTTGTTCACACTATTATAAAAACATGGTTTCCATGCCCTTAATAATACAACTACAATAATTGTAAAAGTACACCATACTTGTCCATAATGATTAATTACATATTTTTTCATAAATCTAAAACTAGGTGTATTTAATTTGATTAATTTTGATTGGCATTCTAGTTAGTTTGAACATGTCAAATTACACAAACTCTCAATTGGACAATGTAAGTTTATTAGAATGATTAAAAACATTCATACAAATTTTAATGTGAACTATGACATGTTGCGTATGACTACATTAAGTTAACATTGCTACTTTAAAGTACCACATGTGTAATTAATATATGAAAATTATTCCCAAAATCTTTTTTGAAACATTAATATTATTATTTTGAGTTTATGATAGTGTATAATGCATTGACCATATCTTTATAAGTCCAAGACTACACAATCACGTCTAGACTTGCTATAATGACCATGTGTTTACAAGTTTCAAGAAAAAACAATTGTTCAAGTGTTGTTTGTGACTCTAACAATGAACACATTGTAAAGTGGGAAGTTGTAATCAAGGAGGAGGATTAGCCAAGTGGAGTGAGTTTTGACAAGTCAAGATACAAATTTGTATAAAGGCTAAACCTCGTTGTATTTTGGGGGGTTTTGTTGCAAAATCAAACCATGTGTTTTTTAAGTTTGCAAACTTTTTAATTGCACACTAACTTCACAATTCAATAAATATTCTTGTTTGATGTTATGCCAAGATGTTACCTAAATTAGAAAGGAACACCTATACATATCCACTTCAACCATGAAATTAACAAGAATTAACACAACATTCTACAAAAGAGATTGTCCGACCCTTCAACAATTATGACAACTTGCATTTTAGAAAAATGATAACTTCCTTTGATCATTCTCTAAACAACACATAACCATTATAACAAACAAAAATATATAGTTCAAGCCCAAGATTGTTGAACCACCCTCATAACTTGGTAGAAAGACTTGGGAAATGTTCTCTCCTTCACAAATATGTCAAGTTTCAATAATATCAATTAGACCACCATCACATCCATATTTCTTAACTTGGTTTTTTAATTGTGCATTGCCATATAAGCCTCCTACCTCTAAAACACAATGCACCCAAGCATACTTTTAAAATCCAAGTTCATCATCATTGGCTTCTTCGATCTTTTGCAAGTTCTTATGGAATTTTTCTCTTTGAGATGAAGGTGAAACACATATGGAAGTTGCAAAGGTCTATGGGTTATATGACACTTAATAATAACACTGCATATTAAATACATATTTGTTCCTTCAAAGATTGTTACCTTAAACACCTTTAGATCACCACGCCCAAAAAAAGGAATAGGAACCTGAGTTTCTAGTTGCTTCAATATTTTGAAAGGTGGAGATTATTGAAGTTTGTTATCTCTTCACAATTTTGTGAATTGGGTAATTACAATTGCATGCATAGTAATTTTAATATGCAATTTTTTTCTTATCAAACTTATTATCACAAGGTAGGTGACTACCCAAAAAAATGTTTTTCCACCAAAAAAAGAAATAAAGAATACTAGACTAAGGCCATAAGGAAAAGGCTTGCCATGTGTAGGCTCAAAAAAATACCAACTAGATTAAGTAGTTGAATTAAGTGATTAGAATTCATGTTTTTCCAATATGGTTCAATTTGTCAAACAAATACCTCTCATTAAGTAACATGAAATAGATAAAATGCAAGAAAATTTTCACAATTATATCTAAAGATGTAGTGATTGAACTAATTTTTTAAAAGTTGCCATCATCGAATTAAATTTTCAAGAAAAATTGTAACCCAAAAATGTGTATGTTGCAAATCACAAGAATTTTTGCAAAAACGCAATGAAATATGTAGTGGTTCAATTGCTCCCCAAATAAATGCCATTGTCCCTAAACATCAAGAAAAACCATAAGATTAACTTTAGGTTTGTATTGCAAATCAAGCTCATTTTCACAAGAATCCAATGAAGCAAGGTGAAAGCACAATTATGTGTTTCATTTCGTATGTAACAATTGTAATTGTATTGGATTGTAAATGGACTTAAAATGTGAAGTTGTATTTAACATTAACATTGTCCATTTTTTACTAAGGCATGTTGCAATAAAATTTAGTGGGAATTGTGTTGAATATGGATGAAAACTAAGAAAAGAGTAGATTCATAGTGAACTTTTGAAATGTGATGCATATAACATAAGAAATGTGAACTCAAAAATATGTCATGGTAGTGTCAAAATTAAAAATAAAAAGTAAGTCACCATGAAGTGAAAATTTAAAAAACATAGATGGATAGAAAGTTTCCCAAAACAAGGAATTTTGATTATTTCTTTTTAAATGAAATATTTTTGTTACTTTTCATATTTTGTCCCTTTCATGTTGAAAATCCCAAACTTTCCCATAAATTTCTTGGCCAATCACATATCTAACGATATTTATACGGTGGTTTACCAATATTCTTAACCAAAAACACAAGAGATAGTAATAGAATTTAAAGTTTGATAATTATCATAATTGCAAAAAAATTAGCTAGTGTAAGATGGGGGACATCCAAAATGTCAAAATCAAGCCGTTTAATCATGTCTTTACTTAATAACGTGAGAAAATAAGTTGACACCTAGGGGAGGTTACATATTTCATTTTTCTCAAATGATGTGCGCACATAAAAAAATGTAAGATGCAAATTATTGAAAAAATGACTAATGTTTAATGTTTACATATTTTTAAAAAGTAACTTAAGTTTAAACTGAAAATGTTTGGTGAACCTATACAAAATGTTTTTAATGTATTATAGGAACATTTGAATAAATAAGAATTAAATGTAATGAGTACATCCCACATTGAAATAAACCCACCTTTTCATTTTTATCCATATTTTAAAAATGTTTAATGACATAGTGTAGTAAAAAAGACAAGAGGAGGAAACTAAGATATATATTTCCTATTCTGATTTGTATATGGATTCAAGGAATGATGCTCAAACAAGTTGTTCACCAATCAAATTGTCTCACAAAAGAAGTAAATGTTTCATTATGGCTTTAAATTTACAAAATGAGAATGTCAATTCTAAAATTAGGATTTTGCACTTGTAAATTGAAATTAGACCACCACTTCAATTTTATAGGATCTAATGGATCAAATCATTCTGGACTATCTCTTAAGCTATCTAGTCTTAATGTGACATCGTAAAATTATATGTTCAGTTTAACCCCATTGCAACATATCCCTAAAAATAAAGTATGATCATCCAAATGTAGCATCCCATGCAAAGGTGTCTTTTTTCTAAAGTTTTGACAAGAGAGACTATTACCACCCATTTGTAACCATTGATCCCCAAAATTCTAAACAATCCATCACATACATAACATAACAATTTTCCCACTTGGAGTTCTCAAAAACTTGGGTCTCATTTCCTTTCACCTATCAACTTCCCCATAATCCCAAATTCCCAATTTTTAAACATGCTAAACTTAAGATCATAATGCCAACTTAGATAAACTCCACAATCCCTTAGGGTTTTTCATTACACCCACCATCTCTTGGTACTTTATTCATGATTCTACCTCAATCTCCTAATCCCAAAACTTCCCTATGCAATGAAAATTATGAAAACTCTAGGGACAACTTCAATTAAGGCATTGGCTATGGGCATTCTTCACAACAACCATCACAAGCCCTATCTACCAATCCAAAAAATAGCAAAATTTTCCAAAATTCCAAAATGCTAAACACCAAACCTAGAGAATACTTAGCTTGCTTTTGCCTCCAATCCCAAAACATCAAGTCAAAAACTTAACTTCTCTCACTTCACAAAGCACCACCTTTAAATCAAAATATGCCTCTTCAAATCCATCCTTTCCTCAACAAAATTCACATTGCCAACCATCTTCCATAACATCATATCTTTCATGAAGAGTAAGCAAACAAACATATAAACACACAATGAAGTTATTTTCTTGTTTTTGAATAGGGCACTTATGTCCAATAGCATAGTTGTTCCTTTCAACCTCCTATCAATAGACAAGTTGCCAGATTGAAGCTAAAAAGGTAATTTGGAAACTTGAGACTATGTAAGGTGCATATTGTCATCTGCGACTTGATAATAGGTTGTTCTAAGGCTTGTCCTAGGGTTAGTTTTCATATTAATTATACCTTTAAATATTGTATTATTTTTCATGAGAATATGACTTAAAGGTGTTGATAATTGTCATAGTTATGGCAAGCTATGGCTTGAATAATTTAATAACCTCCTACAAAATTATTATAGTAGATTACTATAGATAATAAAAATGTAATAATTCTAAATCTAAAGAAGGAATTGATTTTTATGGGGAAAAATAAATAAATTTTGTCAATGTGTATGATAACCCTAGGCCATGATAATACCTAGTCGATAGTCCTGGCCAAAGTGAACAATGCACCATTGAGGGATGGATGGTTGGTGAGTAGGAATACTTTCCCATTAGGTTCTAGTTCCCTTGTAACCATAGTGGTTAGCTCACTTCCTTCATGAAAACCCTAGATTCTTTGAGTTTTTGAAATAACCACAACCAATTTTTAAGGAGTTTTAAAAAAAAATAGAGTAGTCTAGACCCAATATTCATTCCAACTTATTTTTTCTAGGGTGAATTTTTGCATCAGAGTAACAAGAAAAAGTCCGGTGTGAAGTTTAGAAAGGGTTATATTTTGGAGGGAAAAAAATCAGAAGTTGCCTATATTTGGACAATGAGTTCCAACAGGTTGCAAGAACAAAGCCCAATTCTTTAAAAAATTCTACTTTGGTAGCTGACCGCAAGGCAAATTTGGCTCACTCTTCTTGTCGATGATCACTACTTGTCCACCTACTTGTTCAAAAATTGAAAAAACCAAAACCCCAATTCAAACGGTATTGAAGCAACAAAATGGTAGAGGAAAAAAAAAAAAAAAACATTGACACTAAATTGATGGGAGCATCTCCTAGTATGTTACACTACAAAAATATTTTTCACATCCAAGTTTAGTTATTACTTTTTTACTACCCCACCCCTAAAACTGAAACTGGGACAGCAAATAGGTCGGGGAGTACTAATAGCAAACCACCTGGACCAATCATTATGATTTGCCAATCAGAAATACTGAGCCACAGTCAGATCATATTTGTTACTGCGGGATCATGGACCAATCATTATGATTTGCCAATCAGAAATACTGAGCCACAGTCAGATCATATTTGTTACTGCGGGATCAAATATTGAGCACCGCTGGAGATGCTCTAAAGAAAAGCGCGTATACACACTAACTGGAACTGGGCTAGGGGTGATAGAGAACGACACTGTAGTGGAACTTCGCTTCAGCAGACACCAAGCAATAGCTCTTCCATTGCTCCATGTTGTTCTAGCTTCTCATGGCCTCCTCGCAACAGCAGCTGATGGCAGTCTTCGTTAATGTAAGGGGAACAAGGAGCTAATGAGGAAGAATTTTTTTTCTTATGAGATTGGCAGGCCTGTTCTTGTGCGACTTTTTTGAGTCCTCAATGTGCAACTTGTGACACTTCGACCCTCAATTCTCCCAAGACATTTCAGCCACTTCCAACTCAAACACTCTACAGCCATTTGTTTGGAAGAATTATCCAGGTGGGTGGTCTTGATTCTCCTCGCAATGCTTCTTTTAGAGAGCCATTATTAGTGCACGTAGATTTGTTATCCTTGTAGGATCTTGGCAATATCATCATCAGATTATGACAACGTCTTCATCGTGCCATGTGACATCCATGCAATTTTGTTGGGTGGGTTTGATGGAGGGGGACTTTGCATGGCAAGCTCTAATAGAATGGGAGGTGTTGATCTGCACATGCAAACCAATTTTGCAGAGTTTTCTTCACAATCTCAATGGTATGTGGTTTGATTGCTTGTGTGGAGGAGAAGACAAAAAAAATTACAGAAATGAGGTTGAATGTGGGGTGGGGTGGGGTTCCTGTAGATGAAAATATTCTATGAAGCTGGTGCAGAAGTTGGCAAATCTGGAATTTGGGATCCATGCACACAACAATACTACTATGTGGACATTTTGAAGAAGACAATGCATGTGCTCCATGTGCCATCCAAGTCCCGCAAGGATTACTGTGTGGGCACCATGGTAGGAGCAATGGCTCTCTGTTCAAATGGCGAGGGACTCGTCATGGCTGTTGAGGATGGCTTTGGAATGTGGAATTTTCGAGAATGTAGGTTTCGCATGCTGGCTACCCCATATGGAGTGAATACTGGATGGCGTATGAATGATGGTGGTTGTGACTCTCGGGGTCGGTTCTGGGCTGGCAGGTTGTTCAAAACAGATGAGACTAGACCTGGGGAAATATATCGACTGGAGACAGATGGGTGCACTGCAACCCGTGTCATTGACAACATATGTTGCACAAATGGCATCCTTTGGAGCCCCAACAACAAGCTCCTGTAAGCACATCTCATCACCAAAAACCTCACATGGTTATAGCAACAACCATCCTTTGCATCCTTCATTAGGAAAAACAAAAATGTTCCTGCTTTACAACTTTTGACCATGCTCCAAATGATGTATGTAGAATAGTTGATTTTGGAATGCATTTTTGTGAGGGCCCTATGACATGTGTCCAGTTGTTCATCACTATAGCCCATTGCAAGCCACTGCTCATGGCAGTTTTGTGGTAAGTGATTATGGGTTCAAAGCACTACTTAGAGAGGCCATGCTAGATATTTCCTAGATGATACCCATTTTTGATACACTTGCACACATTCTTTTGCATTTTAAGATAATTGTAGCACAAGGAGGGTGTGCGCACCTCTATAGTGGATCAATGAGCTTGAATCACACTTATCAACATAATGTCAATCCAACCAAAAACACAAACATTCTCAATCCTAACTATCCACAACATCAATTCATGTGGTTTTCCTATGTTGATTTTTGTTTCAATGCTAAAATTATGCCAAAATGTTTGTTGGCTCAATTTGAACAGATATTGTGGAGATAGTTCGATGAAAAAAATCTATGTGTGGGATTATGAAGAAGAATCAGGTACACCATGCAATCGACGGTTATTCATGGATACATCACGTCACTTTCAAGGAGTACCTGATGGAGCCACCATAGACAACAATGGATTCCTTTGGGTGTGTTTTTTTGATGGACACAAGCTCGTACGAATTTCTCCTGAAGGCTGTGTTGACTTAGTCATGGATCTTCCAGTTAAACGACCGACCCAACCTGTTTGGTATGGTAACAATTTGGATGAATTGTTGATCACTTCAGCCCATTTAGATGTTGATATGTGTCAATATCCTCAAAGTGGAAACATTTTGTGGTTGAAGACATGCTTTCGCGGGGCATTGAAAAATAGATATAATTACAGGCCTTGTCCCTGTGTGTGTCCACCACCCTCAAGTTCATGCCCACCTAGATCATGTCCTAAGCCATGTTCACCTTGCCCACAACCTACCCATTGCCCATCAGGTTCATCTCAAAACAAATAATGCCCCCATAAGTGAATAAGGGTGATCATTTGTAGTGCTGATCTATTTAAAATATTTGCATGATCAAATGTTTTCAATCTTATAATGATCAAATATCATGGCCAGCTTCAGTTGTGATGTTTCTGTATTATGGACACTCCAAGGAAAGGCATGTATTAAGATCAGTTCTTGTTACTTCATCTCAAATCTATTCATGTTTCATGACATGGTGAATGTCTCTTAAATGGAAGTGAAAATCATGCTTGTAGATTCGTGTGAAAAATCATAAATAACACATCTTCATAATATGTATGGCAATTTAGCATACCAGTTATTGATGGTTTCAAATCTATTTTTGCATGAGTTATGGTTTAATTAAGGTGGACACATAATTACTAGCATTTTGAATTGATGTACACAAAGATGTAGACAAACGCTTCAAAAAATCTAATACAAATTGCATTTGTTTCATCTCTCAAATATCAACTCCATCTTGCTAATCATCAGATGAGGCTCTTTTTTCTTTAGCTTCATCATGCAGTCGCTGCAGCTCTTTCTCCAGCTTGTACCCAAATATTTGACGACCAAAGGGGACAATTAAGTTGTATCGTAACACCTGCAGCAGAAGGGAGTGTTGTCACTCAACACAATAGCTTCCATAAAGTGTTCACTTAAAGACCTTGGGTAGTTTCTACTGGGGCTTCTAGAATTTCCTCAGGAATCTGAAAAGACAATGGATACTCTTAGAAACTTTATCAAGCTTATATTGCTTTCCAGGTCTGTATTTTGACAAGCACCCAAGTTCCATGATGGAAGGCATTCTCATTGAAACTAATGCAGAGTTTGAGAATTTACAAGTATACAGGTATAAAGGATGTTGAGAAAGACCTTGCGATTTACATCCTGCAATTCCTCTTCAAATTGCAGGAGCAAAGTTGTCCACTTTTGCTGCTTTTCACACTCATCTCTCTGTGTGTCTTCCAGCTGCTGCTGCCATGCCAACCTCAGTGCAGCCCGCCATCTCCAAATCCGAAACCTAATATCTTTGTTCAGCTCAACCCACTCCGGAGCAAACCCATTCTTGGCAAGAACCCTGTACGCTATGTCCTCATCTGGGTCTGCATGGGGGTTACCCACCATCTCCAAGGGTTTCCCCTTTCCAGACAAATTCTCAAAGTCTCCTTCTCGCTGTGAATGCTGTATGCGCTGCTCCACCACATTCATCAAGTCTGCCTCTGACCTACAGTACCACATGACCAAACCCTCTACAAATTCTCAAGAAAGAAAAGCATAAAAGAAACTTGCCTCTTCTAGAACAAAACAACCTCCAGATACATGAACAAAATTATGCTCAAAGATTAGTGCCATTCATCACATACCAAAGAAATCATGTGAACACATCATTCAAGCATGGTCAGTATTCGAGCAAACCTAACACCATTCAGAACAAACGCACTCCTCTTATCTGAGCTTCCATATTCATCATCTTAGTGACAAAAATCAGTGTGGCACATGTACGAAACTGAATATGAATAGCCAGAAAGCACGGCAAGCTCTCTTAGCCGGGATCAGCAGCAAAAGCGGCAACAAGCTCAAGACCCGGATTAGGTCAAACCCTACTGTATTGACATCTGCATGAAGAAGAGCAAAGAACAGAACCCCCCGTACCTGACGAAGTCATGGCGACCACGAAGCTCCGGGGGCAGTCTCAACTCATGGAGCCTCTCAAACACTACTCGAATCCTCTCTGCCACATTCTTGGATGCGGCAGCCGCTTTCTTCTTCGTCTTATTATTATTGCCGAGCTTTAACGCGTCGTCCCCAAACAACGACTTGTCCCTGTCGTCGGAAACACTGGAGAACGACGACGCCGCACATGATACACGCCAGACTTCCCCAGAAATCATACAACGACAAATCCGGCGGCTTGTGTTAGACATGCGGACGCAAGAAGACAAGCATCCAGAAATTGTTGTTGCCATGGACACACAGCCCGCTACGAGCATTGCGATGGAACGACCGTCGTCGTTCCATCAAAAACACAACGACAAGAAACTCGCGCAACAACAACAATAACACCAGGGCAATGGCACGTCTGATCGATCACAAGGAAACCCTAGGAAACCCTAATCAGAGTCCTCATCAAACAAGTCATCTATCACAGCACTGACACCTAATGCAGTCGGTAGCAACACAAGTGTGCAGAGTTAGCCACAAATGGGGTATCTGAAGAATCTCCATGTCTTGGAGCATTTGCAGATGCTGGCAACCCTATCTTGACCCAGGTATGTACAAGATAGATTTGGTTCAGAAGAACCTCTTTCGTGCAATTCTTTTGGGAGTTTTTCATTAGGACATCAATATTTGTGTCCTGCTAAGTCATATAGTTTGTCACATCATGAATTATGCTGTTACAACTTCACAGGGTTGTTCTTAGGATTTCAAGCCAATTTTGTACTTGGGTTTGTCACACCCTTAACTGATGGTCATCATAGTTTTTTGGAGTTCTCTGGAGTCCTACTTGAGACAAGTTTCTTCCTGGTTGTAGGCAGGATTGAGCTTGCAGCTCTTGTTTGGTCCACACATAGCTACAGCAGCAGCTCCTTGGGTTGTACACTTACAGAAAAGGAACCAGGACCTTGCGGGGCTGCCAGCAGTGCCATCATTATGGATGCTCCAAAGGTGAAAGAGCTCATGATGTGATTCAATTTTCAGGCTGCCAGGTTTTCTTCTCATCACCTATATGAATGACCCATTTTTCTTGTTTGCATTAGAGACTCACAATTACAATGGTGTGTCAGATTTCTTGGCCATTTTGTCAATTTGGTGCAGAATTCCTTCAAGATGATGTGCATATGATACACAAGAGTTACAATAAGGTTCTTGATACTGTCTATTGGTCATAGAGACTTGTTTGTTGATTTCTTGAGTCCACAGTATTTCTGTCATGTTCTCAATAAGGTAAAGCAATACCGAAGATGCAGGACTCAGTTTTTAGCATGTAAGGATGTTTCTTTGATTGGAATATGGCAACTTGATAGGCAATAATTGGGAAATACTTTATTCAATTGCCTTAGAAGGGCAGCTGACCATTGGTCTTCGCTCAATAAAAAAAAGGATGGTGACTTTCATGTCGGTGTAGAGTTCAGTAGAGAACCTTGCTAGCCAGAGTTGCAAAATGATCCACTTGTGGATAATAGACTCTCTGTGCTATAATGCTGGCCTATGTGGGGAAGCATATTGAAGGCATGCTCCAAATGGTGGTGTGGTGTGTTGAAGTTGTCAAGGTACTTCAATCAAAGCCATAACTATTGCAAATTATAGTTGAGGGACCCTAAGGCAAAAATTTGAAATGGATTTGCGATTTGGAGTTCAAGACCGTAAAGTAGAGTGTATTGAATTAGCTGTACAGAGCGAAGTGCCTATGCAAAATAGTACTCTCCTCCAGAAACAAGAAGAGGGTTTATAACATCATGGTTCATAAGATGATACTTGGTCTTCAATAGGTTATTTGTCTAAGCTTTAAGTCCACTTTTTGCTAAGCATTCATAGTGAAGAAGGGAGTAAGAAATGGAATTGTGCATGAAGAAAGTGTGCAGAAGATGGTGCATTTCGAAATCCAAAAAGCTTAGAAAATTCCCTAAACACAATGTGACCAAAGTAGGTAGTTGTAGTAGTAGTTGTTGTTTGTTGTAGTAGTAAAAGCCACATTATTGGCCGATCGTCATAGTGTGAAATGTAATGTTTAGTCTCCACTATCGTTGAGCATCATGTATGTATGCATTTAGCAACCTTGAAGTCTATGAATTCAAGTAATTTCTATGCTATGAACAATGTGATGGGTTAAAAATTTGGAACTTTTAAAAATAATTATAACACGTTCAAGCTTAGATAATTTTAATGTGAACATTTTGATGTGGTGTTCAAATTTTTAAATAGCAAATGAAAAAGGGGTGCTAATTGGAATGGTTCTCAATCAATTTGGGAGGAAGGTGTCTCTTGTTGGATCCATTGAAAGAGGTTATACATCTTCCAATAGTTAGGAACTAGGATTTTCAAATGCTTAAATGTGTTGGGCTACCATTGTACTTGAAAAAGTGGGAGGCGAGGTTGAAAACATTCAATGAATTAGAGAATGTGATATTGAAAGAGTTTGGGTTTTTGACATGTGCATGTTGAAGATGGTACTCTTGTCTTGGGCACATGTGCAACCAAAGCCCCTTACTTTGCCCTCTTTCTACCAACAAAAAGGAGGCCATAGGTTATAAAATAGGCACATGAGGGGTTGCTTCAACCCCTACAAATCTATCCAAGGGTAAAACTTTTGTTCATTTTTTACTTGACATGGGTAAAGTCATGAAAGTTATTTTATTTGATGTAAAGGTAAATATGGATATTTTTTACTTTGTTAGGGTTCATTTCATAATACATTTATTTCAATTTAGTTTGAGTTGGTCTTTTTCATTCCTAAATTTATTTATTTTTAAATTTATGAATAGGGTTTTGTGAGTGTAAAGCTTGTCACTTATTTTTATTTTTTGTATTTTAAAATTGGTTATTATGAATATTGTGACAATTGGCATTATGTTATTGATTTTTTTCTTTTTGATCATGTTGAAACTTTGATAATTAGATGTTGTAAGAAGGTGAAAGTGATTTAGGTTAAAAATTTACTTTTAAAATTTGAGGTGTCACTCTTTTCACTTGTAATGTTTATTATATGTAACACATCATAACATGTTGCACATTGAACCTTTCCTATCAAGAGATTAAACCATGTAAAATTTGGTGGAAAAAACCTAGGTAATGTACACATTAGAATTTGATAAAAGGGGTTATTTAGCGAATGATTTTGGAAAATAAAAGATAAAAAACTCTTAGTGGCATAATATATAACATATGGAACATTTATGTATTTGGTTAGGAAGTTGGACCTTTTGTCAATTTTAAAGTTATGTTTGTTATAACACCATTAAAACTTTAAAAAGTCATTGGGTTGTAGTTTTTATGATGTGTGAATATGTTGAAATTGTTGTTGATTTTTAATTTCTAGGGACAAATTATTTAGTTGATATATTTTTACATTTAATGACTCGTGTTTACATAAGATTATGGATGGATTTTTGAATGGATGTGACTTATCTAATGTTTATAACATCATTGATGGATCACATATTCCACTTTTTCAAAATTTGAATAATTGAATTAATATAGGTTAAAAAGTTACAATTTCATTGTTTTGTAAACGATTTACGATATGGACAAATTACTTTAGATCATATGTTGTTTAATTTCAACAAAATAATCACTATGCCAAAACATGATATTCATGATTTGATCACCTTATTTTTAATGCCCAAACCTAATCATCTAATTGTATGTGACATGCAAAATGCCTTGTAATAATTATTACAATTACATGATTGCAATTATTGTTTCCATTTGTCATATTTATAACTTAGGATGCAATAAATATCAATTAATCCTTCTAAGCAAATGAATTGTGATTGATTTTTCATCCACTTAATTTATCACACTAGTTATAAATGTAACTAAATATTGTTCACAACAATAACATGGAACTATAAATTTAATATGTATATTAAGTTTTACCAAAGATATATTATGTAATTATGTAAAGGTAAGTTGGGGCTAGTAATAAGTAGGTAGGCCAACATGTTTACATATTTACTTATGTTAACTTACTTATTTGACATATTTATTTATTTAACTTCAATTATTTACTTATGTTTGCTTACCTATCTAATTATTTGACCTACTTATTTACTTAAATATAAAGTACCTACATATAACATACTTACATGATAACCTATGTTAAATAGATAGTTACTTAAGTCACTAAGTTGGTAGGTTAACTAGGTTACATAATTATATTTAGGTTCAAATTAAATTATAGGTATTTAAAAAATGGGTAATAATTAAATTATTTTTGTATGGGACAAAAGATGCAAAATAATGTCACATAATATTTCCTTTTCATGAAATTTATCCCATATTTTTTGTTAATAAGTTCAACTATGTAAACTATATAACTAAATGAAAAAATTATCTAAGTCCAACCATTATAATAGTAGTCACACTTACCCTTTTATAGCTTTTTTTCATTATTTTTTAGAACTAAAAAAAAACAATTTTTATAGTATTATGTTAAACTTTATGTTTTAAAAAATCTCCAAAAACATGTCATTTAAAAAATTCAAATTGTTTTATTTTGTATTTTTATGGCTTAACCATTATTTAAATGCATTGGGTACACTGGCATAACATAAAAAATGTTTTTGTGTATTTTTTATTTATTATATTGACCACAATTTTTTTTGGGTATATATAATAATATACTGAAAATACATCATATGAAAACAAACTTATTTATAATTTTTTAAAATAAAACATACACAAAATAATATAATGGTTAGAATTGATAAAGCTACATGTTAATATGTTTACACCCGTCTACACATGATAAATATACTAGAAATATTCAAAATGTTTACATTAGAAAAATCTTGTTCATTCCAACCATGTGTTTATAATTAAAATGTGACTATTGTCCAAATCTATTCATTTAATGGATCACACACATTTGTTTCATCCATGTTAAAAATCACATATGTTATCAATTATTATTAGATTCCAATAATGAATGAAAACCAAGTAAATTTTGCAATTGTTTTAACATATTTTACCAACTATATAACTTATTAGACCACATGTCACAAGTTTGTTATTGCAATTGATTATCAAAGTTTATAAAATTATATTTAATGTTACAATTGGTGATAATTGACTTCCACATTATTGTTTAAACTCCATATTGAAAATTCTCTTAGCCCATATTAACATATTTACAAAACAAAAATAGCTAACCTAGCTTTAATCTATGTATTAAATAATGATTTAGTTCATTTTAATATCTCGGCCATCCAATATAATAAAATATGAATATAATTTTGACACATGTCCATTTGTGAAGGCCAATTATGTGGTGACACTTATTAAAATGATAGGTAGCCTAATTATAACTAGTGGTAACCCGTGCCTGTAAGGCACAACACGGCACTGATGCAGTGCAACAGTGATGACAATTGGCGATGTTTCACTTGATGATCACATTCATTCCTGGTATGTTTGCATCTAAGGTTGCAGGTACAAGCATGAATCGTTGGGATGAGCCTGCATGGTCACTTTATCTAAAATCCATTACATGCCTAGAAATCTTATGGAGGGAATGTCTAATATATATAAAAGCCCCAATTTAGTCTAATGCACTCTAATCCAACCCATCCCCTTGGACGAAACCAAAGCCCAAGCCTTGAAAAAAAACTTGGAGTCCAAAGGAAACCCAAAAGAACTTCATACCCACAAGAATAATCACTGCAGCACCTCGCGGTAGACCACATTATTGGTGTAAACGCCAGCAAGGGCCCCATTCAGAGCCACCCTGCTGCGACCTCGAACTAGCACCTGGACACCTCGCCGTGAGCCGCACCGATAGAAAGCCACATAAAGCTGCCCGTGGCAAAAAACAGGCTTGGGCAGGTACACCCCCACTATCTACAGTGTCTGGCCTTGGGCCTTATTGATAGTCATGGAAAATGCGGATCGCAACAGGAACTACCGCCGGCGGAGATTAAAAGGCATCCTTTTCATGTCGGAGGGAATGATGCTGAGGCGGGGAATGAAAACACACCTGCCTTTGTCCGGTCCTGTGACAATTTCAGCATCAATTATGTGCTGCATCAACTTGACCACAATAAACCGAATGCCATTTGTAAGGCCGCCCGGCATATTCCGCAACAAAATCACCAAGCAGCCTTCTTGCAGGGTCAAAGTGTGGGGTGGCACCCCTGACATGCTAAAGGAGTTTAGAAACTCGGTGGGGTAAACCCCTTTTTGTTCGCCTTGCACAACAAAATCAACATTGTGGTACGTGCGTCGCTATGCTAGTGTGCCGTCGGATGTGGTGAGATCAAAGCAATTCATGATGGCAGTGTTGATGTTGTCAACATCCTTGTTCAGAGGAGTTAAAATGGCCTTCTGAATGATGTGCTCATTGCATGACTGCGAGTTTGTGAAGCGGCTAAGGTCATCGTAAACTTCATCCACCAGGCTATCAATGGTGTTACCCTGGTAGGACATGTCTTCTGGGATCAAAACAGCCTCCTCCCCAACCTCAGGAAAGACTTGCTCTGTGCCCTCCCAAATGCACTGCAAGTAGTTTGCCCAAGCTTGCTGTTGTTGAGCATCGACCGTAGCATTGGCTTCGCCTTGTGCTAAAAGCTTCTGAACACGCATGTTTTCATGCAGCTGACGCACTTTAACACGGTGCCAAAGGACTACAGACCTCTTGAAACTGGCATCCCCAATTTGGCCTCTCCTGCCTCGAGGAACCACACGCAATATCTGCCTAAAATCACCTCCCATGACAATAACCTTGCCCTCAAAAAGCATGTCTTTTAAGGCAGGGTCAACAGCACCCATATCATGTTGGAACGTGAGGTTCACAGCTTCAAACACATGCTTATGGGCCATGGGTGCCTCATCCCACACAATGAAGCGTGCAGCCCGAATCAAGGCCGCTTGTGGACTGTTCAGGGGAAAATAGCAAGCAAAGGAGCCACAAAGGCTTGTTATGGGAATTTTGAAACGTGAGTCAATTGTGCAACCGCCCTCCAAAAGCAAGGTTGCGATGCCAAAAGATGTCATCAACAACGCTATGTCACCAGTAGAGTACACCCTGCTAAGTAGGCACCCGTAGAGAAAAGTCTTACCAGCCCCTCCCAGCCCATCAACAAAAAAAGTTTTATCCACCGGTCTGGGGTCAAAGACTGCGTCAATGACATTGTCATAAATGGAGCGCTGGTGCTGATTTAGCAAAGGCACATCCCGAGCAAACTGCTAAGCTTATCGCGTCACATTGTACCTGGCCCGCTCCTCAAATACAGCGGCATCCCCCAGGGCAACCAGCTATGCAAGGATAGGCAACTCAAAATCCTTTAGGATTATCCCCCCTTGGGCCTATAATAGCTGCTCCATTTCCCGCAAACCCTGGTCAAGGATGGCCTGGTTCAGCTGCCGATTGGGCGTTACTTGCGCGATGTAATCGGGGACGAGGGGGGGGTTATAATCCAGAAGGGCACAATTATTCATGCTTACAGCTAGCAAGGAAATCTGGTCTGCAATAGGATCCAGCAGCTCGTTGGGCACCACCTGAAGGAGCTTGGCCTTAAGTTCAGCAGACGCAATCTAGTGGGATTTACAGCACCAATATGTGGTAAGACTCATTAAATGAAATGTGCGGAATGATGCTAAGGGATCAACTTTCTAGTACATTGAATCCAACAATCGGCCAGTCAATAAAGAAGTTTCCAGGCAACAATTCAAAGAAGACAACAGAGCACAACTTATACCATCACAACCCAACGAAAAGGAGGCTTGTAATATACACTTCCTTTGTGGAGGCCTTTTGGCCACTCACTTGGCGTGCTTGGTGTAGGAAATCCTTCGTAAAGGTTCCGTTATGCCTATCCCACAGTCACCCAGGATTGATGACGTTGTTGAAATCAGCAGGCTAGCAAAAAACTATCGCAAGCTTCTGGGCAATTACACGCCAACAGCTTCTGAAAGGCACTGGTCCCATTCAGCAAGCCACGTGCAAGGCAGGCAGCTTTAAAAGTGGGGTGCACAACTGTGGTAGGCGTGTGTGGCCAGTGGGTAGTTCTGAGGTCCTTCAAGCATGTGGCCCTTGCAACATGGGTAAACAAAACTTGCAGATAATAACGCTTACCCTCTAAGGGTTGCACAAAGTACATGCGCCCCATAGTTCCCAATGTGACATGATTGTTTCAGCCTACACCCCGCCACCCCGCTGCTTTTTTTTGGAGGTGCCATGCATTTTTGGATTTACTCCACACAGCGATTTCAAGATAATCAAGGTATAGTGTAGTCAGCGCAGTAGGCAGTGGCGGTGCAGGGTCATTGATGTTGCGAGCCAAAGTGGCTGCAGCCCCGTATTCAGATTTGGCCTTTCGGTTGAAGTCACACCACCCAGTCAAAGTGGTGGAGTTGTTGCGCATCATGGCTTCCCCAACCATGGTCCCCTCAGAAAAATAAGTGGTCCGCTCATTAGGCAGATGAACAGCCAAGCGATAAACATTAGGGTGCATGTTGTGCAAGTCAAAGGCAAGAAGTCGATGGCAAGCTTCGTTGGCATTGACATACCGCCCATCGAGGTAATTTTGGACTTCATCTCGGGTGGCAGGCACATTGTTCCCATCGGCCCCACCTACAACTGCCTTAGGCGCCACAACTGGCAGAGCCCCAGCTTCCGACTGCACCATTGCCAAAGCATGGTCATGACCCTTGTAAACATACTTGTAAAGGTATTTCACAGTCGTGATGGAGCTTGGTATTGTTGAGGCGCACCCATCGCAGTCGCTGCCCCTCAACCTTGGAGTACTAATCAACCACCCACTATTAATATAGCCTCTTGCCATAAGTGAACGTGTTGTTGGTGGAAGGGTTGCGGTCATGCATGAAGTAAGCCACGAATTCCCTAGCAGTAACCTTGCGAACGATGCACCCTGCGGCAGCTCCTTTGCCTCGGCCCCTACCCTTACCACGGCCCCTACCCCTACCCCTGCCCTTACCTCCACCATGCCCGGGGTCCACTCCTAGCTCCGCATCAGGTTGTTACTTATCTTCAAATGGTTGTTGTTGCTCGTCCTCAAAGCTTAGCCCATCCACAACCGCAAGGGTAGCGCTAGTAATATTGGATGCCAGCCAGGCTCTCTGTGTGGGTGGAACAAGACAAAATGCAGAGGGTCATAAGCACAGTGGGCATCACTAATCCTCCATAACCCCACGCCCCTAGCCCGCACCATGATGTCTCGTGGATTGCTACCTTCAAGGTCATTGTCTGGGTCACCATCGCCTGTGAGCAGGCATAAAAGGGAAGACAAATCAAGCACAGCCGAAGTAGCTGCTTAGCTGATGGAAAGAACGTGCTGTTGCGGAACGTAGCAATTAGGACGACCAGCACCATCAAAAATAACACAAAATGAGGCACCAAAAAGCAACCATGCAACCACCCCATTCACTCACTAAGCATCAAGCCGACCACCTCGCTGGATGTGGGGGTGTTATAGTGGCAACGGCCAACGCTGCCAACAACACGGATGACAATCTCATAGTTAGCCAAGTCTTGAGGGGGCAAATCCATGGCTTGCACAAAGCGCTGAACACAGACATTGCTCCCCAAAAACATCTACTACAGCTCCTATAAAGTGTGACGGTCCAGGTCTACATTGCCTCGACCGAGAGCAGCAAAACAAGCAGTAGCCTGAGCATCCACATTGTCTATGATATATAGCTGGGCAAACTGATGGGGGGTCCCTTGAGGAGATGTCAATGGCCCTAGTAAATGATGCATAACGCCCCTTATGACAATCATACTGACCCCATTTACGGGTGACTGGATGTTAATGCCAGAAGAGGCCATCTACAAGGAGGAATTGTATTTCCGGATGTGCTTGCGTAAAGATACGGTGGTAGGGGGGAGGTGTGCACCAGGGGCAAGTTCAGAAGTGAGTAGGTCCCGCAATGGTTGAAGAGGAGGAATGGGGAAAAGGGCGTCACAGTTGCAAAATCTGCCTTTAACACAGCAAAGGTCTGTGTGTCCCTGGGAAGCTTCATCAAGCCAAATCATAGCTCGGCAATGCTAGCACTTAGCTATCCTACACCCTATGTCAAGCACCGGAACACTAGCCTCATCAAATTCTGAAAAGGGGACGCAGGCTACTATGTGCAAATCTTACTGACCCCGTGCCTACCGATGCCGCTCGTGGTCGCGATCCTGTTGTTGCTGGTGCTACTGGTATGTTAGCTGGGCACCGGCCTCTGCCTGTTGCTTGTAGTTGTGGCGCCGCTCCTGTTGCCGCTCCTGGTTTGTCAGCTGAACACGGGCCTCTACGTGTTGCTCGCAGTCGCGATCTCGCTACTCCTCCCGCTTTTGGTCTGTTAGCCGGGCACGGGTCTCTGCGTGCTACTCACAGTCGCGGTCCCGTTGCTGCTGCCGAACTGCGATGGACATGCGATCCAAATAGTTCCGCTGGTAGTCAACGACAGATAGCCTGTTCCTGGAGGCAGCGTTCACAGCAGCCGTAACGCCAGTCGACGCAACGTTTTGCAGGATGTGCATGAGGAGGTACAGGGAGGTGAAGTGCACCGTCACTGATGGCTGAGTGGTGGTAGCCAGGGGCCCTAAATGGACTTGGAAGGTCCAGCCCCCTGTGGGAAAAAGGAGGTGTTGGTCAGCTAGTTCTGCTGCTAGCAGTATGGTAGTATAGTCTGCAGATGCTGAGGATCTCTTTAGCCTTTTGCTTCACCTGGAGGCTCCTAGGCTTGAATTTGTTGGTGCATCAACTGCAGCTGCCGGAATCTAATATATAATTACAACATGGTGTGTGGGTGTGTGTGTCTGTCTTTTACTTATCTTTTACTTTTTTTTTTCTCTAATGTCATTTCGCTTTCATTACCTCTCTGGCGTAATCCCATTGGCTCCCGTTCCCTGTGGAGTGTTTTGGGGGGTGGGGGAAGGGAGAGCTCGGTGAAGCACGGGGTGGGGGGGCAGTAGGGGGGGGGGGGGGGGGCACAGGCAGGGAAGGAACGGGCGGGGCAGGGCAGGGCAGGGCAGGGCAGGACCTGTATCTAATCAAACAAAAATACAATTTTTTTAAAAAATTATTTTCATTATAGAAAATATTTAAAAAATTATAATCTTTTTTATAAAAAAATAAAATAAATAAATAAATACATAAAAACAAAAAAATGAAGATAGACAAATAAGAATACAAAAAATAAAAACATGAAACAAATAAAAAACTATTAAAAAAGGAATGGAAACAAATGAAACAAGAAAAGGGGAATACAATAAATTAATTTTAAAAGAAAAAATTCCAAAAATGAAAAAACCAAATAAAGAGTAAAAAATAAGAAAAGCCCTACTTGAAAAAAAATGAGGTGTGTCTTCTTTCTCCAAACTTCAAACTTGCATCCAAATAAAAAAATATATAAAACAATAATAAAAATAGAAAATACATAAAAATAAAAAGTTAAAAGTTAAAAGTTTCTAAAACATGAACCAAGGTGGCCGAAGGCCACGGGCACCCACTAGTTTTCATGAATGCAGAAGTTCATCGTTAGGTGGGCTAGAGAGGTCTATAGCCTTGGAGGAGAGGAGATTTGCCAGGAGCCCCTGGTCAAAACCTGATTTCCCCGGCCTACCCCTCTCCCGTGCCCAGCCCGCCCATACTGGCCCACCTTCATTCAGAATCCGCTACCACCATCCTGCCTACAGCGTTGAGCTCGAGGGAACACAAAACCCCCTTCCCAAGCCCTATCACTAACTGACATACAGACCAAGTGAATTAATATATAGGATATATAAGTTATTATAGACTAATAACTAAGTTACGTTAAGATAGGCTAACTATTATTACATATATATATATAAATAATAAATTACACTAGTTATTAATAAAGTTAGGTAAACTAGGCATATAATTAATGGCATCATACAGAACATAAATTAGATTTATTTTTTAAAGTATAATTATACTTTTTAACATACATTTAAAATAACTTTCAAATGTTATATGTATAAAATGTGTAAATTCCACAAGATTATGAATTATATAACATTATTTGATATTTTAATTCTAAAATCCAATAATCTAAAATTAATATCCTTCATAAGCAATATATTTAATTTATATAAATTTTTTTAAATGTTGAATAATTATGACATATTGTTGACTAATATATCTGAATAAAGTATATATTGTTAATTTTAAATTATTTGTTATATTTTAATTATCATATATTTTAAATAAAATCTTAAAATATCATTTAAAGTTAATATTGGTTTAAAATTTGGGAAATATATCATTTATTTACTATTATGTTAACTAAATATCTGTTCCATTTATATATCATGTTCTTTAATTGTTTTCTTCAAAACAATGATCATTGAAGTATTATTAAATGAAATAATTAAATTCTTCATTTTTAAAATTAACCTTAAAAAAGATTTTGGGCAAAACATTAATGAACTATGAAATATTAAAGTTGAAATATTATGTATATTAAATTTAGATCAAATATTATTTTTAAAAATGTGAGATATATTATTTATTTATTATTATGTTACCCAAACATTTTGTTTCATTTATAAATCATGGACTTGAGTTTTTATTCAAAAAAATGGTTATAAAAATCTTATCAAACAAGAATTCAAATTTTAAATTTTAAAAATGAAGTTACATTTTTCAAAGGAAAAAAACATAAATGTGTGCATGATTATAAAAATAAAAAATGAACTTTCAATTTTGTCATTTGAACAAACTATTGATCAGATATTGAAAAAGAAAGTTAACATTTGTGCAATGTTAAAACAAAACATGGATTAAATCAAATGCACCCCTTTACAACTTCATAACAAGTGGGTGTTTGCAAAAAAGTTTATTTCCATTCTTGGGTTAAAAAGTCACCTTCACAACTACCACAATGATGTTCAATTGTGATTTCTTAACCAAGTATTCATTAGTGAATATTCAACCTAGGTGGTGCATGTAGGTTACATTTCCTAAATGTTTATCTAACTACTTAAAATAAAATTTAAACCTAACTTCAATAATAACACATGTCAACAATTCAAGGATGAAAATAATGAAATTATATAATGTGTTTAATATCAATAATTTTTGGTTAAATAATCATATAAATTATATATATATATATAATTTGTACAATTTGATGTATTTCATGATTATGTAATCACAAGTGCATTCATAACATTATGTGACTAATAGTTCAACTACCATGCCACACGGTATTGTTTATGATTTGTTGTCTTATGGCATTTGTCCCAAGGCAATTATGAACATTTTTAATTGCATCTACCCATTACTATTAAAATATAACTAAAAAATTAATGGTTATTTTTAATTTTTTTCTAATGTTATTTGAGATGAATAACCAAAACAATGTTGACCAACAAGTTACATAGGATCATATTTACTTAAACTTGTTTACTAACCTAAGCCTACCTACCTATTTACTTAAGTTTAGTTATCAGCCTACTTATCTACATATGTTTCTAACTTAGGATTATAAGATACATAATTTTAGGTTAATAAATAGGCTTGGCCATATTGTCCATGTGGTTTTACTATGGTTAAATACATGTTTATATTTTTGAATTCGATAAATGCTTATTATTTATATTTCCTAGTTGTAATAATAAAAATCATTATATATTTTATTAAAAATCATAAAAATCACATGATGAATAATGTAAATTATCACAACCAAAAATATTATTAATAATAAAAAAAAAAAATAGATTTTATTAAGCAATCATGTAATCATTAATGTTATATATTATTACAAAAATAATAAAATGTGAAATGATATATATCATGTTTTGGTGTAATGAATGGACAAGGTTGGTTCAAAACAATGTGTTTATATACCTTGTGCTATCATTTTTTATGGTCACATGAGGTCATGGCTTGGTGGTTAAGGCTTTTGAAGTGTGGCGAAAGACATTGTGAATTCAAATGTCATTTTAAGCATTTATCATTCAAAAAAAGAATATCAAGTTTGGGTATCTAATGACCAATACAATGTCAATCAACAACATTTATAAATCCTAAATCAAAGGTGGTAACATTTTGGATTCATCTATAATTCAAAAAAAAATTAAAAAATTTAATGCCATTATAAATAAATATAAATAATTTAATTTTTAATTTTTAAAAATCAAATTATTAATGCCATATCAAACAGTAGCCTTAATCATCTTAATCATTTTGGATAATGATCTTAGTCATTTTACACAATTGTTAATCATGTAATTTTAGTCATATATATGTCCAAAACAATTAGTTTATGTTGATTAAACTTAGTTTCATACATGGTTTGGTGTGATTAAAAATTTAACTACACTCAATCACAAAAATCAACATAAAAATGAGTTTTATAAAGGTATTCAATTTGAATTTGAAGGGTAAAAATCGATGGTTCGGGGTTAGGTTATATCCTGAACCTGAGTTGACATCAAATTGTTAGAATTGGCACAAGAACCAAACCATGGAAAAAAATGTTTTGTTAGATCCAGAATTGGAACAAGAACCTTGAAAAAATACTTTTGAAAACAAGGTAAGATACATATGTAAAACAATTGATTTTTTCAAAAGTTAATAAGTAGATTGAACTTTAAATTGATTATTAATTCTAATTACTTATTCAACTTTATATTTACATAGACCCCTATTTCAATTTGTCATAAAACTTTGTACTCAAATAATCTTTAGCATTGGGGAATGTGTATTGTGAACATGGAACTAAACTTAGTCCAAAACCGAATTTGGAGGTTCTTGATTTTTTTAAAAATGTGATAGAACCAAAATCAAAGGTTTCAAATTTTGGAAGAACTTGGCTCAAACTTGTATTTGGAAAACCATCACATAAGTTTTAAAATGTTAGAACTGGACTAAAGGTTATTTTAAAAAGGAAGAATTGGACAACATTAATAAATACCATAGTTTTGTAGTAGTGGGTGGTATGTCCATTGATCATGCAAGATGTGAAATTCAAAAATTTACACATAATGGTGGGGAAGTGTGTGAAAGCCTTTATGGATGTGGGTTTGGCATATTGACCAATGTCTTTCCAAATTTTATTACTGAATGTTTTGCTTTACAGAAAATGTTACCATAATGCCTTTTCAAGTTCAACAAAAATTATATTATTTTTTAAATTACCAAAATTTTGAGAAAATTGAAGTCCCTTCATGCTATTTTGTTTAAAAAATTATTGTTTACTTAAGCCAAAATTTCATAACATTTTAAAGCTATTTAAAAAAATTCTCCTTTGCCACTAAACACTCCCTAACAAGCGAAAAACACTTTTTTTTTTGCACGAAAATTAAAATTTCAAAATAAAATAATTATTTGGTAGTGAGATGCCAAACTTGAAAAGGTACTACAATAATCACTACTACAAGGTGAAAATCATATCAATGAAAACAACTCTAACATTTTTATTTTATTTTAGGACAATTGTGATCAAAATTTGGAGGTGGTTTATTTGAATTTCATACATTATGGTATTGTCATGATGACTTGAACTATTGTATTATGGGAGCCTTGGGAAGGAAATATCAATTGATAAACCTCATGTGCCTATAGTATGTCTTGTCCAAGAAGGCACAAAATTTAATCAATATGAAACAATAATGTTTTAGAAAGTTAGTTTTGTTATTTATGAACAATTTAAATGTCCTCTTCATAATCCTTTTGGAGATGAAACTTTTACCCCTATGCACCAACCATTAGATGTAGATTTTTAGCCAAAATATCATAACAATAAAAATATTTGATAGCTTGGGACATTCAAACTTTTGAAAAAACATGAAAACAAGTGAGAAATAAATTGTGTTTTAACAGCTATTTGGCCACTTGCATAGGTGTTTTTTTAAGAGTATGGGCTCATATATAACATCACCTTCAACACACCCTAAACCATTAAACAATATGGAATGATAATTGGAGATTTCACAACCTATATTTACATTAACTTTATCACAATGATGGCAATTTCATTGGGTAGGTGATAGAAGTGGGTGCAGTATAAGCAAATTTATTACATTTTTCAACATGTTATGTATCGTCAAAAAAATAAAAGAATTCATTCATCATTTGATTGGAATTGGAGCAAAGTTTAATGTTTAACAAATCATTCGAAGCAAGTTGACTCTTGTCCTATCTAAAAAATGTAAGAAAATCCAAAATGGCAAACTATTGTAAGTTTTGAAAATGGAACGTACAATACATTTATTCACATTTGTACTCTATTTTTTTGTTCATCTTTTTTCATGAATGTGGGGTGGAAGAAAGTCCATTTGATCTATATTGTTTAAGATAGTACATCCAACCCTAAATCAATTTAAAAAGCAAGTTGGTTTATATTACTTAAAACTTTAAACATAATCCAAGATTAACAACTAGTTCTTGTTTATGGAGATGGACAACTTATATTACATAAACACATATATTAAATACTATTTTTTTTTCGTTTAGCTCTACTTTTGAATTTTCTTAGTCAAATATTTTGATGAATATATGTGCATGGCAAAATTAATGACTCTAATATAAACTTTCATTCAAATGATCCTTTCGTCCATTCCAATGTTTCGAAAGTTTTCAACCCTTCACATTTTATCCATGCTTAAAATATTTGTTCACATCATCAAATATTTTATTGACTTGATAAGATATATTCAAAAAAGATCTTTCAAGTTCACTTGCTCACAAGCTAAAATCATTGCATACAAGATTATGGATAGGGTTATAATGTAATATCCACCATATTAATTAGTGTATGGTTTGCATCCATTGATGTTAATAAAATATGTTCTACCATATTTTAGTGGAAGACCATGAGATGTAAACCCAATACAAATATTGACAAATCAACTACATGAGTTGGGGAATTCATAAAAATATTGGTTGGACACACAAAAAAACACATCCAAAACTTAATATAACAAGTATGTCTGGACACAACATCATCTAAAGAAGAAAATTCAATTTGGCAATTATGTGTTTTTAATTTCCAAAAAATAATAAAATTAGCAAATTCAAGAAAGGTGGTATGAATCATACACAATATAATATTTATTACCTAAAATTTTATATTATCGCTCATTTTGGATAAGTTTGAACCCAATCGTGTTGGTTAATATTAATACACTTGAACCATACAACTATGTTGATTAAATAATTTCAAAACCAATAATCAAATAGGCTAGTTGGGAGTGTGTGGAAATAGGTAGTAATCCACACATAGAATTTGCAATTACACCAATATATTGAAATATGATATCATAAGTATAATTACTTATGAAAAAACAAGTAGGTCACATGTTATAAGTTGGAAAAATAGAAAGGAATGAAAAGAAGAAAGACTTGTGATTCTTCAGGTAAATGACACCTCATAAGTTGAATCAATAATAGGTAATGAAAGAACAAAAAACTTGTGAAAAAAATTATGTTAACGTGTCCCAACCTAATATGTTAATAAATAGTGAAAGAACAAATGAAATCAAGTTACAAAAACATGTGGACAATAATGCAATTATTAATTAGTCATTAACATTTCACATGTATTCAATTACTATTGTCGAAAAAAATGCAACTAAGAAAAATAACTTCCATTTTAAACAACAAACCTTTAAAAAATGTATTCAACTTTTACAACAAAAATGAATAATATTAATAATTGTTTCACAAAATAATTAACATTCATTATGTTGTCATTTCTTTGATGTTTTATATAAAAAAGCAAATACATCATGAATGTAGAAAAATAATTCAATTGATTACATAAAATTATGTGAAGAGCCACGGAAGAAAAAACAAATGAAAAAAGAAAAGACATGTTTTAGGATACTTATGTGTAAAGCCATTGTAGATATGTTCTCTAGAATGTTCGCCTCTAACACCATTGAGTTCCAACACCGCCAAACTCCTATTGTTACCTTCCATCAATTGGAATGTTAATTATCGTGAAACATTGGGGTAGGTTATGGTTTCAAAATCTTTGGCTAAAATCTTTCATAAGCTACAAAGTGATGTCATAAACTTTTGAAAATGTCAAAATGTATGTGGGCAAATTTACTTAATTTTTTTGAAATGCTTTATAAAAGAGTCAATAATGGAATTGAAGGTCGACATTTACAAAATCTTCCACATTTTTGGGTAGTTTTTCCATATTAAAAAAATTATTGAAAATGACCTCACTTTCCAAATTGAACCAATTGTCATTAGGATGTATTCCGAAGTGGGATCATTACCATGTACTTGATCATAGGATCTCTTTGTCATTTGATAAAAAGAAATCTTAACACACATCATTTAAATTAAGTACAAGGTATAACACATTTTTGTGCCCATGGAGAGGATCTTTTCAAATTCGACAAATGTTGAAACAAAATTGAACATATACACACCATGTTGCCATTTCCACACAAGGTCAATGCTCTATTTCTTCATATATTTGAATGCATTTTCTAAGTTGTATTCCCAATGTGATGACATGAAATGTTGTAGGTTGAGTATATAATTGTTTATGGAATGGTGTTCAATATAACACACATTATTTACATTGCATGAAAAGATTAAAGCATTGAAGATGGTATATGTGAAGACATGTGCCCAAAACCCACCCCCATTTTGGTCCATAGTGGTTGAGGAGGATTGTACACATGGTGCCATCATATGTGAAAGCTTTAATGTTGGCCAAAAAAATGCATTTGACCTATTATGGATTGGGTCAAATAATACTCCTATTCCAAATGTGAATGGCTAGACCAATTTATGTTATTGTTCCCATCAATTCATTTGAACAAGTCTTTAACAAACAATTGATTGCATTCACCATTGAAATACATAACATAATTATATGGTTTAAAAATCACATTAAACTTTAATTTTGATTGATTATCATGACTAATATAACCTACAAGTTATATTTTTAAAAAATTCTATTGAATAGAAATGTACAAAGCGACTAATATTGTAAAAGAATATTTGTTTAAAAATGATTTTAGGTGTCATGAGATATAAATCAAAAACCACGTTTGATTACATAATTTTATAAAAAATGAATAAATAGGAAATACAAATATTTGTTCTTTTATTTCATATTTTGATCACAAATATAATAAAGTATGTTTTACATGATGGCATAAAAATTTAGTATTATAAAATGTCAGATTTTGTGCAATTGATGTTAGAACTTAAAAAAAAATTTCACCCACAAGCATGTGAAATACTATTTTAAAGACACATGTTAGATGAATTATTCATAATCAAATTCACAAAACATTGGGGAAATTTGTATACTGAATGCTTTCACCCACAAGCATGTGAAATACTATTTTAAAGACACATGTTAGATGAATTATTCATAATCAAATTCACAAAACATTGGGGAAATTTGTTTACATGTAAGATGGAACCTCCTCATTTTCTAACATGAAAATTGTCAAAAGTTCAACAAATTATTGAGGTTGTAAATCACTCTTTTGTTGATAGCCCTAAAGGAATACCATCAACATTGAATTGGAACCTATCCAACATCAACCTCTTGTAATGATGAAATTCTTATATTCACAACATAATGCCTTGTGTTAGTCTTGATACTCCAATGAAATCAAGTGCTTAGTATGAGGAATACCACCAACATTGAATTGTAGCATAACAAACATCAACCTTTTGCAACAATGGCATTCTTATATTCGTAGCACAATGCCATATGTTGGTCTTTTTACTCCAATGAAATCAATTGCTTGGTGTGAGGAATACCACCAACATTGAATTGTAGCATATCAAACATCAACATCGCAACTCTTGCAACGATGGCAATCTTGTATTCATAACACAATGCCTTGTGTTGGTCTTGATACTCCAATGAAATCAATTGCTTAATATGAGGAATACCACCAACATTGAATTGTAGCATATCGAACATCAACCTTTTGCAACAATGGCATTCTTATATTCGTAGCACAATGCCTTATGTTGGTCTTTTTCATCCAATGAAATCAACTGCTTGGTGTGAGGAATACCACCAACATTGAATTGTAGCATATCAAACATCAACATTGCAACTCTTGCAACGATGGCAATCTTGTATTCATAACACAATGCCTTGTGTTGGTCTTGATACTCCAATGAAATCAACTGCTTAGTATGAGGAATACCACAACATTGAATTGTAGGCATTCTTATATTCATAACACAATGCCTTGTGTTGGTCTTGATACTGCAATGAAATCAATTGCTTAGTGTGTTTGTCTCGTGACTGAGTTTGATGAAAGAAGGACAGCAGCATATCTGATTGCAATTGAGAGGACCACAACCACATACAGAGTGAGCAACATATCTCCTAGAGACTTGGACTCAGGAGCTACGACCTTGAATGAGCTACAAGCAGGAGTTTGTCATTAGAACTGAACTTCATCATTTAAAAATAAGATCTATGGTTTCTTCCCACCGAAAACTCAGTTTTGATTTGAGATAAAAAAACTCATTTCAGTTTTTGGGATCCATGAAGATCTTTGTTACACCTAGTATCTAGTGTCTGCTGCAAAGAAGAGATCTATTTTCTTCAAAATAAAACCACAAGTGTTGAGTGAATCATGCATCTTCAGTCCAGACTGTCTTTCGATTCAAGGCTGTAACCGAAATCTGATTGATTGTCCTCCAAACAAGATGGGTGCACCAATTCATACGATTCTTGACTACAAATCTTCACTGAAATACTCGTCCCTCAGTACTTTGGAAAGGTGTGTGCAATCTCTAGTCACCAATGTCCATTCTAGTCACAATTGTCCTTGTTTGATCTCTCTCTCAAACTCAAGTAGCACAAGATTGTAGCACACAAACTAGGCAGATCAGATTTTCTATCTTCATGACATAGAGGACTCAATATCTACAAGCATTTTCTTTGGATTTGCCATGCCAAACACGACGGATTAGTAATTGGCATCGATGTCTTTTCCAGTCCGATTTTGAAACTCAGAGACCTATCTTAGACTCACGAGATCATCGGAGATGGTTGTAATTAGCATTAGAAAAAAACATGCTTACTAATTGGCATGTTGAAATCCAGACTGCAATTTTGCAAACCAGAAGAAGCAAAATCCAAGGAGGCAAAAGACAGAAGCAAGGTATTCTACTGCGCACGTCAAGGGTGAAAAAAATTAAAACCACTGCTTGGCGATTTGCTCTCGTTGTTTTGTATTCGAGCAATATTCCTTGCTTGCGATTAAGGTTTCATGGGGAAGAGACTATGAGCAACTCTTCTTCGCTTGCAGTGATGAGGACCTCTTGCATGAAAGAGATGGAGATCCCTCAAGGACGAGAAGCATGGCGCCCTACTAATCAATCTCTAGCAACGGTTTTGCCAAATTTCCATACAATACGCTACGATCTGCAAGTAAGATTAGTCATTGATGGATTTTGCTCCTTTAGCCGACAGTGAAGGATTCGAGTTTTTGCTCCATGGATGCGGGTTTTCCATCAGACGGGGGATTTGCGGAATTAGGTTTTCGGTCACTAAGTTTTAGTTTGCGCGGATCTTGCTTCTCACAACCATACAACCCACGAGCGACAATCCGCGTTACCAGATTGTGATACCCAACATCTGGTTTACAGAATTTTCTGCTTGAAAGACATTGGAATTAGAGAGAGAGAGAGAGAGGTCACAATTGGGACTGCAGTTCGGAGAGGAGAGGGATGGCGACAAGGGAGGCGATGGAGCAGTTGAAGGCGACTTCGAATGGAAAGGATTCCCCGCTTTACCATCCGCCAACCTTGCGGCCTGGCATTGGCCCCCCTCGCTGTCCACGTTGCTCCGCTCCCCTATCTAACGATCTGGTGAATCTCTGTTGCCCTCACCCTTTGATTCAAGTGCAGAAGTTTTTAGATTGGAGTTTTCGAGGTGGTGATTAAACTCACAAATAGTCTGCACGTCTTTTTTTGTGCATGTGTGTGCGTGCGCGCATGGATGTGACTCTGGTGGGATTGAGGCTGTGTAGGAGGCAAGTGGATGGACGATTGCGCCCTTCATGCGAGAAAGTTTCGCAATGGTAGTTACGCATGTGTTGCTCTGGGTTGTCGGCCGCAGAAATTCTAGAAAGCCCATTTTTCTGAGTAGGGTAGAGTGCAGAAAAATGATAGGGGACACATGAGAGCTAGTTTTGTTGCAGTCTAGAGCACCACGGATTCAGTGACTTTTGTTTCTCGCTGTGACTTTTGTCTTCCCACGGCTCAACCTCTGCTGTTTTCAACCCGGTTGCAGCTATTCTTCTGAACCACACCTTTACCAGATGTACCCATGCTCACAATCCCTCCAGATGCATACATAATTACCACACTTTCAAGATTGACACATGAGACCAAATGATTCCAGAAAATCTGGACCCTAAAAGCTTTCATCCCCTAGCTTGAGTTGCTCAAGATGCTCACACATCACCAGACTTTCAATGTAATGTAGGCACAGAAGACCTGATAGTCTGGAGCCTGTAAAACTATAAAGCCCTAGCTTGAGCTTGATAGGAAAGGAGGACAAAGGTCTTAGATCTGTCAGCAGTTCAACTGACATTTCTTGCTCACAGTCTTGGTGCCCAAAAGGAAAGTTTCGCAGCCATATTCAGCTGTGTGGCTGAAAACGTCTTATGTGGTTGATGCTGAAGTGTGATACTCTGTGTTTATGTGTCAGGTTGGTACAACAGCAGGAGGCAGTATGAGTGCATTATATGGTTTCAATGCTGGTGCACACCTCTTCTTTTTCCAAATTGTTTTTGGTTCAGTTATGTTCTTCCAATATTGGTTCATCACATGTCATGTGTTGTATCCCTGTTCAGCAAAGACTATTAAGAGAGGGATTTTGCAACGACCCCTGGAGAAATAGTTGCACAAGGAGATAGTGCCATACATATTTGCCAACAGTGGTTGCACAAAATAGCTCTCAAGCCAGAATGAATAGCACATGTACATACCTTGACATTGTAGTGTCCTGTCAAATCTAATGCAAGTTCTCTGATAGTTAGAGGAGGAATAATTTCCAAGTGATGGGCTTCCCAAGTGTGAATTGATGTTCTAATAGTGAAGGTCAGTTGTGGTCTGCATTTACAGCAACAAGTTTGAACAAGTAGACACTCAACCCTTTTACTATCCATGTTATGTCAAAGTCTTCTTTTGTCACAAGAGGGAGATGAAAGATTAACAGTAAAGCAGGGGGTATTGGTGCTGGGCTTCAGCATTCAAGTTATAGGGATCCAACCAGCACTGGCTCATTTTGTGAGGCAGGAGCGCTTACTCTTAACTGGAGTTTCTTTTGCAGTTATGCCACATGTGAAGAAGCAGATTCGAGGGCCAATTTGGTTCCAGCTTCTTGTCGGGGTGAGTCTTCCATGTATTGTACTCCTGCTCCATACTTTGTGACATCCCATCCGGTTTCTGCATCTGCTGAAGGTCTGAGCTTGATAGAAGAGCAGGATGGAGGTTCTCCTGTTGTTTATTATCTTACTAAGAGCTGGGTTGGAAACAGATCTTAATGTATGTTGATTGAGTTATGGTTGCTTATATCTCATGTAGGACATGCATCTCATATATAAGTTTCATTTGGAACTGCTTGTCCTGACAAGGTTTTTGAGAGATTTTAACTTTGTTTGATTGCAGCTTCCACCTGTGATGATTTTTTCCGTGGGCTGTGCTGGTTTGGCTGGTGGGTTTCTACTTTTCTCTTGTCCTAAATCTGGTGTGAGAGAAAGAGAGCTCAACTAAATTAAAAGTGGTTCTATGGGTGGCAGGGATTTGTAGATTAACATGCACCATATCCTGTGATCTAGTGCTCTGTGCAACTGGGGGCACCACTATTAGGCACTGGCAAGTATGACTTGTGGAATATTTTTTATTCTTGGATGGCTACATGCTCACCTCTATTATGAGGGCTGAATTAGTAAGGGTGGACTGAGTTTAATCACTTGTATTGGGCTTAGTACAGGTGTTGAGATTGTCCAGAAAGCTACTTGAACTAGAGCACTTAAAAAACAGAAAGCGATGGTTCCGAGGCAAAAATTGACCCTGGGGTTGTGAATATGTGGGATGATATAGGTGGTGCACTGCCTGCATTTGCTCAGTTGGCAGTTTCTACCTACCATGCAGCGTCAGCATCATCCCATGCTGCAATCTCCCAGGTAACCATGCATGTGGAAGAGCAAAAGAGTCATCCCAACTCTAAGTCACAATTGGAGGACTCTCAACCCAAACCAGCCTCCCCACAAACTACCATTTCTCAGATGAGATAACATGCTCTCAGGCAGAGCATCTCTCTTAATAGGAGGCTTGGACCTGATCTAATCAAAAGCAGTCTCCCATTGGAAGGTGGAATGTGATCCCATTTGAAGAGAAAGTGCACAAGCATGCTGTTACACAGGCATTAGACTAGTTGGTGCCAGTAGTCTTGTGTCACCATGATCCCATGGTTGGTTTATATGATGGGAAAGTGACATGCTAAAGAAGCATTGACAAGAACTTGCTCCACTCACCCCTTTGAGGTAGATTGTTTTACAGGGAAGAGGCAGAAGGCTATGTCCAAGCACCTCAAGTGTTTCAGGGCCTAATGTTATCCCAGCAGTGTAGCAATTAGTGTGCCTATGTTTAAGTGAACTCTTTTGAACAAGTTTGTATTGTCAATTTTGAAGCTGCATTGGATGTTCAAGTTTATTGGCAATGTGGCAAATGTTGTCCTCAGAAGGGACAGGATCTGAATTCAAGAGCCAATGGTGGAACAATTTCCTTTGCAGAAGTCTATATTTTCATTTGTAGGGCTGCTCTTAAGTATGGGTCATGTAATGCAAGGCAAATCCTAATATCCATGACTGGGGGAGTTTACCTCCAGGATATATGTGTCAGAGAAACCATTAGTGCCAAGGATTGCTGAAGAGTTTTGCACAATTTCTAGGTTAATGGTAGGGTCTAGATGACATTTTATGTGGTAGGTAAGGCCTGTGGACAGGAGCCTTACCAGAATAAGGCACCCACCCAAGGCAGCAGCTGAGGGCAGCACCAAATTCTGGTAATGTGCCCATCTGAGCACCTTACTGTGTGTAATGACCACTCAGCTGTTGATTGTATGTCTGATGCGCAAAGAAAAAATGTAAGATGACCTCTGTCAGGAGGGAATCTTACTGATGTAAGTCACCCTCCTAATACACTGCGAAAATCTTGACATGTCATTACATAAGGTCCAAGATCTAAAAGTATGTGATAGAAGATCCATTTGTCTTCTGGCTGTCAAAGGTGCATGATGTCCTTGTTTCTTGGTTTATGTTGGCTGCCAATGCAGCACTCCAGTGTAATTGTTCCAAATAATGGGCCCATCTTCTTCTTCCCTCACACCTATGAATCTTACCGTAGCTCTCATGTCAAAGGTTCATGATGTTCTTGTTTCTTGGTGTATCTTGGCTGCCAATGTCCTACCATTCCAGTGTAATTGCCAAACAATGTGACCCTGGTGATGCTGGTTTCTTGTTCCATGGTACCTATGGATTTTGCAGTAGCTCTCATTTTTCTTGAGGTTAGGGAAGACGACTGTGAGGTCCTCCAGCATCTTTGTGCAGAGGTGCCATCATTGCATATTGTGAACTGGACTCAGTATTTTGAACATGTACATCTTGGCCAAATGACTGCTCAGGCCATAAATTGGGTTTGGGTGCAAGGAGTGGTGGGGGGCAGAAGGTTTGTCATATTCTACAACTAGTGGGGTGCTCATCGGTCTGAGAAAAGCTTGTGAAGAGAGCAAAACCTGTGGACATGAGATCAGACAAGCACAACAGCTTCAACAGTATTGAGCAGCCCTGCATCACATTCTAATGCCAACTCCAGAATTTTGTCTCTGGGAGCCTGGCTTTCCTTCAGACAGACTTTGGCCTTTTAGGAAGCCCTTATGAAATCTTCATAACTCCAGATATATGCTTACCAGAGAGAGGCTAAGGCTCTCGGTCATATGTACAAGGCAGTGTCAAACTAATTACAGCTCCTTGCAATGAGCTTCATTTCAACAGTGTGCTATTTGGTTGCGAATTGACCACAATATGAATGATAATTTCATGAACACTTTTGAGCACAATTCACACGACCAATGATTTATCCAATTATGACTACTGCACTGGACATAAAGTAGGTTTGGACATGAAGGTGAAAGAAGTAGGCAATTTTTCACATTTCAATGAAGACAGAGATCTCCATTCCCCCCTTCCCTTCTGTGTTTTAAATGCAAAGAAGCCTTGACCTGCTTGTGAAAGAAGGATACCAGAAGAATGACCAAGCCTGATGCAAAGGACCTACAGCCTTTTCACTTGCAAAATACCTACCTACCTTTGTCTCCAGTAAACACCATCATTGAACCTCATGAAAACAAAGACAAGCAGGTATGACAATGGACATGCACATCAACACACCAATCTAAACATGAACAGACTTAACAGACCAAGAACATCATCAGAATATCAATTTAGAAAAGCCCAAGGCCTCCAGTCCCTCCAAAGCAGGAGCATGTGACCTCATAAACATTCTGACCTCACAGCCAGCACACAGTGACAATCTCTGCTCACATAGACTTCAATACCAAAGGGGTCTACATAATCAGAATGTTCTAATCTCTCAAGAGTCTTAACTTCTGTATGGTTCCAACATCAGTTAGTTCCAAGTCCAAGGAACCACAAAGAAGCACCAGAAAATAAGTTCTGTGATGAAACTATCTTGAAAATTTTACATTGGGGGTCTCCAGAGTGAAACTCATTCTTTGCTCAACCAAGAAGTCAAAGCAACAGATGCAAGCACAACATAACACACAATTCCTACAGATATGTTCAGACCATTTGGTCCAACATAAAAACAAAGGTACAAGAATAGACCTACTTAGAAATAAAATACCTGTTGAGGTGAAAATTCTGGTATAAATGACATGAAGGGGGAAATTGCTATTTCAACCACTGGTACTTGCACACCTGGCTTCTTACTGCTGGACATACTGAGTTTCAGTTAGAAGGCTGGAAGTAGTGGGAAAACCAAGCCATATGTTGGTTGGCTGGCTAGCTCAACAAAACCTAAGAGGGCAGGAGAAGACCAAATATCCCAAGAAGAAAGAGGAACACAACACAAAAGAGAAAAAGAAAGAAGGAAAGGAAAGAAAAGAAAAGATCCAAACGAGGAAGAGAAAGAAACAAGATAGAGAACTTTAAGAGCAAGTTTTAGAGGACAAAGTGAGCTTAAATAGGAAACTTAACTTATTAAGCAAACTTCTGGTCAGATTTGAAGGAAACAAATATGACCTTCCTTTAGCAGAGCAATTAAGGTTGCCATTTGAGCTACAGAGGATTCTTTGGAAACTACAAAGCCTAAAGAACCTATAAAACAGACTACTGAGTACTCCAATTACCAGGAAAAAATTTATCTAAGAATTGAGAGAAAACATTCCTGACCAAAGCAAGGTTCGGAATAGAAGATAGACCTATCTTATCCATGTGAGTGGAAACAAAGACTGAAATAATGAGATGTCTACCCCAAAACTGAAATCTAGAGAGGTGGGCATCAAAGGGGCAACTGGCACTCAATGATAAGACCCAAGACATCTATAAGCTGCAAAGTGTCGCCAATGAGGAGGAAGCTCATTTGATCCAAATTCCTGGTCCTATACTTGGCAAGAAACTCAGAAGAGAACTCATCTTTAGACATGATATCAAGGAGACATAGAAACCCTTTTTTGTTAATGGAATCCAGTGGTCAAGCATGAGGGCCGGAATCACTCTCCATGGAGGAGGAACACACAGGAAGGGACAGAGAAGCACAACTAAGAGGAAGGGACTCTTAGTTGCATTAGCATTCAAAATAGACTCCTTCATATGGCTGCTTTTTCCATAGAGAAGCAGCCAACACTGCTACTAGACAGAGAATGGGGTATAGGGGGAGGCTATCTACATCTGTCATGATGGTTGCCCAAGTCCTTCCAGGCCCCACCCCACCTCCAGCACCCTTGCCTCAATTCTATGAATCTCTCATGCCCATCTTCCTGCAAACATTCAAGCTACATTTGAGCACAATGTCTTATACAATGGCAATCAAAGCAAAAGCATGGGTGCAAACCGCTATAATACAGAAATGTGCATATTGAAACCCTTCTCAACAATCTGATAACAAAGAATGAGAAGTGGACAATAAAAGTGAAATGTAACAAGTACACTGACGACAACACCTTCTTCCATTGAGTGATGAGTTTCATGGTGTCCTGTGTGATACATTGGTTGGCCATCTCTGTTTGTAAAACATAATATCTTCAGCTGCTTTGTAAAATGAACCCCTCCTGCCAAGGCTGTCCCCCATAGATCCCAATTCTGCTGTGTCACCCTCTCCTTCACTATCTTCTGGCTTCCTTGTTTGACTCTGGCCTTCATTCTCCTCAAAATTTACCTCTCTTAGACATGTCAGTTTAAGCAACTCCCTTCTCAAAGCTCTGGTATAGGCCCTTGATTTTCTCTCTCACCATCTGTGGTAATGCCTGTGGCATAGCTGCAATTACAAACATTGTGTTGAGCTCAGTTCAGATTTTTTCATATCCCGTTCCAAAACATCTTCATACGTTGCGCTTGTATGAAGGAGTAGTCTTCACATAACGCCACTAAAACATATGCAACTTACTTAGAAAAGAGTCTCGAACAGATCGTGCAAGCTCCAGCCACGCATTCCCAAGCTGAGTCATCAGCCTAGAAATCTGAAGAACCAGGTTATAGCTCTTGATGTTCCCCTCTTCACTAGATGGGCTTGTAATCATGCGCCTATCTGGTGTTGCATTTACGCGACTCCGTAAGCCATTTCCGAATTACGAAACAGTTACGGAACCAATAATTCAACAAAGAATTGCCAATACAAAAAAGAGGAGCGGGACACAAAGTAGCAAAGCAGAAAGCAGAAATTAAGCAATTCTCACTAAAAGAAAGGAAGAAAAGGTTGAAGACAACACGCAAGCACTGAATCGGACATACCACAGAATTTGAAGACGAAACACAGGATTAAGCTGATTCTAAAGGGAACAACAATGTAACTCACTGCACCTCCCAGCCTGCCTCCCCGTAGTCAGCTCCTTTGGGGTCCAAGCCACGATACTCGAAGAGATTCCTCCCATATAGATGCCGACTCCGAGAAGCAGCGAAGGAAAACCAAAAACGTCTGAATAAAAAGCCCACACACAACAGCAATAACAAATCAAAAGCTCGATGCCTGGACACCGAGCTCATCACCACCACCTAGTCCTCCTCTAATCACATAAATCCCAACACAGGCACACAAAAACATCAACCAAAAAACCACGAAGAGAAATCTCCATAGAAACAACCCAAAATAACAACCGCCATAGAAAAACACAAGGAGAAAATGGAGGAAAGCTTTCCATAAGATTGATTTGGCTGGTTGGGTAGTAAGTTTATGACACACTTGCAAAGAATTAATTCCTTATTAGGGACATTTGTTCATATATGATAAATATTGGACCACTTTGTGTTGTGGAAGAATGAATATAGAGTTTGAGGTTTGAATGTTGTTATGAATTTTTAAAGTTGTCCTTGTTGAGAGTCAAATGAACCATTTGAGGTTGTAATAAGCATGTCAATATCAAAATCACTTAAAGAATTGCAGGATGTAAGGTTGGTGCTAGAATGATGAGTCCGTGTAACATTTCCAAAAAAGTTGTACCTGAGGTAGAACAAGATTTATAATGATGAGCCCGTGTAATATTTCCAAAAAAAATTGTAAAATTCATAAAACAAGATTTATATTATAGAAATAACATGTACAATTTTTTTTAAGTGCTAACTAATTACAATAATTTTTGATCCAAAACATGTCATTGTCTTGCATGAATGCAAAGTTATATTGTCATAATACCTCATTCAACTATCAAGGTTATCTAGAATATATATATATATATATATATATATATATATATCAAAGTGAGATATTTTTTCAGTTATCGTTTTTCAAATATAAGGGATGTTTGTAAGTTAGGATCATGTTGAAATTTTTTATTATGTTGATATAACAAATTAATATTAAGGCTTTGAATGATAACTCGTAAGTGTTAATATGTTTTCAATCTCGGATCAATAGTTTCCAATTAACAAATTATGTAAGGTTTTTCATTTTGAATCTTGTAATGTATTAAGGACATACAAATTTTCTTTGGTAAGAACATGAAAGAAGGCCATACACGTTAGTCCATGTTTTTCTGAGGATGCCCACATGGTGATAATATGCCTGAATAAGGCAAGTAGCAATAGTTGTTTATTGCCTAACCCCACATCAAGACCGCATAATTTTATGTTGGGGACAAGTGGGCCAACATTATCTGTACCCATGTCGCTTCCTAATGCTAAACCTCACTTCAATACTGCCCAATTAGCAACTTCTTTGGGCCTAGTCCAATCATCATCTTTTCAATTAGATGAATTAGATGAATTGATGAATTGGTGAAGCAACTTATCAAATTTTTGTATTGAAATGACTAAATGTGATTAATAGCTCTCATTGGATTCACCCTCATTTGTTGCTTGTCATTCGCTAGTGTTGGTTACAACATGAAAAGTTTTAGTGTTGAACTTTAAATGAACATTCATACTTATAAACCTGTTTGAGCTTTTGCTTTTTGCAAAATAATCCAACCTATGTCTTACGTGATTCAATAAACAAAACTACAGTGCATTTCAAAGTTGTGAAGTTGCATCTCAAACACAACCATGTATGTCATACTTGCGAAATACCCTTATGCCTGCAACAAAATAGTTTTCCAAGCTTTTGATCCAACTCCAATTTGGTCAAATCAGAGAGCAATTTTGCACATAACTGTACCAATATAGTGTGTATATGATTATTTTCTTGTTTATATGAAATTTTTCGTACATAGTTTATGCTGTATGATCTGTCCATAGCATGTTTGACGAAAGAAGACTAGATAGGAGGGAACGATCAACCTCTATTCACAACCATGCAGGCACCCCAAGCAAGCTCAGCAAATAATAATGTTCTGTAAAGTCTTAAGTACATATCTTTTTGTGCAATTGAGGAGGCCACCTTCAATTGTGTAAAATTCCTTCCTCAGAAACATAAAAACCACCTTCACCTTTTGAGCAGGCAATCTTCCAATAACATAACATGCACACCACAATAACTGGTCTTACACTTAATTCACTGTGCAACAAAGGGTTCTGGCCACCCCCCTCCACAAAAGCCAACCCAGACATTAACTTCTACCGGTACTGAGCAAATATGAATACTATCTGACAGGGGCCCCCAATTCATCTTGCCCACATCCTGAGTTTAACTTCTGGCAGTACTTACAAAGTATGAAGAGTTTTGTGTGGGATACTCAATTTGTCCAACCCCCAATTCCCCAAAAATAACCCAGAAGTTGAGTTCTGGCAATACTTAAAAACCATGCTCACAATGACTTTCAAGTTGGTCATGAGAACAAAGAAAAGCACAAAATAAGATCAATCTATTTGTACAAGTGAGTAGATAAACTGTCTTCAGATATGAAGCCTGATTTCTGGTCTTCGCCTGCAATAGTTAACAGTGACAGTCAGGGTTTATACTAAGCCTTTCATTCATTAAGGGCCAGGCCATGAAAAGTTCCTCTTCAACAAGGGAGAGATAGCAATGACCAGTCCAGTGGTCTAGGACTAATGTCAGGACTGCACCAACTTGAAAACCTCAGTAAAGGGTATGTTCCAAGTCCCAAAAGCAATATACAACTGCAAAAATGAATAGATAGTGTCAAGCCCACAAATGTGCTAGAGTTCACAACTCTAACTACCGACAGTGTCATTACTGTAGGACCTAGCTCTCAAACTGAACAATCAACAGGAATGGATATGATAAGTCATTTGTACAACCCCGCCTTTTATGTGGCAAATTTTCCAAGGCTGCTCATATCTAGAATCTTGATGTCAAGGGTGTCATCCAGTTTCATGATGCCATCTGCTCCATCAATTCCCATCATTACTGTAGGACCCAGCTCTCAAACCTAACAATCAACAGGAAAGAAAATGATATGTCATTTATACAACCCTGCCTTTTATGTGGCAACTTTTCCAAGACTGCTCATATCTAGAATCTTGATGTCAAGGGTGTCATCCAGTTTCACGATGCCATCTGCTCCATCAATTCCCATCAGTTTTCCTGCACACCCTCGGAACTCGCCTGACACTATCTTCACTTTGTCTGTTTTCTTGGGAAGAACAAGCTCCATTTCTGATTCAGTGACAGTTATCATGTTGCCAGCACCTGATGTGCCTAATGCCACACGCCATGAGCCATCCTGCAGATCAAAAAACCCATGTGTTCAACTTGTGAATCTGAAGTTATCATCAATATGTACAGAGATCCTCTAATAAATGGTAGAGACAGTAACAAAGGGCATCTACTGCTTAAATTCATATGTTACAGAAACAACAAAAAGAGACAGGATGGTTTGACTTCAAGGGCCCGTGGTATTATATGGCATTATGTGATTGATGACTGGATGCACTTTTGATACAATAAGGAACCAGTTTCTGAATTTATTAACTCAAGGCCATTGAAATGCAAGGTTACGAAGATGAAGGGCTCCAAGATGTACATACCGGCAGGGACTCTTTGATGATACCAAGTTGAGCATCATCCCCTGGCTTGCGAATGGTAACCACAATGTCTGGGAGCCCCCAGCGCGACTCTGGTTCCAGACTCCCTCCCATACCTGCACAGCCCAAACAATTATTACTCCTTAATCCCACATCCTTTTTTGAGGCAACCAGATTTTATGAAAGGAAATAGACAAATAACAGAAGGAAGATTCTGCCCAGAGAATATTTTGTCTCACTGATCTTACTTTGGTTCCAAAAAAAGTTCTATATGCAAGTGGTAACTCTCCACCTAGAGAAGAAGAAACATGGACCAGAAACCACCAAAATGAGAGAAAAATGCTGACGCCAAGTCTCCAATACAAAATAAAGCAGAAAGCCAAGAGAACCAAGGTTCGTACAAGTCTGAAGTATATATACCTATTGCAGGAGAAGTAGGGTCAAGTGCACCAGTGCCAGGTGTCATTGGTTGCCCACCAGGAGTACCCGGCAAATAGGAAGTAATGCCTGGGGTCATGGGAGGACCACCAGGAGTTCCTGGCAAATATGGACTTGGTGCAGCTGCCCACACAAAGAACTTGTGATTAGAAAACACAACATTACAGACGCCACAAGCTTCAAGACTTCTTCCTAATCAAAGAGGCATTACTCAATTGTTTCTCTGACAACAGTACCTCATGTCGATTTACAATATCTTCATACAAACACCTGGATATTGCTCAATCCTCATATAAGCCAGTCACCAGCATAGCAAAAGAAAAACATGAAAGAGAGTGTATACCAAAAGAAGATGTAGGCTCAGTAGGTGTGCCAGCTTCGCTGAAGCTGGCACCTGGTGTTGACACCCAGCCTGCTCCAGGTGTAGGTGCTTCAAAGGGTCTTCCACTAGGAGTTTCTGGCTGCAACAATTACAAGTGACACACATCAATGCAACACCATTCAAGTAGAGAAGGCTCTGTGAACAAAATCAGTCAGGTTAATGAATGTGCTAAATACAAGAAAAACATTTGTAAAAGTGATCACAAACCTGATATTGAGGAGTTGACGTATGGCTATCCCAAGTGCTGGGATTTGCCTCATCCCAATCATTGTTCCTACAGAACCCAACACCAGCACATAGAAAACCACTACTGACTAAAAATATTCCTTGCCAATCAAATCTCAATCAAATCCTTCAACCACCTCCACCCTAAAATGCTCATCCTTGTATTAAAAGTGACTGCAGAATGTGAAAACCCCAATATCAAACATCTACCATAGCAATCTCAATACAGATAATCCAGCTCCACTTCACTTCATCTGGTATAACTGTCCTCAGCTCTCATAGCTAAAGCTTCAGCGATGGCTTTCGGCAAGCATCCCTCAACCGATTTATGGACAGAAAGGAAGGGTGGAGAAGTGGAAATGATAAACAAGATGACATTTACAATTTTAACAAGGCTTAGGAAGTCGAAAAGAAACAGAGGGCCTCAGAGACAAGCAAGAGGAATAATAGAAAACAAGGAAGGTGAAGAAGAAAATAGGGAAACAAATCTGGAATCAGAGAGGGAGCATATGATGAACAGTGATAGTTGAGACACAGGCAACATGAGGAAGAGGACATGCTTGCCACCATTCTGTCAGCAAGTTTTTTGCATCATTGGACAGAATCCAAATTTCACGATCTCCTCCTGTCTTTTGACAGGCTTACATATGCTGCTTTAATCAGGAGCGTTACTGTTGTTTAAAGCCCATTAATCAGAATAAATCATATCAACAAGCATTGGGAAGTTAGCAATGACAAAGACCCAACCGAAAAGGTGTCATTGGTGTATGGGGGTTCCAAGCTCTGTCACGCATGGGTGTACGCATACCCTCATGAAATGGGGTACCTGCCAGAACAATGGATCGGTAAAGTAAAGCCAACATCAATACCCAGATCTCATTAGCAAATTCTTAATTGAGACTGTGAGAAAGCAAACCTACTTTCAACTAATCAAACCAGCAAAAGTGATACAGATGAAAGACATACCAGGATAGTCTTTCATATAGGCAGGGTGATGCATAGGTGTCCTGGACGGATGCATGGGTGTCTCACTTCCTGCCCCATACCGAGGAGACTCACTGCATTTTGCACATATACACATAAATCAGGATAATTCCACCAAGGCCATAATTTCACATGCAACAGCTTTAAGTGTTGCCTTGCATGATGGGTGATCCCCCTTGATAGAAATGGCAAAGACTATACTGACTGCTACTGCACTGCATAATAGTCTTAATAATTGAACATACCGGGGTTGGCTCTGATAACTTGGTGTAATATCTGCAAGATCTGACAGCTGATCCCTTCTAACTGCAAACCACCAGAAACATTAGATGATGATGTGTTGCCATGATAGATAGATAGATTATATCCACAGCCACAGCAATCTCAATTGTGAATGTCCACAGTAGTAAAGCTGTCCAACCAACTGATGGGCCAGCACCTGTGACAACTTTCATCTGAGATTCCAACTCAATGCGAACTGTGGAATCGGTGGCATCCACAACCCGACCACGGTAGCCCTTGAAAGGACCCATACGGACCTTGACAGTACGTCCCACCACACCATCATCTCTCCTAAAACCTCCTCTTCCCCTTGGAAAATTCCCTGCAATCAGCACCAAACACTTTGTTGAAAGAAGCATATGGCGCACAAAAAGATCAATGAGTCCCTATTAAGTTTGGCGGCCTCAAGATCAAACCAGTTATATCTGGTTAGCCGACATTTAAAGACCAACTGGTCTCATTATGTAATGCTATCAGAATCAGACAGACATTTTGCAATGGAAGGGGCGGGCCAGGAAACAAAGCAGCATAATCAAGGAGGTCTCACTACACACACCTGTAGGGACATACGGAGTGTCCCTTCTTGGAGACTGTAGTACATTTACAGAAGAATTCAACCCATTTGACATTGATGCTCCAAACTTCTGCATTTCATTAAGTGTGTCATCATCTTGCCACATCTGAGGGAAAAACTGCACATTAAACAGCCTGGCCTCCTCTTGAACATGTAACTGCTGGAATAAGAAAATTATAACTGCCACCCTCTCTTCCCACATCAGAAAGATACTCGTCATGAACATGGTACACACTTACTGGTCTCTCCATTCCACGGTGAGAGCCACCCAGAGCTAGGCATGCACGTGCCCGAACACAAAGGAAACCCCCATTTTCCAAATGGTGCCGATCATGTATGAACAAAATGCCTCGGTGTATATGTTCAATTGGCCCCTCCTTTCCCTGCCTTGTCAGTGCATTGCACACCATTCAGTTGAGGTGCAAGAATACACAGACCAATCCTACAGTGCAAGAACTCTACTCATACCACCACCACCTCCAAGAACAAGAAATCTATCTAGATAACGATGGGCCAGATAACAGCAGTGTTCCTTGCATCTGATTAAACCATAAGCCACTGCATCTTTCTCAATTCTGAGTTAGTATCCTCAGGACTGCTACAGATGCCTGAAATGACAAATCATAGTAAGCCAATTGATTTATCAGGTCTAGACCTACCTTATAGAGGCCCTCTGAAACCCGCACAATATCTTTACTGCTTACAATGTTCATGTCCCGGTCTTGAGACCTGAGATTCTTGTCAAAAACCTTCCTACGTATGTCCCTTGGCTTTACTGGTACAACCTCTGCCCTTTCTGGAGTCCCTTTCAGTATCTGCAAAAAGCTCCAAAAGTTCTAAGAGACTATTCTTAGCAGTGTAGACTGCAAGGCAGCCACAATGTTACAGACCACTGGAAACCCAAGGGTCACCTCCCAACCATGCAAGGCCTAGTCACAACTATAGTGTAACTGCAAATCAAACAGAAGTCACAACACATGAAAACAGTCCACACTACAAATTCTGCATCTAGGCACAACTATGGTATACCTGAAAACCATCCTTCTCAACTCTGACAATTACCCCAACTGTTGATTGGCTGCAAAAGCAAACAATGGCAAATGTTGTCAACAAATTGAATGTCAACTTGTGTAGGCACCTACTGAGCAAAGCAGTAAAACCACTAGTTCTTTCAAGTTCCAAATACACCACATCACAGCCAATTGAGAAGCCAATTGATTTTATGTACATAGCATGCAGCTAAAAGTATGTAATGCCTATAGACAGAAGATCGATGAAGTTGCAGAGAAATCTCCACAACAACAATTAAAGGTAACATGACAATGAGTGCAGTCATAACCTCATGAGAGTCGCTCACAAAGTGACAGACCATCACCTTCATCACGAACGGCAGTGACGAGCTGCCATGACTACCCACTGAGTTCATCAGCTCCCAACAGTGGGTGTAGATAAGCATATAATAATCTTCCCAAAAACTTGGGCAAACCATTATACACAATCTGCGTCCTGAGTTTCTGTTGCCTTTCCGGAAGCAATGGGAAGACTCAGACGTGATGTTGGCTAGCACTCAAGAGACATTGCTAATCAAAAAAGTCAACAGTATCCTCATTCAAGCTGCAACAAGCTTCTGAAGGAAAGAGCTTTTATTTCATTTTAGCATGTCCCTGTATATGCAAGCATCTATGCCTAAAAGACATAGAGGCCTATATATAGGGTAGTGGTTGGGGCCTCCTGCACCCTGAACATAACCTTTAAGCACACCACTGGTGACAGAACTGAACTTTCATTGTGGGAGGAAGGGATTTGCAGGGGAAGGGACTAACTCAAGAGCAACAAGGTCATGCAGTTCATAATCACCCAATTTTGTTATGCCTGAGGTAATTTCAGAGCTCTCTACAATGTTACTTGAAAAAACATCAATCTGCACAATGACAACAATGCCACATCATCAACCCTTGGAAGGCATCAGTATACAATGGTCTGTAGACAACCTATCACACCAGAGATTATTGTGCTGTCAAAAATGTGATGCTTGCTTTGGACATTCTGGAGCTGGTGCTGATTTGACTTGCTGATGACAATTGTAGAAATAGTACTCAGACTGGCATGAACAGCAAGTTTTGGACAAGTGCCTTACATCTTCTCGTGTGGTATCTGAAAGGAGGGTGATCACGTTGTTTTGAATTTTCACAATCATGCCAGTTGCACCCTCATGCTTCCCAGCTATCACTTTGACATGGTCACCTGTTTTGAAAAACTTACGTAGTTGCCTATCTTTGAATGTCAAAGTCCCCTGCAAGAATCATGATGTAAGTCAGCGTGAATCCCACATGATATCCCTGCCATGTCTCATTGGTGATAGAGATCAGGGTTTGTTAAGTACAAGACAGAGCAAATGAAAATTAGAAATGCAAACTAAATGCATATCAACAGTTTGAAGTAGATGGCAATCTGCATTGATATTGAAGTGTGCACATAAACAAATGACACATAGATGCTTTCAGTCAGTGCCTCTCCAAACAGACTCAAAATTATTACCTTCAGGTCCTTGTTTTTTGGCCGAATGAAAACACTGTCATCATCCACCTTCTCCACAATACCCATAAGATTGCGCAAATCGCCTTCAACAACCACAACTGTATCCCCTTTCATAAACTGGCCTCGGGTCTTTGCTGCTGCTGGAGGCAGCCCCATTGCCTCTAATCCATCCTCTCCTGGTTTCTGAAACTTCTGCAGTTCATCCAGAGATGGTTCGATGCCCTTTGCATCTATGGTTTTCAATGACACATTTTTGTAGAAGTAGCCATCCTTGAACATCAAACCACCAAAGTAATCAAAGAACTCCCCTGTGGCTCCATCACGCTTGCGATCCACTGGTATTCTCAGATCTCTGAATGAATCACAAGGAGTGTCAAACAATCAGTTCACGTCACAAATGTTTGTGAAAATTTGACCTAGTATTCAGAAATTGTAGCTGCACATTTCTGGTGATTTGGTTAACAGGCAAGGATAAGTTATTACAAAAGAATGTTGGTGCAAATGGATTGAAGGATCCATTTGATGTCTATTGGTTCCAACTTCTAAAGCAGGATATGCATTACTTAATATAGAAGCACTCTCTTGTTTGGGACACTATTTTTACTCCAACAATTGTCCCAAATTCAGCAGGTACATACTTGACTTCTTGAATGCTAATGAAGCGAGGAGCAGGCTTTGGCCGCTTTTTCATGTCATCTCGTCCCTCCTAGAAACAGTAACAAAATAAGAAAAGGAAGGTTGTTAAACAGTCATACAGTTGTGAAACTGCATATAGTCCACGACCATATTCAGAACAAACCATCTCACCTTTATTTCTTTCTTGATGGAACATATCTCTCATAAGAATCAAGAAATCTCCATGATGGAACAGACAAAAACAGTGTAAGCCTGTCTCAGCAATTCAATAGGAAACTAAAGCATCAGACAAAAAGCACAGAGATCACAGGTAGGTTTAAGAATCCATCAAGAACCTCTTCGCAAGATGTGAGGGAAGTAACCAGCACAGTACTAAGAATCCAAACTCTCCTACATCTACATTTACTCCACAGCAGATGAAACACAATGTGCACAAACCAAACCCAAAAAACGAATGTAATTTGAACAATACAACCTCACCTCATCATGTTCAGAGAAGAATAGAAAATAGTCCACTTACAAGCTTTGCAGCCAATGCTTGGAGGTCAATTCTTGGAATTAGCTTGATTTGAGCACGCTGTCGTACATGATCTACATCAACAACCTGAAAATACAGAAAACTTCAGTATGGTTCATAGCACAAATTTTCAAGTTGTCCAAAGCAGGACAGAAGCTTCACAACATTGGCTCCACAGAGTGAGCATGAAAACAAGAATGGCAGGAAGTGGTCTCACCTTTGCAAGGTCACCTTTATAGATTCCAGTCTTCACCCTGATCCATGTATTTTGGTCAATTTCCACAGACTTCTTCTCCACTGACAACACATCTGTCATCTCCTTGATGGGAACCAATGTTACCTTTTGAGAATAAATCATGCGCATCCCTCTACAGGCCTGCACAGAACAAGCAACCCTTCTCGCATTGGAAGCCTGAAAGGAGTGAACAACAAAAATGAGCTTTTCCTATGCCTTCAATTCCTCAGGTGACAGGTTCCCCCTTTAGTAGGTACAAGATCAAAAGCATAACCTCAGATGAGTGTGAGATGACAATTTTCTCAAAAGGATACCAAATTTGGACAAAATTTTACTGAAGAAAATCACATGCAGCATGAGTTTCTCAAAGATAGTTTCCTTCCCAGCATGGTTTTCTTTTTAGCTGAATTCAAGTGAGAGATCTATAACCTGCTTGGAACCCTCAAATCAGAAACTTAGAAGACAAATAGCACTCAAAACAGCATGATTAACTCAAAAAGAAAGAAAAGTGAGCAATGCAACAGCCAACCATCAAAATCATACTTAGCTTAATTACAATCTCAAAAGAATCATCTGTAAGAACAATGCCCCTCCTTGAGGGAGTATCTTCATTAAGCTGCTGGGAAATACCTGCCTCACATAAGCTTCCTTATCTGACTCTATATACAGGTAACCTTTCAGATGATCCAGTGCAACAGCAGACTTGATTAGCATTGGCTGGTTCTGAGCTTCACAATCAATGTATTTTTGCATCAGACAGATTGCTGCTTCGCGCTCATGTCCAAGCTGCAATCACAAACACCCCTGTCAGGTAATGTCCAGTTTGCTCTCATGTACCAACTGTTCATCAAACCCAAACTCAAGCACCTCCCATTTCAGCAGCTAACAATCATACACAGACATTGCAATTGAAAGTGCATGCCTCCAGATTGATCCTACAAAAGAGTAACCTACAGAAAGCTTTTCTAGCTTGGGTTCAAGAACAGAGTGATAGTCAAGTACCAAACACTTCACCATCCAAAGCTTTGGATCCTTGACAGATGGAAGTAGGGCCTGCTGTTCCACCTCAGTGGTTTCTGCCTCATCATACTCCTCATACTCCTGGCACAAGTACAAGTTGCTCAAGATGAGCACAGAAGGCAAACCAGAGATCCACATGTCATGGTAGATAAATTCACAGAACCCATTAAATTGCTGACAATCCTTCACAACATCAATTCGAAAGTAACATGACAATGAGTCCAACCATAACTTTATGAGAGTCACTCACTAAGTGTGAGACCATCACCTTTATCATTGATAGCAGTGACCAGCTGCCATGACTACCCACAGATTTACATAACCATACACACAGTTCGTAGTATAAAGTTCTCAAATCCAGCCTTTAGAACACCAGATTAATATTGTTGGTGAAACAAGAACAGATCCTCAATCCAGCTTTAGGCCAACTTTTCAATAGAGATTCTAAATTAACTTCTCAACATCCTCCAAATCTAACCTGTCGGCCATATCGTTGTTGGATGAACTTCTCAAGGTCCTCAACATCTCCTTCCTGGTCATCTCGTGGAAGCAGTGAGCGGTGATGACTTCGTCGTGAGTCCCCCTCCTCAACAATTTCATTGCCTTGGTCAATAAAATCTGTCAATCCACAACTCCAAATGATTCAAATTAAGATCAGTACATGTCTATGTTTTCATGACCTTCTGCATAAAGAATCCATACGACACTGAAGGTGAAAATAATAGTAGTGATTTGTGAGCCACAAATTTATCAGATTTCTGTGAGAAGATAAAAAGCAACTTCTGTCTTCCATTATGGGACAGCAACAGAACTTGACCTTGGCCAAGTCCCTGATTATGACGCAGCTAAAGTCTACCAGGTCATTTGGCAATTGTTTTACATCAGTTGTTCTGTCTTGCACTTGAGTCATCCTCATCCTCCCATGTCATGGACAGGTACATTTGAATCATCTGCCAAAGAAGTATCCTACAAGTTCTTTCTGAAACCTGAGAGAAAAATTAGATAAATAAAACTTGTGGCTACCTTCTTCTTCATCCTCCTCCTCTTCTTCCTCATCACTTGCAACAGCGGCAGTATCATCTATGAACTCTGAACCACGCCTTTGTTTGCGTTTTCTGGGTGCCACTTCCTCTTCTTCATCTTCATCTTCCTCTGCAACATCATCGATGAATTGGGAGCCCTGTTTATGGCCATGCAGTTCAGGTCCCAAACCATATAAGTTGCAAGACAGAGCAGAGAGAAAGGCAAAGTCACCAACACTTCACTTCTAATTGCCAATCAACAACAGTTGGGAAAACACCACTAAAAGAAATGATTGCAGGGAGGAACCACACTAAAACAGTTCACATACCTGCTCTACATGAAAATAGACTAATAAAGACACTAAAACACTAAAACACTTTGCATAGCTTGTACAAGTATAAATAGCTTCAGCTTTCCATACTTGTATAGCTTGCTCTACATGAAAATAGACTAATAAAGACAATTGCTTGGGAATCCTATAACATAATACCAAAAATCACAAGCACCTTATATTTGCGTTTGCGGCTTCTTTCTTCTTCTTCCTCTTCTTCTTCATCCTCCTCCTCCAGTTCCTCTTCTTCCTCAGGTTCCTCCTCCTCCTCCTCTACTTCTTCAGCCTCTGCCTCCTCCTCATCCAGCTCTTCAGCTTCATCATCATCATAATGCTTGCTTGCTTTTGCCATGATGCAGAGCTCTCAAAATCAACCCCAAATCCTGGCAAAGAGAGACATAGAAAGGGGTTAACATTCCTGATGGTGAACAGCACAAGTAGGCATTACCCAAGGCACTACGACATGTACTTTAGTCTCTCTCTGGCCTTTGGAAAACACCACTTTTGAGAAAGATTGTTGAATCACTAAGGTATACAATCTCTCGGCATTTGAAGCCACAGTACCACAGTCTAACCACTAAGGTACAGAGAAACACAAGTACCATCAACTTCAAATCACACCCTGAAATGGGCACATAGTTGATCAACCACAAGATGGTCAAGATTCCAAGACAATTAGTGGGCACTGCACTGCAGTTGAATATTCTTGAAATTTTATTTTTTCTAGGACAAGAAGAAACTAAGACAATAGGACTGGAAATATACGCCAATAGAACATTTCGAAGGAGGCAGTGTTTGCGGTGAAAAGAGTTTCAACAGACTGCTCAAATGTTGTTCTCACTGCCCAACACCAAACCCTAATAGGTGTACAAAATAATCTCCGGTACACAAACTTAAGCAAGAACACTGCACCCACACAACTTCCTTGCTAGGGTTCATGATTCTAGTTTAGGAGTTTCCACAAACCAGGAGATTGCCACTACCTTCTGCGTCATAAAATGTGGGTTGAATGACACAATCCAACAATGCGGAGACCAACCACATTGATACTGCAACCATGGTTTTGATAGTTCACATCTCACGGCAACCACTACTACATAAGCTTTTTGGCTCAACCTACCAGCCTTCTCCTTTCTTCCCTCCCTCACACAAAAGAAAAACACTAAAGAAGAAGCTATAATCCCGCCCGCAACAAAACCCACATACGCAAAGGATTAGGGTTACAAGAGCATTTCAAGTGAACCAAAACAAAACACAAACATCTCTAACGTACGAAACACAAATGCAGCCCACCTTTTTCTTCTCACCGGGATTAGCAAAAGCAAAAAAGCAGGTCGCCACACGGTCTCTCCGCGCCTCTTCCCCGAACTCCTCCGCCGAAACCAACACACACTCCTGCTGCAACAAAAGAACTTGCGGCTGCTGCAGTACCACAAAATATAGGAAACAAGAAACCATTAAAAGAAAAGCCAAGCTTTCTTCCCCACCACTCCAGCACTCCCGCGGCTCTTCCGCCCGTTCTCAGCCGCAGCAGCAACGATTCTCTTCAAGCTCTTCGCCTTCCCCCTTCTCCCGTCCCTCACCGAAAACACCGATTACGTGAAGAGTAGTCCACGATCGAGGGTTGTTCAATTGCGAGGGTTGTTGCCCGTTCGAAGGTTGTTCCCGTTCGAGATTGTACGTTTTCTCCGGTTCGAACTTCGTTCCCGATCCTCACTCTTAAGTACAGTTCATAGGTATACGGTTTTGTTTTCGAAGATTTTTATTTTTTCCTATTACTATATTTAAGAAATTTCCATACATAATGTTTGAAGCAAATTCCATACATATGGTCATTGATAGTTTTTGCCCATGCATATGTTTTTCTTTCCTCCCACATGGTATGTTTGTATTTTCATAAATTATTTTCCATCAATATGTTTCATTTGAATTTCTATGTATATGGTTTTCATACACAATATTTTCTCATACATAAGGTTTTTATTTCTACAGACACATTTTATTTCATTAGAATTTTTCCAACAATGTTTTTTTAAAATTCCATACATATGTCATTTCAAAAATAAAATTTTCCCATACATATCAATTTTTCCCCACATAATTAACAAAATAGATTTTTTTTTGTTTTTGAACATGTGTTTTCCCCCCCCAAGATATGTTTCTTTTCCATATTTAATATGTGTTTTCTTCATAGATATACCAAGCTTTTTTTTCCATAGATTTTTTTTTAATTCATGGATTGGTTTTTCAAATATATGTTACGGTATTCTTTCTTTTAATGATACTTTTAATCATTCACACTTAGTGTTAAATCAATGTTGCACTTTCTTAATTTCTGGGTGCATTTATATGTTGGGTAAAATTGAAGGTCATGTGCCATCCTTCTTAGTAAATGGTGTTAATTTGGTGTAAGTATTTTTCATAGTTAACATATAGGCCTAGCCTAAGTTTTGAGTTTTTTATTCAATTATAAGTGAATTTGGAATAAAGTAGAAATGAAATATGAATTAACATGAAGTGAACTATAAATTAATTATAAGTGAATTGGGAGTTAATTATGAATGAATCAAAAGTTAATTGTAAATGAACTACAAATTAATTACAAATGAATTATGAGTGGATTACAAAGTAGGTAAGTCATTATAATATATTAATTAAGAACGAACACATGAAAACTTCCATGGAAGTTTTTTTGAATTAAGTCCCCCAAAGGATTATAAATAATGCATGACCTTCAATTTGTTCAACATTAGTCTAAAGTATAATCTTACACCATTGTTTTGTTATGTTTTTGTTATGTTCACATTTTCTCACTACATCATAATAAAGACTTATTTGTACATTGGTTTTGCACACATCATATATTCAAATTTAGCCTTTGTGTTTTTGTCTTGGTTCCTTTGTGTTATGTTTTGGATTTAAATTTAAACTTATCCTTTCATCATCTATCTTTGTAATTTTTATGTTCGTGACACCAAATCAAAATGATTTGTCAACTTGTTTTGAGGTTTAAATTTCATACAACACAAGATTGAAAAACAAGTTGGTTCATCTTTGATCCTACCCAATATCATCATTATTCCACCAATTGAAGTACTTTGATAATTATCGTTTTAACACATAATAAGAGGATAGATTTGACCACACTTTGGTCACATGATTGTAGTTCAAAAGAGGCTTTAAAACTTGTATACAATTTTTACATAATCACCTTTAAAAGGCCAACTCCCATGCCAAACTTTTATTCATTCAATAAGGTAGGTATTTTCAAGCCTTCGTCACCAAACAATTTATTTTGAAAACAATATTGTGACTTTAGTAAGGCTAGATGGGCAAGGAATGTGAACTCTACATCCAAAATTTAACCAATGTTTGGGATCTTAATGATTTTAATAACATTTAATAGCTTTTGGGAAATTCTTTTTGATCAAACTCATTAATGAAAACAATTGCTACAACTAAACATGCAACCAATTATCACAAGTGAACATTAAAAAAGCCTTAATGAGGGGCACCTTCAATGGATTTGGTATCGTTGACCTTGGAAGAAAACAATTGCATATATGAATGTTTGTGAAATTCCATTAATCCACCAAGTTGACAACTTGTCATTGTCACAATCCATAAGATCCAAAAAACCTTAAATTATTCATCAATGTATCTTTTTAGATCATTAAAAATAATGCACAACCTATTTTCCTCTCATTATCTTCATTTGTCCCATTGCAGTTGTAAAGGTGTTTAGTATTTTTATTTTTATTTTGAAAATTATTTAAAGACAAATTGGTAGATATGCACAACACATTTTCATTATTCCCACAAAGTCAAAACAAATGTGTCACAATTTAAAACAAATTTTATGTGTTCATGCACTGCCTCCAACATAGGCATAAGTTTAGAAGCCCATGCATGACAACATCAACATCAAACAAAAAGGTTAGATCTTACAATTATAATGGCATGGAAGTCTTCATTCATTCAATTAACAAAGACATGTACTGTAGAATATTTAACATAGAAACACTTAATCTTTATGTTGCATAATAACTTATTCAATTGTGCAACTTGCATTCATCAAGTTACCTCTTGGGTGAAAAGGAGAAATATGTATGTGGCTTTTAAGAGCTCTTTAATCTTCTATCCCAAGGGCTACTTGAAGATGCTTAAGATGTTTATTAGATGTGAAACATAATAATTAGTAGATATCAACCAAAATATAACTACTCCATTTGTGACTACATGCAATTTGTAGTTGTTTGCAACTAGGTTAGGGAATATTTACAACTACAAAACGAAATTTCAACTATTTTGGTCATTCACACAACTATGATGCAACTATTGGAAATTTCATTGTATTGGTTGCATGGATTTTAAATTTGTTTTCATCCATTAATAAGTTGATATGTCCTATTAGTCGCAATAATCACTAAATTAGTTACATCCTAAATGTATTCCATGTGACATAATGGTGTATTATTATATATGTATTGCATTTATATTTATGATATATAATTTTTTGTGTACATTAAATATGCATATGTATGCATATTGTTCATATAATGAACCTACACATGAATATTTGAACCTTGAAATAATTTATTCAAATCTGAAAACTGATACCTCAATTTTCTTTTAATTATTTGAACTTGAAATTTGTATAATGCATTCTAAATTTTTAATTTAATTAAAAATCATTACTAGAATCTAAAACTTGTTATTCCAAATTTGAAACATTTTATTTGAATCTAAAAATAAATATTTGAACTCAAAAAATTCTTATTTAATTTTGAAAACTATATTTGCATCTGAAAAAAATTATTTCAATTCTGAAAATGATATTTGAATTTTTAAAAAATAATTTGAATTTGAAGTTTTAAAATATGAATATTTTAAAAAATTAGTTGTATTCAAAACTATATGTTTAAGTCTAAAATTATGTTTCCAATTATGAAAATTTTATTTAAACATTATAATCAACGTTTCAATTTTAAAATTTGTTATTGGAATTCTTTTTTAAATTATTGAATTTGAAAAAATTATTTTTCATCTGAAATTTAGTATTTTTAATTCAAAACAATGTTATTTGAATTATTTTATTATTATTTTAATTTTAAAAACTATTTAAATCTCAGTATTGATATTTCAATTCTGAATTTTAAAGTTCAAAAAGACATTTGATCTGAAAAATATTATTTCAATTCTGAAAATTAATATTTTAATTTTAAAAAATACATATTTGAATTTGGTATTTGAATCTGAACTTTTTCCTATTTAAATTCAAAAAATTTATTTGATCTAAAAATTGATATTTGAGTTCTAAATTATTATTTTCAAATTTAAGAATTAGTATGTCAATTGAAAAAGTTGTTAATTGATTCTAAAAATGGACATGTTAATCTTGAATATTTTTGTTTGAATATGAATATTTATATTTGAACCCTGAAAAAAATTATTTTAGTTTTAAAGAATCATTTGATATGGACCTTGAAATATCAATTCCAAATTATTATTTTGGATCCACAAAAGTAATATTTTAGTTCTGAATTTTTTAATTGGGCCTAAAAATGGGCATTTCAATTTACAATATTTTTAGTAGAATCTGAAAATTGATATTTCAATTTTTTATTATTTAAATTCAACAAAACTTATTGGATCTAAACACTATTATTTGAATTTTGAATTATTATTATCGAATAAAAAATTGATATTTCAATTGGAAAATTGCAATTGAGTCTAAAAATCGGCATTTTTATTTTGAATATTTTTATTTGAATATGAATATTCATATTTCAATTCTGAGTTTTTAAATTTTAAATTATAGGAAATTATTTGACTTGAAAGCTGAAATTTGAATTCTAAATTATTATTTTGGAGTTTTAAACTTAATATTTCAATTGAAAAAATTATTAATTGAGTCTAAAAATGGACATTTTAATTTTGGATATTATTATTTGAATCTGAAAATTGTCATTTCAATTTAGAATTTTCTTACTTAAATTCCAAAAAAAGTATTTGATCTAAAAATTGATATTTGAATTCTAAATTAATATTTTGGAATCTAAATTTTACATTTTAATTTAGAAAATTATTGTTGAAGTTAAAGTGTTGTTTTACTATTGTTATCGATAATTAATTTTTTATAACATCTTTAGATTATTATAGTAAGAAAAATTAATTACTGTAAGAACTTGTAATTACAACAGTTACTTGCATAAGTGAAATTTTCTGGAAAACATGAATAGGTGCCTCAACTAGTTTGTTAGTAACCTAATCATATTTGTAACCTTCAAAATGCAACCAGTACGTTCAAGTAGGCTTCCTCGTCTACACAAACAATCTCCCAACTATTTTCAATTTATTTATTAGTGATCTCCTACATATTTTACCACCACTTTTTCCATTTCAGGTTTTTATCAACTGGAGTTTAGTTATATACCTTAAGCAAGGTGTTGTCCAAAAGTAATTCTTCAAATTCCTTCAACCGGTTGTCCATGTAGGTGATCTGAAAAACTTCACTAGGTGCTTTATGAAGTGTCTCCAATTATCCCTTTAGTTTTTCAATTTGTACCCGAAGTTCATGGGTATGATTCTCCATATCAATGTTGATTTCCTTCAATTGTTCCCTCCACTACAAATAAGTATTCTCCAACTCCAACAAAATGTTTTTCCATTGTACAATAATGGCCTCCATCGTACCATGGTCTCTTATTAACCAATCAAGATTAGTTTACAAGGTCTTTAAATCATTACAAGTTTTGAAATGAGCTTGGGTTAACTCATTGTACTCTGATTATACAGCTCCATCCTTTTTTATTAATCTTTCAGCTTCAACGTTTTCAACAAAAAAATGTTTATTCTCTGCATGTAGCTTGAAAAACTAGGTTTTCACAATGGCCAAGTACTTTTTTTTGTTCTACAAGGCTAGTTTATGATTAACCAATTTTAGGCAACAAGCTTGTAACTAGTTGTTGGTGTCTTCTAACATGTTATTAACAGTATTATACTTAGGTCTCAAATCAACTAAAATGTTTACTGTTTGAGGCCATGTTTGGGCAACTAAGGTTGCTTGGTTAAAGAAAATTGTAACATGTTTCAGGCTTTCACGCTAAGCATAGGCTGTCAACGTTTTAGGAAAAATATAAACATGTCTAATTTGAACTAGTTCAACAAGTTTAGGCTAAATTGGGTGAACCGATTCTATATTTATTCATAACATGTTGGTAACATGTTCTATAAGAACAAATGTTTTTTAAATAGATAAAGGTCCCCAATTTTGTACATTTTCAAAATTAGGTTCACTTTGATCCTCCATGTACTAATCATTTTTCATTTTTATTGATTCATCATCTTGTTGTGTAGTGACATCAACTTCCCTGTCTTCATCACCTCCCTCCATAACCATGATTCGTTGACATGTATGAGGTTTTTTTTTCAGTGGTGAATCAATTAGTTTTAAACTCAATCAATCCTTAAGCATTGATGGTTTAGTTCGTACCTTCATTCATTGTGACTACCAAATTGGTTGTTGGCAATATCATTTGCTCACCTATGAATTGCTCCTTGGTTACAACCTAAGGAGAGGGTTCTCTTGATTGCTCCGTAATAGTTTTCTTTTCCTCTCCCCCTTGAATTGGTTGTGGTTTTGGATAATCAATAGGCATATCTTCATTTCACAAGGGGACCTAATGCCATAAACAGATTTTTATGTCCAACCTATTAACAATATGCACAAATTAATGCAATTTCAACAATGGGTTGGGTGGTTGTAACCATTATACTTTGTTGAGCAAGTGGTTGTTCAACGATTCCCATGATAGATACATTTGGCCAAACAATTTGATGAAGTAACTGTATTTGTTGAATAATAATAGGGGCCGCAACTACTTCCACTTATTTTATAGGCTATTGAAAATCAAATATATGTGAAGGTTTTTGCTCCAAATTATGTAGTTGTTCCAACCATGTTAAATATTGGTTATGTACTAAGTTTGAATTTGTTATGGTTAGATTCAAAATAAAAATTAGTTCAAATGTATAATAACCAACAACCAATATTGATCAAGGAGGCAATAGTTCTAAAAATATAATAATTGGGTGTTGTAGATTGCCATTTATGTCTTGCAAAGATTATTTCATCAACATGTCTAACATGTTTAATGTTGTGTCCACTTGGTTGTGCATTCGACCTCCATTGTTGGGATGATTACTAAGGTGTCAAAAATTTACCAGTTGAAGGTACTTGTGGTTCCATTCTTTCCTCCTACTATGTTGGCATTTGATGAAAAGTTATGTCTACCATAGTAGGTTGTTGAGGTTTATTGTTGGGAGCTTCAACTAGTTGTATTCCCTTGGCTTGAGAACATGGTTGTTTTTATGGCTGAACCACCTCATAAATAAGTTGATGAGCTGATTTTAATCCTAATTACCTTCTAAGGCCCCTTGTGATTACTTTTGACATCTCACAAAATCACTAATTCAAAGTTTTAGTAGTTTTTTAAGATTATATTATGTATTCATACTTTTTTTTTTTCTTTACAAACTAGTACATAAGAATTTATTCGGATTTGCATGTTGATCCATGATTTGTTTTTAGCAACATGTTAACCAAAAGTATTATAACAAAATAATTATTGAAAACCAAATATTATAAACATTTTTGTTTACACTTTTGTTCCATCACGTGGTCACCAAATGTTAAGGGTTTTTACTATCCCTTTAGTTTTAAATACTCTCTTCAAATTTCTAATTTTGGTTTATTGAAGTTATCAATAGGTATTTCCAAATTTGAAATATTAAAACACAAGAAACATAAAAGCCTCTTGCTTATCCATAAAAAAAATTACTCTAAAACTTACATTCCAAAAAAGTTTATATATATAAAGAAATCTAAGTAAATTGGTTAAAAACTTTCCAAATTTTACCCCAAAAAAAAATCCTCCTCCAATTTATTTCTAAGTCCTCTTAATTATACCAATTCATAGTGATATTTGAACTTAAATAATCACTAGCCAATATAAACTTCAAAATTATGGTCATAAGTTCAAATCAACTTGTACTGTTAATTAACCAATTACCAATTCTTATAACAAATCGGTTAACTTAAGACTTGTTAACAAAAAATTAAAATAGTATTAGGTTATATTGTTTCATTGGTTACTAATTGGTTTAACTAGTTACTATATACATACCAAGGAGTTGGGTTAATAATTTATATTAATTATATTATCTATAATTCAACCAAGATTTTAAAAGCAATCAAATGTTTTAAAATATATTGGTTATTTAATTATTTAATGAACCATGTACTTGAATTGGTTTAAAATCTAAAAATTAAAAAAAAAGGCATGAAATTTTTTTTGCAATTATAATTTAGTTTGTGAGGAAATTGTAACTTCAAAACTTATCCCATATTGTTTATTCTCCATTCTTATTTTGAACACTATATAAACAAAAGGTGTGATCATCTAATTTCACATTTAGAGATTTGTACACATGGGATGAACCAATCAAAAGACTTAGCCCAAAACAAAAAAACAAATTATGCACAATTCTAAAATACTTACCCCCCCAACATACTTATTTACCTAGTTATGTAAGTACCCATTTTGACCTACCCACCTAGGTCAACCTATGTATTCACCTACCTAAGTACCTACCTATATGAATAAATATTTCACATAAGAAAGTACGACCTACCTGCCTACCTACCTACCTTTTTACCTAAGTAGGTAGGTATAGGTATGTAGCTTAAGTTTATAAGCACCTACTTATGTACCTACCTAGGTACCTAACAATTTAATATTAAATTTTTTATTAAATTCAATTAAAGTAACGCGTGGCATATTTAAATTGAGCCATATGTCATAATATAAATCATCCAAAAATTTAAATTAAATGTCATATATTATTTAAAAATGATAACAATATTTATATTCTAAATGATTAAATATTATGACACATGGCAACACATTATTTGTTTTCAATTGTGATAAAATAATTGCATCTTAGTCATATGTGACAATACGTATATAATGGAGTCAAAACATGAACTTGTATTGGTTTATTTTTGCTTTCATCCAATATTTTTTGTCATTTGCATGTAATTTATTTAAGGCAATCAAGGAGATTTTAGTAGCAAATATTACTTGTAACTAAAATTTTGTTACAAAGATTAGTTGAAAATACTTGCTTTTCATTTAATGAACATGAACAGCAAACATGTAAAAAACCATTCTTTTACAATTATCATAATGGACATTGATGAATAGAACAACATCATTAAATTATATAAGCTTGTTGCTAATCTTTTTAGTAGTTAAGCCCCCACAAACCGTAAAAAAATTCAATATCACATTAGTCAAGTTATTGGTTGTGCCACCATTAATTGGCCTTTTGAAATCTAGCAAAATTGATATGCACTTGAAGCCATCCACAAGGTGAGCATGGATGTTAACCCATGATTGGTTATTAATCATTATCATTTTGTCAAAACAAATAACAAGGTACCTTGTTGCATGAACCGTAATTTTAATTGTGGTGATTACCATATGGTACAAATATTTCAAATTTCACACTCAACATATTGTTCCAATGATTTTTTGGAATGTTTTTCACCTTCAAGAACTAGAACAATAATTTCACGGCCTCAAAATTAATGAGAAGATGACCTTGTCACAAAAACCAAAAAAATTAACAAATTATAATTTCTTTTTTCCTCTCCAATCACATCCCCCATAGTTATTATATTTGCCACTATTTTTGCCCCTATTGAAGAATATACATTCATGTTTTGCATGTTATAATTATATAGATATATAAAATTGGCCCATGTTATAATTAGGTTTTGTAAACTTGCATTTGCACCTCCCATCATGTTTTTAGAAGTTGTCAAATTTTGAAATAAATAACTTCTTTCTACCTTCAATTTATGTGTAAAATGGCACATCAACATATGATTTTCCCATTAACACCAACCACTACTTTTGCCCACAATTTTTTTGTTGTTTATACATTTTGAAATATCTAGTTTATTTTTCATTCCTTAACCCTCTCCTTATTCTCTAATGGGTCAAACTACAAAATTTGGCAATGGTTCAACAAATTAAAAAATTGAAGAAGAACAAAATAACAAAAACATTTAGAACTTGAAACTTATAACATAAATAATAAAGTGGTTGAAACTGACATAACACAAAAACTACATTACACCAAAGTGCATTTCAATTCATTCTAAGTCTCAATAGATTTTGAGTGAATTTGGACATTTTTACTATGATGAAACTAATCAACCCCCTAGTGAATGGGGACTAATTGCTACGGACAAAAAATTGTTTTAATAATACCTAGTGAATCAATGTTATTCTTAAGTGCATTACAAATTTACTAAGCCATTCATTTGTTAATTAATTAGCTAGGTAGCATAGATATCAATTAAATTTTAATTATTTAACATGTAATATCATTGATAATATCATGATTTTCAGCCTATGAGTTATTGACAAGTGTCACTACTTAGGCTAAGTTAAAAACCTAACCTAAGCACCCAGACCACATAATCAACCTAGGCACCTACTTTAAAGAATGAAATCGAAAAATATTCAATCAACTTACCATTATTGACCACACACACACCACTTGTGAAGTTTGATCCCTTGATTTTTAAAATGAAAAGAAACACCTGTACCACCAACCCACCCCATTTGTTGTGATAATATGTTACAATACATTTTATTTATCAAACACTTCATTTTAAACACTACAAAAACATAAATTTTCAAAATTCATATTTTATTGAAATTTTGTTCAAATGAAATGATTCGAATTTTTTAAAAATTTTAAATTCAATAATGTATATAATTACCCTTATTTCTTGTTGAAAATGTAGAATCATTTGAACAATTGTTTTTTGAATATCACTATTCAATAACATTTCAATGACCATTTTTTTGAAAAAGAAAATGTTTAATAAATGAATTTTTTTGCTAATATAATAATATTATTTATGCTAGGATATTTTTAGCTATTATATGGCTACTTTTCATTAATCTAAATTATTTGATCCTACATTATTTAGGGTTATTTATGGCTATTTTTAATTATTTTTAATTATTTATGGTTATTTAAAGTTATTTTTTATTGTTTTAGCCTATTTCACCTTAAGCTATTTTCGATTATTGTAATTTATTTTTGGCTATTCTAAATTATTTCATTTTAGGCTACTTGTAGCTATTATAAGTTATTTTTAATTATAATAAATTATTTCATCTTAGGTTATTTTTTATTATATGAAGTTATTGTTGGTTATTTTTGGCTATTGAAAATTATTTCACCTTATGTTATTCTTGGCAATTTTAACTCATTGTAAGTTATTTCACCTTAAATTATTTTTGTCTATTGTAGATTATTTCACCCTAGATTATTTTTAATAATTTAAAACAATTATAATATATGACTATTAATGGTTATTAGTTGTTTTTATATTGGGGTAATTGGTGGCTATCAATGGTTATTAAATTAATGGCTATTTTATTAATGGTTATTAATGGCTATTAGAGGTTAATTTTTTAATGGGTATTAATGGTTATTCTATTGATGGCTTTTAATGGATATTTTACTAATGGTTATTGGTGGATATTTTATTGATGGCTATCAATGGTTATTTTATTAATGGGTATTGATGGCTATTTTTGGTTATTTTATTAATGGGTATTGATGGCTATTTTTGTTTATTTTATTAATGGGTATTGATGGCTATTTTTGGTTATTTTATTGGTGGCTATTATTTGCTATTATATTGGTGCCTATTTTTGGTTATTCTATTGGTGTCTATTTTTGGCTGTTTTATTAGTGCCTATTTTTACCTATTCTATTGGTGCTTATTCTTAACTATTCTATTGATGCCTATTATTCGTTATTCTATTGGTGGCTATTGGTGGCTATTCTTGACTATTATATTGGTGGCTATTCTTGGTTATTCTATTGGCGGTTATTTTTGGCTATTCTATTCGTGGCTATTTTTGTCTATTCTATTAGTGGTTATTTTTAGCTATTCAAATGGGGGTTATTCTTGGTTCATTTATCGATGCCTATTCTTGGCTATTCTATTATTAGCTATTAATGACTATTTTATTCATGGTTATTTGTTGTTATTCTATTGATGGTTATTAATGATTATTTTATTAATGGCTATTGATGGCTATTAGTGGTTATTTTATTAATGCCTAATGATGGTTATTAATGGTTATTATATTATAAATTATTGTTGGATATTTTAGGCTATATTATCATAGGCTATTGGTAGTTATTCTATTGTAAGTTATTTTAAATTATTTTTCATAAGTTATTATTGGCTATCCTAGGCTATTTTACCTTAGGTTATTATGTTATATTTAAAATTATTTGAAGTTATTGTATTTAGGATAAAATAACTTATAATAACATAAAGTAGAATGACCTTGAACAATTTAAAGTATAATTTGAAATAACATATATTAACTTGAAATAAAACAACATAAGGCATAACTTAAGGTAGAATAATGCATAATAACTTATAATAACATAAGGTGTAAATTAAAATTACTAAAATAACCTAAAACATATGGTATATCATAAAATAACATATATAAGATATTTAAAACAACATGGAATTAAACCTATTTACTACAATATATTATAATGGTGAATTATGTTAACTAGTAATGAAACATGATGTTTACATAATGATATTATAAAGAAATAATTTTAACCAAAATGAAATCACTAAAATGCAATGAACTTATTACACTTTTAAGGTCCCATAGTATTTTATGATAGTGAACTGCACCTCACTTTTGTAAAAATGGTAGGAAGTTTTCAATGAATAAACTTTCCATGCACATAAATATTATAATTATATAGAAGTTTCAAAGGGCATTATAATTTTCTAAAATTGTTTTGGTGATTATTCCTTTGTGTTGAACTAGAACAAGCAATGGGCCTCAAGCTACAATGGATATCACTCAATTGGAGCTTAAAACTATGAAGCTTTATAAAAAAAAAATTCAATATCATTGAATCCTTGAAATGTAAAACCCTCCAAGTTATAATTTATTTTTGGGAAACAATTAAAAAATTTCAAATTCCATGAAATTGGCAATGACTTTAACTAAAATAAGATGAAAATCATCATGACGAGATTTTTCAAAGTAAAAGCTAGTTACTATGTTGTGAATTCATTTAAAGGTAGAAATGATGTTACAAAATTCAACAAATGAATGTAATGACTCACAATAAAAAGGAGCCCCCATTGGTAAACAATTCCTTCATCACATCCATTTGTTGGCTAATATTAAAACACACCTTATGGTATTAGTGAAATGATCATGTGTTTTTTAAAAATATAAATAAAGTAAGACATAACTTCTTGTGAAAGGTGGCAAACATGTGAAGTTTTGTGGTTTTTTTATTATTCACTTTTAATATATTGTTCATAGATTGCATTCTTGAGCGTAAAATAATGGTAAAAATTTCATAACATATTGGTAAGGTGCCTAATTCAATGGAATATTTCCTTTGCAAAAGACATGACATTTTGAAAAATGAAGAACTTACAAAAACAAGTGAAACACTTACAAATGTTTCATTTCTCAAACTGCCTCACTTTTTTTTTCACTTTTGTTTATGATATTTGATGAAAGTGAATTTTTTACCAAATGTTTGATGCCTAGTAATTAAAAAAAAAATGGGGCCCATTATTTAAACATTATTATACATATAAAAATACATAAAAGGTCAAAAACTAACACATATCAATCCTTATGTGGCATAGGTATATAAGAAATACCATCATTGGAAGTGGTAATTGTCCATATGTAAGATTGAAAACCAAAAAATGTTGATTGTGACAAGAATTAAACAAGAATTTGATGACACCCTCCCCCCAAAAAACAATTTTCACTCCCTTTTAAGCCATGTAAAAATAATTTGTGACAAAATATTCCATTATTAGATAATTAATTGTGTGAGTTTTTTGGAAATTTTCATTTAAAAGAAAAGACTAGTGTGGCAAAGTGTTGGTCAATCCCACTTCAAGTAGAAGGTCCTTAGTTCAAGTCTTTTTACCATGAAGGACTTTCAATCTCTTGGAAGGCACGCATGTTCCCTTGGGCAATGCATCCAAGTTCCTCAAGCAACTTAAGTTCTTGAGCAATTGTGGCGAGGCAAATGGGCCCCTAGAGCAGCTAAGTGCTCCATGTATGTGCACACGGTATTTTGGCCTCCAACAACATTTCTCATATCGAGGATGGTTTAGCTATTTTTTTTCAATTCTCATCCATAAACATGGAAACTGAACCAATAACAAGTAACGATTATTTATATATATGTAAATGGTCTGGATCAATTATTCTATCTGGCCAATTGAGAAAAATTGTTATGTTGGTGCAATGGGGCAAATGGGTACTTTTCATCCATATAATGCAACTTTTTAACTTTTAATTCATATGTTGCATAATGTGGATGAAAAGTTATATACTAATGTATGAAAGTTGAAAAAACTTCTGGCAATATATGGATGAAAGGTTGCTCAATGGATGAAGAGTTCAAAATGTTGTAACTCTCAACCCCCTGTCCCCCCCCCCCTCCACCCCCCGCCTTTCTTGGGCTACTTTTGCACACTTTCGTTAGGCAACTTGGTTTCATCCCTCCTTGGAAAAAAATGAAAACTTAAGTAAAGAAATGAGCGTTGGAACTTTGGGCTGAAAGCAACTTCTAGCTTCTCCTCTATATTGCATTGTTTTCTTTGAAAAAGTAGTGCAAGAAAGATACTTATAACATTATTCAGAGTTAAGGTACATTAAAAAAAAAGTTTCTTAGTATGAACTAGCTTGCAACTACATTGAGCTTGGTGTGATGCACAGTGCCACTTTTAACTTGATACTCCTGTTTAGCGCATAGTGTCATTTATTGTTACATTTAACTTGTTATTCTTGTTTAGTGCTTAGTGTCATTCATTGTGTGAAGGAAGTGTGTAACAACTATCATAATGTTGATCATTCTGTGGCACAAGTGTGTAAGAAGTATCATAATAAGAAATGGCTCAAGTTGAAATTGTCATTATCAACAAGGAAGAAGGGAGGCCAGAATTGTTCAGTTCCACTAGAGATTTTACTTGTATCCACTTTTACATGTCATTTTTTTTACTTGTGCTATAATGTAATGCCTTGGTTGAACCAGCACCGACACTGGTTCCATGGTAAAAAAATCTCAAGCTTTTTGATCAGCTTCTATACAATTTTACGTATATATTGCTTATAGGGTCTCTCAATCCAAATTTTACATTTCCCACAACAAATATAGCCTCTAAGATACCTCACTCAATAAGGTGAAAGTACTATTGTAGGTCCTGGTTCACCCTGGCTGACTATCAACAAAATTGATATTGGTAAGAATCTTTGTTGCCAACGATTCCTTCTCACAAAATTCACGAATTTGCCTTTTTTTTGGCCCAAAATAAAGATTTTTTAATACAGGAAAATTCTAAATTTGAGAGGTTGCCACTTGCAACAATCATGGGCTGAGAACCACTAACCACAAACCTAACCACCTTCACTACCCCTGAAAAGCCTTAAAGGAAAGGTTGCCCTCAATCACACAACCTAAACCATCTCTGGCAAGGCTTTCCAATAGTGTGACCTGGATTTCTCATCTATCACTGAGACTAATAGCCATCAGAGAGGATAGGTCATAAACACAAGGAGTTTTTATGAAATCCCAACAACTCTTACAATTGAAACACTTAACCGTGTGACTTACCTTTGTGCAAAGGAAGCCCGCAACCCCACCGAGGCAGAGAAAACAGAGAGGGCTAGATCACCTCCAGATCCTTGAGGTGAAATCCATCAAAACAGGGATGACGAGAGATTATAACAAAATCTTGTGCACACCTTGTTTCAGTGGCACAAGTATCAAACTTCTAAACTCTTTCAAACCAACTCCTTCTTGGGGCAATTGTATGACATGTGGCCTGGTTCATTACATGTGAAACAAGTCTTGGGTTGTTTTGTGCAGTCTAGCTGCTCCGTTGATCTATCCCTCTGATTTCGTTTTGGCACAGAATATGCAATTTTAAGGGGCCTCCCACAAACAAGCTGTTGATCAAGCTTTACGGCAGCCTCCAAAGATTCATCATCAGCAAAATCAATATGACCAAAACCCCTAAATTCTCCTGAGTCTTTGTCCAGCGCAAATCTTATGGCATCTATTTTGCACTTCTTGAAGAATTTGCGTAGGTCAGCTTCCGTTACATCCCAGGCCAGATTCCCTATGTAAGCAGATGTACAGCCCTGCACTTTCTTTGGGGCCTCATGATGCACCTGCTTCTCTGATTCTGCTTTAGGTTTAACTTTGCACAACTCAATCTTCAAGAACCGTCCACCCCTGCAGAAAAACCACCACATACACAAGTTCTATAAGAAAAAGTAGCACACTATGCCAAGTGTAATTAGGCAGCAGGTTGGACAAAAAGCAAAGCCCACCCAAAACCCACAATTTGGATATCCAGAAGGAACAATGACGCCTTACATGTCTGCTCCATTCAGTGCTAGTGCTCTTTCTGCAGCTGCCTCAGTCTGCACAAACAGAAAGATGATCATCATATGTGGAGACTGCATACTCCAGTGGTGGAGACACTGAATCAATGTGTGAATCATTCTTGCTTTGTAGTATTTGGAGTATTTCAGAGTATTCTCATTTTCAGAGTACTGCCAGTTTGACAGCAATGGGAAATAATTTGAAGAGAAACGTGTCATCTGTCCCTCTAAATGTGTGGCATCACTTGCATGTTGGCGAACTATAACTTGGTGCACAAATACAATTCTCTTCCCTGACAGACCACATAACCTTAACCTAATATTTGCTCATGACAGTACACAAGTACGTGATCTGGAGTGCAAAAACATCACACTACAGCTGCAATCCTGAAAGATTCTGCAATGCATCAGCACTTATTGTATTGACAGCCTTTGCCATGAGGCATCTGCTCTTCCTATTTGAGAACATCATTGCATGCAGAACACAGGTTCAGTGGTCAGTTCTAAAACACAAAATCATAAACTCTGCACCCTGGTGCAGATAGTGCATTTCTCCTCTGCCACATAAGTTAGAATAGACCAAACAGTCTTGGCTCTCCACATCTGATTACACCACAACACTGACATACAAATTTGAATAAAAGTCTGCAATGGTGATCATCATATTGATGGCCATTGCCAGAAGGCATCTGATCTTCAAAACATGACAACATAATTGGAGGCTCTCTGGTCAAGTAGAAAACTCCATGACAACACTTTGAGGTATCTCATAATTTGATTCCTGAACAATGAAAATGAGCATGACAAGAATTGAGCAGTCATAACCTCATGAGTAACACTCACAAAGTTGATGACTATCAACTTCACAATGAATGGCAGTGACTATCTGCCATCACTCCCCACTAAATGCATCAGGTCATAACAGTGGTGTAGCTAAGTATGTTTTAATCTGATTAATTGTTTTGGCAAATGGTAAACAAAAACATGCATCCCTAGTTTCTATCACATTTCTTGAAGCAGCAGGAAGACAGAAAGATGTTGGCTACAACTCAAGACACATAACTAATGGAAAAAGTAGTCCACTACAACCTCCTTCAAGCTCTCAAATGCTCGTGAGCGTAAGCTTAATTCCAATTTAGCTTGCCCCTGTACAAGCAAGCATCTAATCCCAAGTCATAGAGAGGCCCACATAGAGGATAGCAGTTGGATCCTCCTGCAACCTGAACATAATCTTTAAGCACACAATTGAATTCCTGAAATACTCTCTGCAATACATCAGCATTCATTGTATTGACAGCATTTGCCACACAAGGCATCTGTTCTTCCTATTTGAGAACATCATTGCATACAGAGACTCAATTTCTGTGGTGAGCTTTGACCATAAATCCTTAACTCTGCACCTTGGGTGCATGAATGTATTTCTCCTCTCTGCCAGACATGTTTAACAAGAGACAGTGTTGATCTCCTGTTTCTTGAACACATATCTGATTTGCACCATGACAGTAACACACACACTTGAGTAAAACACCACAAACCTTTGCCAGAAGGCATCTTCTCTTCAAAAATAGAGACATTGTATGCTTGAAATACATGCTCCAAGTTCAGCTTTGATCTACATCAATCAGACTCTCAGGCACAAAACCCAACAAAGACAACATCCATCATGCCCACCTGCCCCTGATGCATGCAAACAGAAAAGTAATTAAGAGAGGTGTACCTTGAATGTGATGAAACCTATGCCTCGGAACTTCCCAGTATCAGGAAATGTCATGCAATCCAACTCTTCAATGGTGCCACACTCAGAAAAGAAGTCACGGATATCATCTTCTGTTGAATAGTAGGGCATTCCTCCAACTACCACCTTCTTCAAGTCGAATGATGTTGCCAGCAATGAATTCTTGTTACTGCACTCATAACAAGGATTATCTTCAGTGTCCAGATGATGGACATAGGGTTTAACCCTTAACCCTAAACCCATATAGAATCCTCCTCTGATGTGTGTTCTAGTTTTTTGTAAACGTTAGGTTGAAGCAGAGTATGAGAAGATTATGCAATTGAAGTCCTGAAACAAACCTCATTAGGGTTTCATTGCTGGTAATCTCTGCTTCACTGCTCTTGAATTGTCTGCCATCTTCTTCCTGAACTGGAGCTTCAGGTTCTATGATCTTTCCCCATTTGTCAGTGGCCTTCTTCTTCTTGTTCTTCTTCTTTTGCTTCTTGTCCTCCACCCCTTCAATAGTCACCTCAGGAGCAGTCTTGTCGCCACTCTTCACGCCATCATCTGTTTCAGGGTTGTTAAGAAGTTGTTCTTCTGCAGCGGCAGTTCCATTACCCTCGTTCCCTTTGCTCTCGCTGGGCTCCACCACATTGTTAGCAACCGCGAGAGGAGCACTACCTGGCTTGACTCTCTTGCCATCCACCAGCGGCCAACGCGGCTTGAGCCGAAGCTTTCTCTCGGCAGCAGCAGTCCCATTCTGATCCTGTTCTTCGTTGTCCTCTGCTGTCGCATTGAGCCTGAAACCCTCGTCTGGATCACCTGCTGCCGGCGAGTCCTCCGTCTCTGGCTTTTTTGGCTTCCGAGAGTTTTTCTCGCTCTTCTTAGTGCGCTTCCGTTCCTTCCCGACCTCCTCTTCCGTCGGCGCCCAGACAATGCCATCTTCTATTCCCTCTTTCCTACTCTTTTCCAATGGATTACTTTTGCCCTCTTCCTGGATCCCAGAAGTGTTTTTCCTTTTATTTTTGGGCTTCTGTAGTTTGATCCCTTGCTCTTTTGCTCCGTCTAGAGTCGCCTCATTCTTTCTTGACACGAGACCTGCATCACCATCATCATCATCCTTCACCACGCGCTCTTCCTCTTTACCCTCTCCATCAGCAGGCTTAATACTCGGCGCCTTCACGGCTTCACCTTCTGTTTTGTTGAGTATGCGTCGCTTCTTCGTCTTCTTCGTCGAAGGCTTCACTGCGGAGCCACTGACTAGTACGACAGTATCCGTCACAGCAACAGCAGCAGGGCTTGTGTCTTGCGGAGGGATGAGGACGGCGGCAGAGGCCGTTGCTTCCTCCTTTCTCTTTCTCTTCAACTTGGAATTAGAGAGCACCATTATCACAAAGCCACCAAACACACAAAGAGTATCAGAAGAATTTTTTTTCCTTCCGCATTATTGTTTCCAACAACTCGTTTGGAGCACGACGAGTCACAAGCTAGAAAACAATCATCGTTGCCCCTTTTTCTCCCTACTCTTCCTTGCTCTTCAGTTTTGAAACTTGTCGGCACCCAGTCCACAAGCAAGAACACAACAACAATTCGCAGGCCGAATCAAAATAAAGTTCAAGTTCAGAAAAGAAGGAAAACCAACAACATCGAATCTCTCTTGCGAACCACACCGCATCGCAACAATGGGGAGTGCGACAGCGATGGCATCGCCACTGAACTCGGTCACTGCGCTTCTAGGGCAGTTGGAGTTTTCGGGTTTAATAGGTTGGGGGTTTGCGTTGGGAGATTTAGGGTTTAAGAGGTCGAGGATTGGCGTTGGGAGTTTTAGGGCTAAATACGTCGAGGGTTTTTTTATGGAACTAGGGTTTCACTTCACTTTTTAGGGTAGGTTTTGTGGTGGGAGTTAAGGTAGAGGTGTACCCAAAATCGCTGATGATCTTGAGCAATGCCCCCACTGCAACCTCCTAAACTTAGTCAAATATGTCTATATTCATGGGCGATTATTAGAACTTGGTGTTTGGGCGAAAAGGTTTGGATTAATTGAAGATTATGTACAATGTTGGGCGGGTCTCAAATTTTTTTAAGACCCTCCAGGTCCGGGTTTCAGAAGCTTTTCTGGTACCCCACCCAGTTTTATTATTATTATTATTACTATTATTTTACAATAGACCCGGGGAGGGTTTCAAAAAAAGATTCAAAAATTTCCCCCAAGTTTCAAAGTGATGGTTTTCACACACTTCAAACGTTTCAGTGACTTTTCAAAGGCAGTTGTAACCAAAAAAGAGAGGAAATGCAAAACCCTGTAGACTACCTGGCTATTTTACGTAGCTATTCAGAGTCGAATGCTCAATCACTCCAAAACAATCAACCTTCTCCGACATCCTTCACCCAACCACTCTCCTCTGTGCACTCACTGATCACTCACAGGCACATTACTCGTTCACACAATCTCGGCAGATCCAATCACAAAAACCAGAAACTCTACAATTTTACTTGCAGCAACGTGACAAAACGCAGACTTCTTTGGTACAATCTATTTCATCCAACTCGAACACCCCACACCGTTGAGCCCTACTGATCAAAGTGCTGAGTATGCTCTGTGTCCATGGAGTCTCTGACCTTAATCACTACTGATTTGCAGCAGCACAACCTCGCTGTACTTCTGTCCTCGCTGACCACGACTTCAAAACTCTCCGTTGCTATCCAAAAGACTGATCCCTATACCACTAAGATCAGCAAACCTCTTCCTACCTATTATTCATTCAGACCATGCTTTCAAGGAACCAACTACAACCTTTTCGCTTGGGCACTGGCGCAGCGGAAAATTCCGTGACCAAGCACGATCCATGCAGAACATATCCTTCTTCTCTATGTCTCTCCAACTTTCCTACCACCATCTGCCATTTTTATCTTTCTCCCTCTTTCTGTCCTGATCAACCACAACACCACACAGTCTGCTCAAAAACGAGATGCTCCTCACTCCTCTTCTCCACCACTTAACCTTCACCTCCTCAGCCACCGTCACCAGCACATTTAATGCAGCTCCAAGCCTTCACATTCAAGCCGCGCCGTCATAATAATTCTCAGGATTTGGAAGGCCAAAAACCCAATTGTACAAAATATGGCTTCATGTTTTACCCATCATTTTAAAAGGCATTTGATTTCCTTGGAATCCATTTGATAATGCTTAAAAATCAACATTTCCCTAGGGACAAGTTTTGCGGTTGGCTCACTTGTCATGGGAGTTTATTGAAAAATATCAAGATTAGATTCTACATCTTTCATTTAATTTACACATTCAACTTCAAATTTTGCCATTGGGAGTAAATAATGATAGCATTTTAAAAACATAAGATATAATGATCATTTATCATATTCTTCAACAATGCTCACCTTTTATTCACAAGCAATAAAAGAAGATACTACAAAAAAATGATTTTAATATGAAATCTAGCATTAAACATAACATGTTATGGAAGTTCTTTTTTCATATTTTTTTTTTAAAGGAAGGAACTATCCCAAAACACCTCAAACTTTTTTTTTGATATTGGTAACAAACAAAAAAACTCAAAAGCAATTCCAAATTCATCATCAATCAAATTAATTTGGGTAGGTGGCTAATTTTTCCTTTCATTTCAAGCACATAGCAAATTTGGTAGATTACAATGCATTAAATAATAACAAATGGCAACTAACTACTTTAAAACATGTGCACTCAAAATAGGGGAAAGACAATTCACAAATATTTGAAAAATGTGCCAAGTAAGAAGAAGGGGGCACCCTACCATTAATTTTGACAATATTATCCCTACTATAATAAAAGATAATAACATCTTTGAATTGCGAGGCCTTTTGGAACATAATGATTTATTAACAAACTTGTAACCAAAATTAAACAAATGTTATATATGTATTAAACAAATGTAATTGAGTAACAAAAAAAACTTAAATTTAAAAAAAGGAATGAAAGTAATGTAAAATATCAATTCACCTCATTCTTGTTAAAATATTCATTTTTTAAAGGTGAATGTTTGAATTTAAACATGCATTGTTCCATTTTTGTATGTCCTTCTGCAACCCTTGAAGCCAAGTTATAAATCAAAGCTTATTTTTGTAAATACATAATCTCCCAATTTTAGTAAAAACATATATTGTTTTGTATTCTCCACCAATTTAAGTAATATCTCATAAGAAAAAATAAAAATCTAAAAGGGAAGATAACTCAAAGACATAGATGTAAAATTAAATGTTTGGACCAAACATTTTCCACAAACTACAATGGCAATTGATTTTTCACAATTGAAAGATCAAGGTCTTGGAAAAAGCCTTTGTGATGTTCATCATCATTTTTTTAAAAAAAATTAACAAAGAAAAACTTAAATCTTGCATTTCATGAAACAAATAGTCTTTTTTTGTATTGGTTGTTTTTCAATTGATCTTCTTACTAGGGCATTACTTCCTCAAATTTTGGACAATTATTACATGAGCATTATCCACATGTTTTTTCAAAGCTATCATACCATACATGTTTTATAATATGTTAAAAGTATTTTTCATTCTTTTGTGTTTGGATTAAGAGCATGCACAAATTTGTTGTGACAAACCAGACATCTCATGACTTGAGGATTTCCAATTTATCAACTTCTTTGTCATCATTTACACAACAAAAAGTTTAACAAATTTCATTCATTTTATGTCCTTTCCATTTTTTTCCTTTGAACATGTAATGTTTGAAAGTTTATTGTTTTTTCATCATTTTCAGTAGGATTTGTTATTTCTTTTGTTATGTTTTATTATGTCTTTCAAAATTTTCATCTTCTATATTCTATTCATTTGAACCAATTTCATTTTCACCATCAACTATCATCACATTTTCATTCTAACTTGATTCCATTTCTTACGAGATATTAAATAGGTTGGATGAGAAATTCAAATTAATTATAAGTTTAAACAAATTATGGGTTTCATGATCTAATCTATCCGAAAAATATTATAAAAAAATACAAACAATGAAAGCAATTACAAGCAAATAAAGCAAGGTGATTAAGCATTTACAAGATTTACAATATTATTGAGGTGAAAGGTAGAAGATGTGAAAAAAATTGCGCAAGTATGCTCCTAATTGTGCACATGAAAAAAATACACATTGTGTAAAATACTTATGATTATTATTTTTAATATGTTTCATTTAAATAATAAATAAAATTAAAGTAACTAAATCCACATATTGAAAATGAAATTACAACAAAAAATGAAAAAATCACAAGAAAATGAAAAACGAAAAAAAAACACTTCAGAAAAAAAAATTATATAGATATTTTAAGAAAAACAAACCTTGTTATTGAATAATGCTAAAAACGTGTGTAATCCAAAATATGTATATAATTTTTTTGCCTACACACCTACAAGAAAAATTTAAGGAGAAAAAATTGGTTTGGAATCCCAAAAAATAACAATAGAACACAACAAGTAGGCACCGATGAAAAACAACAAAACACAACAAGGTGTCAATGAACATTAGGGGTGAAAGAGGTATTTAAAATGCCAATGAGGAATAAGGGTCAAAAAGGCACTTAAAATGTCAACACACTATTGAAAATTCAAACTCAACTAATTAGGTTTCATTAGTTATTGGAGTTGGAAAGTAACTAAAGTACTTTCACAAGGTTGAATTACTTTTTTTACTTATATTAGTTTGGTTATTTGTGGTTTGGTCTTGTAATTATATACCTTGGTGTTGATGGTTTGGTTCTCTTTTTTTCATTGCACAAGTTTGTGAATTTCATGTGATAAGAACCTTGAGGAGTTCTTGATGTTATGTTTTGTGTTGTGAACATCATGTTATAGTTTCCTTTCAATAAAGTTTTATGTTTGCACTTGAGTAGATCTCCTATTTGTTAACACACACAACGACACACGACAAGGAGGTGATAACAAATATTAATAGAAGATGACAATAAAACATCAACGAACACTAGTAGAACAAAACAAGGAGGCACCGATGAACACCAACAAAGCACAACAAGGAGGTGCATACAACCAAAGAACACAACTAAAGGTGTCAACAAGCATTAATAGGGCACAACAAGGAGGCATAAATGACCAATAAAACACAACAAGGGGGTGTTGATGAACACGAACAAAACACAAGAAGAAGGCACAAACGACCAACAAAACATCAAAAAATGGTGTCGACAAGCACCAACACAACACAAGGAAAGGCACAAACGACCAACAAAACACAACAAAGAACGTTGACAAACATCAATAAAGCACAAGGAGGTGAAGACGACCAACAACACATAACAAGGGGGCATTAAGAACACCAATAGAACACAACAAGGGGGCGTTGAAAAGCACCAATAAAACACAACAAAGGGGCAGAAACCAACACAACAAGGGGGCGTGGACAAACACGAACAAAACATAACAAAAACATGCCAATGAACATCAATAAAACACAATAAACACCAACGTAGCATAGCAAGGGACATTGACAAACACTAGCATAGGATTGAAAAAGAACACCAACAAAACATAGTAAAGGGGCACCAACAAAACATAACAAGGAAGCAATGAATTAAACACAAATGAACATTAATTAACCAAAGTAAAAAAAACATTGAGCCTTACACACACCTTCCAAACTAAACATTCTCCTTATTTACAATGTCAAAATGAAAAGAAAATAAAAGGGTTAAGGGCAACTTTGCCTTTGCAACACCTATGCAATGGAACTTTCATTGTTTTCTTTCTAATCCTACCTACCAATACCAACTACCATAATAAATGTTATTTACTTATTATTGACACCTAGCACCTTGACCCCACTAATTTTTAATACCTTAACAAGGCATGAAAAAAAAATTAAATGGAAGGATTACAAATGACAATTTTCAACCAATGTGAACTTTTGAACAAGTTTCAAAAGGACATCACCTTTTATGATATCTTGAAGTATTCAAAGTGATAACTAGTTTTGAAACCTTAGTCACAATGACGCTAGCAAATGAATGGGTGAACATGAAGGAATCTTAAATAATATTTCATGCCACATCAAGAATATTCTCACTATTTTCGTCTGTCACGAGGAATTAATATAATAAGTGGCAAAATATTCCACGCCTTATCATGGAATATTTTGCCACATCACATGCGTGATTTGTTGGGGAATCAATAATGATTTATTGACTCTAAACATATTATCATTATTGGTGCAACCAATGTTCTTAGATATCTAAGGCTCTTATACAATACTTTCAATATTTTCAACATTGTTGAAATGAAAAAAAACTACATACCTAAGAAAATATTTGATGAATTTAAATTAACAACTATATTAGTTCTTTGACAAACATGTGCTATAATGGCAAGGTACTACAATATTCTACAAAATAAAACAAAATACTTGAAAGCATGATATGAATGTCAATGGTTTATTGCAACTGCAATGTATAAAATTTGATCAAGTCACATACTTTGATGCCACACCATTAATGTATATTCACCAAAACAAAAGAACATATGCTTTTCATAAGAACGATTGAAATTATACATAATGGAGAAAAAATTGTTTAGTCGTAACTAGAAATAAAATGACTTACAAAATGGAAGCAACTACAAGTTTAATGAATGAAAACACATAATTGATTTGAAATAGATGTAATTTTTATGTATTATAATTCAAGTCCAAAAGTTTTAAAGTGTTTCAACAAACACTAAACTTCATCCCAACTTCACATGTAATAATGGATGAACTCTTTCGTGAACCCAAAGAACATAATCATTTGCAAGATGTGATACACATGTTTACATTACACATATGCCCCACGACCACCCAAAGAATTTGCTAACATTATGACAAAGTGGACATATGAATATCCAAGGAAATTACAAATAGTGACGTCATATTGTTTATCATAAAAAATAATATTATAAATTTGTCCATACCCAGGTGGCAAGGCATCAACAACGGGGAAAATAATGCATTGGAGAAGCAATGCCAACTTCCCAATTATTCTGTGTCATTGTGTTATTTTAAACACAAAAGGTCGTTTCATCTTCTTGCCACCACGAATTGTAGGCCAACAACTTGCATCGGATGGCCTCACAAGGCTGTGACAATTCACAACATGCACATGGGAATTGCTTGAACTAGATGATTGGAAGCCAAATAAACTTCAAATGTTGTTTCTATGTAGGCAATCAAAGGAAAACCTTGCCTTTTCTAGAATTATTACCTCCTTTTGGATCAAATTAATACATTCTTGGATAGGCCACACAATTGGAGCTGCAAGCCTAACAACTATAAATTTTCAGGTTGTCCCACCCACAAAACGGCTCAAATCATGAGTGAAACTAGTACTCATGGTGTTTAAATGATCCGCTACGATATTGAATCCAAAAACTTGAATAACATGGAGCAAGAATTCCATTCACTGATTTGTAAAGGTTGATCCTTGCTTTGCATTTGAACTCTATGGTTTTTTGGAGTGCAAAACATTGAATTATAGATTTGGGTGGGCAACATTCAATACGCCACTAGCCATAAACACAAACATTTTCCTTCAACTCTAGGCCACCTTGAGATAACAAAGGTAACAAATTATTAAAACCACATGGCGGTTGTTGAATGTTTACATCCTCCATAATATCATGTTCAGTAGCCAAAACATATGTTCATCGATGAGATAAATTCACAAGGTTAGGACAATGGGAATCTTTGTCTGCCCCTAAAGGACAATTAACATGTTACTCAATAAACCCAAACACCTCTTGTCTTTCTAGGTATAGAAGGCGATTTGTGAAAGATGACCCAAATGTGTAATTTGCCATAACGGCTGCAAGTTTCGCACGATCACTTGATCCTTGTGCCCTTCTCAACAACAATTCATTTTTATCGAATCCATGACCAACTAGACCACCTCGCAAGTCTTGTTTATACAATGTAGACTATTTCAAAACACAAACATAATCATTAAACATCATTATGTACAAACAAATGTTGTGTTTTCCCAACTATTATAACCAAATGTTAAACATCATTTTTGCCATATTACAAATGGGCAATGTCCACCCACTCCTCATCATTGAACTTCTATAGGTCAAATGAAAAAAAATGTCAACAAAATCTAAAATGTCACAATGAAGTTAAAGCAAAGTGCAAATGGAATTGGAAAGCAAATGGAATTATTTTATTAAATGCAAACCAAAAAAAAGAATCATAAAAAAGTTGAGAGACGAAATATTCACATGGACCATGAATCTTCCCCATTGTTTAACACAAAAATGCCAAAAGCTAAACCAATTGTAAAGCTCATGGCCACCTACCTTAGAAGCAACCGTAGAAAAGAACCACCAACAACAAATTAGAGCATATAGATTGTCGGCTTCCCCAAGGGATTTTGCACCCATGTATTGGTGGCAAAGAGAAATATGTTGATATTGAAAATTGGGTTTGATCAATTGTTTGGTGTGTTTATCGAACAATTGAGTCTAGTGGAATAAACATGCGTGTTCCCTATCAATTGTCCACATAGAAGGGTCCCCTTTGATCCATGAACAATTCTAATCATGATCCAATTGGCTTGTATGCTATTAGCCATGAACCCCTTGAAATTTGGTTTTACAAAGTTGTGCTTCTGCATCATGTTATTGAAATTTTCCACATTACTTGTTGAGCCTCTATGTCCTTGGATTGCATGTCATAAACCACAATGGTCATCATTCTGCAATAGGCCAGATCATAAACATGACAAGCCATAATTGTCCAACTAGCCACACATTTCACATGATCAAACATGATCCAAGCATTCTACAAATCCCTTGCATGTTGCATTCGTGTGACAATACTCGCTCCACTCCCCACACCATTTATGGTCATCTTGAAAATAAACACCTTTTGTTTAAAACCTTGTCTAAGGAAGCAACATTCTTAGATGTAGTCATATCAACTCTTGGACTATTAATGTAACCACCACCTAGATGATGCTTGAATGAAGCAACAAGGTTACGAACATTGGGTGAGCTTAGTTCATAGAACTTGTCTTGGATTTGCTCCAATTCCTCAGTTTTGAAAAGTTCCACTTTACCATCTTTACATTCATCCAACATATGCGTAACCAAAAAGGTTTTGCTAGCACTCAGGGAAATCATAGACATTTCCACATAAGGAATGCAAACAACCTCCTCTACAATTAACCTTCTAGTCTCTTCCAGAATCTCCCTACATTTGCCATCCACAATAGGATGGTTGTGTACCCCAAGGTGAATCATTGTTCTTGACAAAAACTAGAGTTTATGCACAACATAATAAATTCTCCCACTACAACTAGTAATGCAGAGGGGAGGAGCATGACAAAATTTGCATCCAAGCAAAGAAACAAATGGAGTCAATTGCAATTGACCTACAACAAGAATATGGACCCTCTCACTACACTATAAAGTTTCATTATTTGAGGCAGAATGCACAAAGTTTTCATAATCATTTTGCACACAACATAAGTGACCCAAGCAACAAGTTTTCTTGAAGCTCAACCCAAAACTATTTTTAATATTGGTGGTGATCACCTTACAATGAACATGGTCATCATTCTTTTTATGCATGCCTTGCATTTTCAAAGAGCCATGAACATCGGGAAGCACGAACAATAATTCAAACAATACATCCCCATAAAAAACAATAGACAAGAATTAGACTTTTTAAACAAATATCTTGTCACAATTATATAGCTTGTTAAAGCTCTATCTTAGAAACACCATGAAAACACAAGCAAGAAGCCACTAACTGAATACTTCCAGAAGAGGATGAAGGTTGTGATGACAAGGCAAAAAACGGTTGTGACAATGGAAACTGTGGCTATAGGGAACTAGATTGAGAAATCAAATTTGGTGATATTGTGATCGAAGAATGGGGTGTCAAGTTTTCACCTAAAGAAAAAATAGACAATTCAATGAAAACAAATGAAGGTTTGATTGAAGACAAAATTCAAGTGTCATTAACTTCATGTTTTTGCTTCACAATCTTGACCACAAACCTTACTATTTTTGACATTGAGATTTTTTTTGAAAGAATTATGAGTATGGCTATCACCAACAATGCGATAAAACCCACAGCCCACCATCCATTGTTTCCATTAAAAAAAGGTCATAGGAATTTGGTACACTAAATTCAAAACCAATTTATTACAATCATATGAGACATCCTTGGATATATGCAAGGATCCTAGTTGAAATGAAAACTTAGCACATAAACATTATTTAGACATTGAGGTTGTCCTTGAATTGTCAACCATAATGGTTAGCTTTAAGCATCTAGTAGCATGAAATGTCACCATATTATTAGGGACACATAAATAGTAATGAAAAAAAAAAGGCAATTGAAGAATGAATTGCAATCAAACATAAGGCATAAATTTGAACACTCCAAAGGACAAGGAGCAAGAAGGACAACGTATTGGAATGCCTATTAAGATAAACTCAACAATATGTTTAGAAAATGAAGTGGGATGAATATGGAATTGAACAAAAAATGATGTTGATTTGACACACATAAAAAAACTCACTAAAAGATTATTGTAGCCGTATATTATGGGATCTGAGGCATAATATTGAAAGTGAAATGGGGTGATCAAATTGAAATCAATATAATATAATGCCCTAGCTAGATTCCATTCCTTAAAATTTGTAATTATTCACAAGACTAGGAAGCAAATGACAAATGAAATGAATTGTTGAAAGGAGTTTAATGATGGGGAACAATTAAGAAGATTTGGCATTCAATTGATTCCTTGATCGCCAACAACCACAAATTGATAAACTCACATCCGAAAAGACAAATGAAACAGAAAATTAATGTATTGTCATACAAGAATTAACTCTAGTGGTAAGACATTAAAAGCAAGGTTGATCCTACAAGAATTGCCATTTACGTAATGGTGAATCAATTTGGATTCATTTAAAATATCAAAAGAAATATAAAAATGGGGAGATGGGTGGAGGACCACAAAAAGAAGTGTAAAAGAAAAGCAATTGATACAAAGGCAACAATTATTTTTGGAGTCATAACTCTCACATAGATTAATTGAATTGTGTGAACTACTATTGGCATGATTTTGACAAGACAAGATTTGATTGGAAAAGAACATGCCACAAACAAAAAATAATGAACACATCATTAATTGGATTTCAATAAGACCAAGATTTTTTCTTCAGAACTAGATGTTATAAATTGGCATAAATAAAAGGATATATTATATCCCAAAAAAATTACATTTTCATGGTAAAACATAATTAATATAAGAATCATATATCGTAAACAAATCACAACCCATTGGGATTCCAACACAGGCAATGTGGCAATCTTAAAATATATACAAGAAAATTTGTGCATCTAACATTGAAATATTTGAAATATTTTGGAACTTGGATGCAGTGTAAATGTACATCCCACATATGTGATTGTACTAAGCATGTGAATGTTCCATAGAAATCTACCATCTAGATGTGCAAGAAGCATGAACCTAATGTTTGTGTGATTAATAATTAAGCACCAACAGAATTATCCAATGAAATATGCATGTGACTTGTATGAAGTTGTAACATATTAAGTTTTCTATGGCATATGCACATTTGCAAGTACAATTTGTATGTGCAACATGTGTATCTATGGCAAATGTATATATCACACATTGTACACATAAATTATCATCACCCCACATATATGGGTGAACGTCAAACCAATAAAAAGAATAAGTGATTCATTTCCCTTTGAGATCTTTTAAAAACATGGTGGGGATGATCATGACTTGTATCAATAGAACGAGCACAAACCATAATGATAAACAAAATGCAACAAATCTCCAAAGCAGGAATTTCCAACCATGTTGGCCAAACTTGATTTTGTTGTTTCCAAAGGTGTGGTGACATGGGCACAATTGTTTTGAAATATCATATGTAACATTACAAGTGGATTACTTAATATCAAGCGAAAGGGCATTCCAACAAGAATGCAAGTTGCATTTAACAAACATGATTTATTTGAAAATTCAATCAAATAAAATATGTTATTGGAAAGTAGAGCATTACTTTGAAAGGAATGTCTTAGAAAATGTCTAATTGAGATAAGTAAGAGGGAAATTAAAAAAGAAAATGCTTGTGAATTCATGCAACATTTTCTTTCTGTTTCCATCTTCTTAACAAACAAATTGGTTTAACGTAAATGAATATCGATGTTTCTTTGCTTTCTTGACCATCTATAAAGTTTATAAAAATGGAACTCAATGATACTTCAATGACAAATCTATGTTTTGAGTCATTTTAACATTTCAATTAATCAGATATTTTTTTGAAAGATGTTTTGAACCACATTTTGCCCATTTGTTTCCTTTGAATTTTGAAAACATGGTAAATTTATTACATCATCTAAATTTTAACCTTCAATAATTAGTATATTTGTAAGTAAATCACTTCAATTTTATATTTTTTCCCCCCCCCTTTGATCAGTGCCAACCATTGGGGATTGAGTATGTTGATCATTATTTTTACACACATTTTTTCCAAATATATATATATATTTCATTCCTTTAAAAGATTTTAAAAACTTTGTTCCTTCCATTTCATTCTTTCAAATGTGGAAATAGTACCAAAATTATTAATTTTAACATTACAAACTATCAATTATAAATTATAAGTATTTTCACTATCAATAACTAGTATATTTTTGTAAGTAAACAATTTTAGATTCTCCCCCGCCCCCCCAATGGTCCATACATTACTATAAAAGTGGGGTGCAGTTTACTAGCTTACTTCACTATAGACCTTAAAATTGAAATAACTTCATTGCATTTTATTGATTTCACCCTAATGAAAGTTATTTCATTATAATATCACTATATATACATCATGTTTCAATATTAGTTAACATAATTCACTATTATAATTTATTGTAATAAATAGGTTTATTTGTATGTTTTAAAAAGTAATTTATGTATGTTACTTTATGATATACCTTATATTATTTAGCTACTTTTATTATTCAAACTTATATTTTATGTTATTATAGGACATTATAAATTATTATACCCTAAATTATTATATGTTATTTTACTTTTAGGTATCTTAACTAGTTTATTATAAGCTTTTAAGTTATTGTAAATTAAATTATTCAACTAACTTTAAGCTATACATTTGGTTTTTTTATTTTAAATTAATATACGTTATTTCAAGCTATACTTTACATTATTCAAGGTCATTATAGTTTATGTTACTATATATTATTTTATCATAAATATAATAACTTAAATTAATCTAAAATAAAATGTAACGACCTAAGATAAAAATAATTTAAAATAAAAAAATAATAACCTATGAAAAATAATTTGAAATACCCTATAATATAATAATTGTCAATAGCCTATGATATTATAACATAGAATATCAAACAATAATTTATAATACTATAATCACTAATAGTTGTAATATAACATATAATAACCAACTATAATTTTTAATACAATAACCATTAATAACCATTAATAAAATAGCCATCAATGACCACCAATAAAATAATCATCAATAGCCATTAATAAAATAACCACCAATAGCCATTAATAGGATAGCCACTAATATAATAACCATAATATCCAATAACAAAATATCCACAATAGCCATTAATATAATACCAATTAATAACCAATATAATAGCCACTAGTAATATAATAGCCATTAATAAGCACCACCAATAAAATATCCATCGATAATTATTAATAGAATAACCACTGATAATCATTAATATAATAACCACCAATAATCATTTATATAATAACAACCAATAGCCATTAATAAAATAACCATCAATAGGCATTAATATAATAATCAATAATAAACATCAATAACCATTAATATAATAGCCACCAATAGAATAATTACTAATGACCATTAATAAAATAGCCACTAATAATTATTAATAAAATAATCATTAATAGACATTAATAGCCACCGATAGAATAGGTATCAATAGCCATTAATGACCACCAATAACCCTAATAAAATAACAACCAATAGCCATATATTATAGTTGCTTAAAATTGTCAAAAATAATTTAGGGTGAAATAATGCATAATAGACAAAAATATTTAAGGTGAAATAACATGTAATAAACCTAGAATTGTCAATATTCACATAAGGTGAAATAGCCTTAAATAGCCAAAAGTAACTTATAATAGTTGTAAGTAGTCTAAATTGAAATAATATACAATAGCCAAAAAATTCATAAAAGAGCCAAAAAAAATTTATAGTATAATAGTTTAAAATAGCTTAAGGTGAAATAAACTAAAATAGCCAAAAGTAATTTAGAACAACCAAAAGTAGCCTAGGATGAAATAACCAAAAATACCAAAAATAATTGAGAATACCCATAATAGTCGTAAATAATGTAGGGTGAAATGATTTAAATTAATGAAAAATAGTCATATAACAATTGAAAGTAGCTTAAAATAAGTAATATTATTATATTAACAAAAAAATCAATTTATTATAAATATTTTTTTTCAAAAGAATGGTCATTGAAATGTTATTGAATAATGATATTCATCTATTTTTTTGTTCAAATAATTTTAAATCTTCAAAAGGAAACAAATGTAATTATGTACATTATTGATATTTTTTATAAAAATTCGAATCATTTCATTTAAACAAAATTTAATAAGATAGAATTTTCAAAGTTTATCTTTTTGTAATGTTTAAAATGAAGTATTTGATAAATATAATGTAATGTAACATATTATCACAATAAGTGGGGTGGTTTGATGGTTAAGGTGTTTGCCTTTGATTCAAAGGTCAAGGGATCAAATTTCATGAATGGTGTTGCGTGTGGTCAACAATGGTATGTTGATCAAACATTCTCCTATTACATTCCTAGAAATAGGTACCTAGGTTGATTATGTGGCCTACCTACTTAGGCTAGGTTAAAACCTAACCTAAGTAATGACATGTGTCAATAAATCATAGGTTTTAAAAATCATGGAATTATCAATAATATTATGTATTAAATAGTTAATTGATTTCCATGCTAGTTAGTTAATGAACTAGCAAATGAATGGTTTAATAAATTTGTATTTCACTGAAGAATAACTTTGTTTCACTAGGTATTAGTGAAACAATCATTGTCCATAGTAATTGGTTCTTATTCACTAAGGGGTTAAACAATTTCATTAGGTAAAATTGTCTAAATTCATTCAAAATTTAGTGAAACCTATAATGAACTATGACACATTTTGTAGTAGTGGTAGGGAATGGAGTATGTTGAACATTATTTTTACCCACATTTTTTATTTTTATTTATTTACTTACCTTTACTCCATTGCTTTAAAAGATTTTTAGAACTTTGTTCCTTCATTTTCATTCCTTTGAAGCTTGAGAAACTATGTGAACTATTAATTTCAACATAAAAATTCATAAATTATAAATTATAAACATTTTCACCACAAACCATTATTATTTTTTTGTAAGTAAGAAAGTTTCGTTTTATTTTTTTCCCTTCCCCCCCTATGGTCGATGCCTACCATAAGGGACGAAATATGTTGTTCATCCTTTATTTACACACAATTGTTTTACAAATAAATTTAATTTTCTTTTTTATTTCATTGTTGGAATTTTGTATATTTCGTATTTTATTATTACCCCTCATTATAATCGGCATCAACCATAATGAGGATGGCAGAAATTGAACAATTTTTTCAACTTTGTTGTTACAAAATAACATTATTTAACATCAAGTCCTTATCTTTGATAATTGCCACATGTTATCGAGCATAAATTTATATTGAACTTGAACTTATAATTAAATGCAAATAACCTTATGATTAAATAATAAATGCAAGGATATATATGGGCTCATTTTGAATGAAATATGGGCATCCCTCTAAATGGATATATATTCATCAATTTTATTGACAATCACATTTTTGTCACCAACATATTAAATCACTAATTAAGTATAAATTTTCAATTATATCCAAATCTATGGAATGCATTTTTGTTAAGTTTTGGTAAATGACATACTTGGGCCATTTGTTTATTTATGAAAACTTTATTATATCATCATTGAAAAGCTTTTTTTTTCTATTTTATTGATACATTTCATCTTTGTTTAATTAACAAAAGAATCTATTCCCCCCACTTTGGCATTTGATATTTTTCTAATATTATTTTATTTCAAGGTAAATATTATAGCATGAGTGATTTGATTAATCGTTCCACTCCCAAACCCCTTCCACCAAATAGTTGGAATTGATTATAGTGAGATTTGGGTGGCATCTTAGTTTTTTTGTGAGCATTAAAAATATTTATTTTACTACTTTCAAATCCTTTTTATAATTCATATGTCTAATAGAATGTGATAAGTTTTGACATTATTTTACGACATAAATCATATCAATTAGGCTTAATTGTATATGTCGATACATTTTTTTTAAAATTAATTTTATTTTCATAATTTACAAGGCCATTCTTTATCACCCACCTAAGGTTTGCACCCACTTGCCTCAACCTACAAATGTGCTTAAAGACACAATTGAACCAACCACCATGATTATCATGATAATTGGAACCCAAACCCAACGAAAATCGCATTCCTAATGGTTCACGCACCATTCATCCTACATGATGCAACGATGGGTGCCTTTTCATTGTTGCAATCACATTATGAATCCAATGTTTTCATTAAGGTGTTATAATCGAAACCAAATACAATTGCCATGTTCCTTCTTCTTTACGACAAGTTGATTGACGCACTTCTAAGTCCCTTGTTGAACCCACTTGAAGGTCCAACTATGTAGAGTTGCGGAAAGTTGGGACTTGAGGGCCGCTCCCGACTTCCAGCACTAAAAGGGGGGTAGAGGGGCATGCTAGAAGTCACGGGATTAGACTAGGAAGAGGGTTAGATTATCAAGCTTGAATCTGTATCCAAAACCAACCACAAGAGGGTTAGTTCACATTCGGGAACACCCTTGGGTGTTGGGACAAACCACGGGCACTTTGACACACAAGACTCACCACAGCCCGAACTCGGGGGAAGCCACCACCTTCCCCCATATAGTATTCTCTGCGTTATTCCGCGGAGGCTACATCCAAATGGTTCTTTTTCCTGGGACTCCCAAGTTGGAGTCCCGAAACTGTCCCGGGTTGGAGTCCTGAAACTTTGGAGCTCATATCTCCCGACTGCAGAGTCCAATCAAGACAAGGTCTAAACCAAAGTTGTAGCTCTCTTTGAGATCTTTCCAACGTTATGTCGCACTTTAGAATCAGATGTCGAAAAGAGGTCGATTCCCGACTTTTAGTGGTATAGAGTCAAACTGCCACTTTGACTCTCGGCCCTTCTTTTGCCCATAACTTGGGCTCTAGATGTCCAAATGACCAATGCAAGGCCATTTTGGACATCTAGACTTCAAGACCTTTCCAATGACACCAAGAACACCCTAATGCAAGGTGTTTTGGCCTTTGCTGTTGAACTCTAAACGTTTGGGAGTCCTGGAGGACTCCAAATCCCCACTTTGGGAGTGTGAGTTTCATCCTCACACTTAGCCCAAAGTGGGATTGCGACATTGATCTAGTTTTCTGATCAATTTAGTGTTAGAAATTCATTTTAAAAACAACTTGTCGAATCTTTTGTTTTCGTCTAATTGGTTTTTTTACTTTTAATGAAACCTTTCTTTTATGTTATTCTATTATAAGTCATTGCATTTGTTTACAAACCACTAGCCTTTTGTTAGTGTCAACATTTCCTTACGAATGTTCATTCACACTCAAGCTTTGTTTATGCACAATGGGAGCATAAAGTTGTTTTATGATTACATCCCATTGTCCATTAAATGAAATATAATTCTTATTGTGATCATTGCAGTTTTTCAGTTATGACATTAAATCTATTTGTTATCCAAATGTATCCATAAACTTCATTAAAAGGCTCAAATGTTTAATATTTCCAACATATGAAGCCAAGCAACTAGCCCCTTGTGCATACTATTAATTCTAGTGTTTCATGAACTTTTGAACATGACATTTAATTAAATTGTCTATAATGTAAAATCTTACTAAATTTGAACCTTTTAGTCAACAATAACCAATACTTGTAAACATTTTAATGATTGTTATTTAAAAATAATTTTTAGATTTTTTTCTTTCCATCATGTCTATCATTTTATGTATCTTCACAAAATATGTGTAAAACATACTCACGCAACATTGCACATTTTCACTAATATAAAATCAACCATTATCATTTTTAATCCAACATAGGGCCATTCTTTGTAAACTCATATTTATTGTGTCAAATCAATCACCTTCCTTGTTCAAAATAACAACTACCTCACCAAATTATGGATTAAACTTTAGACAAGACTCTTAATTGGACTTTCAATTGGACCCCACTTATTCATCACAAGGAAGAAGTTTCATTCATATTTGCTTTCGACTATGTTATTTAAAGAATAATTCCATGCCTTTAAAATTTCAAATAAAAGTACATTAAAATAATTTTTAACGTTCATAACTTCTTCTTGATTCATTGCAAATTTCCATCCTTCGGTGCATTTCATCTCTTGAATTAATCTTTTTATAACTTTATATTCATCATAATCCTCAAGGAACATATTGCAATTTTCCAAGTTGTTTTTGCTTTAAAATAATTCAACAACGGATGGAAATTATGATTATTTGATGTTTTGTCTCTTCCCAACATTCTTATATTTAGCTTTTGTGTTTTCACATTGTCCTCTTTATGACTATTCAGTTAGTTTGGAATTGTTTTTTACCTATTCTGCATTCACATTGTTGATATCCACACCACCTTCACTTTATATTTTTGGTGTTTTTGGAGGAATGTAATATTCTTCAGTACAAGTATATATACAAGTATGTTCTTTGATCTCTTGAGCTGATTGTTTCTTTTAATTTATAGTTAATATCACGAAACAAGTTCAATCGATTTTAACTTCTTCTTATCAATATTGCCATGTGCCTTTGTTCATACATTGTCAAATTCTTATGAAAAATGGAATATTTATAATCTTGCTGATAGTCCTCATTTGTGTGTGTTCTTGCGGTTTTAGACATATGATGGTGACCCCCCTTCCTCTCAATGCCATGATAGTGATTAATTGCATGACCCAAAAGATTTTTCATTCTCATTTCCTAAATTTTCTCCTTCTCCTCCTTTAATGTTCTTTCTTTTGTTCTACTAGTGCGTCTTGGTTTGCATCATATTTTAAAATAGGCAACTCATACTTGTCATCTGGGTCACTTTCATTTTTTGGCCATTTTTTGCATGACGCTTCTACAAATGAATAGTACTTTGCTTTGTTTGTCCCCAATATATATTCTTCTGGACATAATAAATGATTATATAGTTGTGATTTATCACTTTGGTTGGCCATGGATTGTTTCTAGGAGCTTATTGCAAGTTGTTCACAAAATCCAAATCAAACATTCGTATCACTATGACATAACTTTGTATTCTTGCACGTTATTTTTTGATGCCCAATACCCCACTTTAACATTGTAATTTGCATCTATCACTTTCATCTATTTCTAATCCACTGTTGGATACATATCCAAGATTCAAGGAGTTCTAGTAGGCATTCTCATAGTTCCAAACCTAGCCTTGCAATGAAACGAAATTTATGTCCACGGTGCCTTGTTTTCATTACATACAATCTTCTTGTCCATTTTGTATTTATCATTTCCTAATGTCCCCCTTACTATGTGGGTTGTGGACATTTATGTCAGTCGATTATTGAAGTTCTATTATTTGATTAGTGATTGTTTATCTCAATAGTCATAATAAATATTTCATTGCTAAGTTTAATTAATGCAAGATGTTTATAAATGTGTCGAGTATTAGGAGTTCATCTTTTTGAGATTAGACACCATTGGTCATTCTTTTTGCTTAATTGTTTATTTCTTTTTCGATTAAGTGGGGGTTTTGCCTTAGCAATATATACAATGTGTTATTTGGTTTTTACATTTGCCCATTTTGTCCTTTTGTAGAATGCCTCATTTCCTTATTTATAATAGTTTGTGTAAAGGGTCAAATCAACTATCATTTTGAAAAAAATTCCATGGTTGTCATGTTTGCTTATAATTTGTGTTCAAAATTGAATGCAACAATGTGTTTCTTTCATGCATAGAATTGTGAATGGTAGCTTGCTAGTAATCAATGATCTATTTGTTGTTGATTGTAAGAAAACCAATTGAGATCGTAATATTGAGTAAGGCAATTAAGTATATGAATTAAAATGACATTGGGTTAGAAGATATAATTATTAGTATAGGTATTAAATTGTAATGTTATATTAAAGGTATACCAAATGCAAGTGGAAATTGATGTACTAAAAATGAAAATAAATAATGGAGACCTAGAAAATATAATTAAAAATTAATTGGAAATGTAATGACAATGCAATCACATTATGTTCTTTTTAGGCTTCTTTTGGAGTTTCATGGATTAAGTTGGTACTATATATATGTTATGCAAATTTTCAAAAATGATGAATTCTTGAAAAAAAATTGGATTTTTTAGGAAGCAAAATTTGAGTTCAAGCCCTAATTCATATCAAAATGTTTAATGAAAAATAAACTACTATAAAGAATGGTATTTTTGTTTTTCTTTCATTTGTTGGGATTTTTATTTTTTTTGACTATCATAGACACCTCATGGTTTCAAGGCAATGCCTATCATCCAACGATTCACATTTTGTTTTAACATTTTGTTCTTTAAATCTTGTGGCACCTAGGGTTGCATAGAGTCATCTACTAGGTTTCATAAATTCTATTGATAGGAAGTTGCCAAGGGAAACCAAATCTTTTGTTGATAAATCTTACAATAGACTTGGGGAAAAAATCTTCTAAATTTGACTTTTTCAAACTTGCATGATATCAAAAAAAATCCATGGCATGTATAAACATCGCCCAATGGTAGTCTTCCATATCCTCCTTCAAAATGTTTATAGTCTTTTTGGACAATGCAAAACTTTTTTGTTAATTTTCACATTCACCCATCATCATGCCACCCATTAAGTTATTTTGTTAATTTTCCTTTTCCATTATGTTCCCCATGTTTTGACTTCTAGCAAATTCCTAAGGGGGTTTAATCGAGTTGGATCTTTTATATATTTCAAAGGTTTTGTTGTCATTCTGCATATTCTATCTAATATGCTTGAAATTAATGTGTATTCAATCATGGTTTCCAAGGTGTTTGGTGTAACCATTCTATAACTTTTCTTTTTGCCATTGTAAAATAGAAGTGTGATAATTGCAAATGGATGGTAGTCATAGTAAATATGGAACTAGTAAGTTTGAGTGGATATGGGGAAAGAATGTAATTTCTTCTTCAAGTGGTAAGAATGATTTTAGATGTAAAAGATTATTTTGTGTAGTATAAAATAGACTCTGATTCCTAGCCTTTTTCTTTAGAACCTTGCTTCTTACCTTTAGAGCCATTCAAACTACCTTTCCGACGCAGTATGGCTGAAAGCTAAAGGCCAAGAATTAGGGTGTGTGAACAAACTAACTACTAAATAAAAATAAAGCACTTATGGTAATTGTAACCTTACTTCAGGTGATAAGAGTTGTAGAATGGGTCTACCTCATATTGTTTCAATTCCCAATGGGAACACACTTCTTGAAGGTGAATAGATAGTGTTTCAGTTGACACAAACTTCTTGAAGGTGAAGAGGTAGAATTTACATTAGCACATAACTCTTGGTTGCGAACAGGTTGTGTTCATCCATTTATATTGTTCATCCATATTTTCATCCATTATTATCATTCATCCATGTACACATGATAAAATATTCCTCCACTTCATAATATATTTTATGCTGTGCATTAAGGAATATTTTTTCAATATTCTTTCAATGTCAAAAAAATATTCCAACAAAGATTCAGTCCTACTCACCTACTCAAGCTCATGCTCCCACTCTCACCAAATAGCATCCCTGGCTCACTAGCAATTGAAAATTGCTATTAATTTCCTATCAACAAAGAGTTGAAAGTTGGTATTTTCATTGGGACCCAAACCTAACTACCTAGGGTACTGAAGAATGAAGCGGCTGCCAAATTTTGTTGCTTTGTTATGGCGTTGAATTTTTTGAAACAACCTCTGGAAAATGAACACTCATAGAAATGAAGACCCAATGGGCCATTTGGGTTTGGTTGTTATTATTATTATGAGATAATTTACCATTTTATTTCAATCTTTACCATTTTGATGGAAACCATTGTCAAAACGTGCAAGGAAGGGGGGGAGGGAAGGGGATTTCATTTTTCACTTTGTTCCCAATGCGTCCTAACTATGTTCCCACATGTTGCCAATAAATTTCATCAAGTTTCCAATATCTTCCCCGAGTTCCCAATGCACTCCCCAAAACATTCCCAAAAGCACCACACTTTTATTGTGTATGCTTCAGCAAATGTTGTCCTCCTTTCAACTATATAGGTGGGCCAAAAGGGAGGAACTCCATACTTCAAAATTAAAACCTTTTTATTTTGGGGAGCCTCCATAGTTTCAGTTTTTTTTGTTGGTGATGGGTCAATTAAATCGGCTCATTGCAAGGAAAAAAAAGAAAGTGCACTTTTGGGAGTCACCCCACAGTAATTAGAAATCACACCATGTACCCCAATCAGAGCAACTTCTGGGGCAAACTTGAGCCCCTTATCAAAATATGTTTGAGTGGTCCAATGGAAACAAGTCTGAAGCCAGTGCCCCAAAATGCAACTCCCCTACTGAACACCCTTCCTTCCACATTTTGAGCTACCATATCCGAGCAGCATGGTAAAAATTCACATAAATCAATAAACAAAAAAAATTGGTATGGTCTTATGATAATGCAAAAGCCAAACTTGAACAGGACACCGCTTTTTTTTGGTGGCAAGTAAATGGCGAAATACTTTATAAAATAAAATCTGCTGAATATGTCCTTTTTTCATAACCAATCTAAAGCCAAATTTGGCTAAATCTCCTTGTGGATCATCACCAATGTGGCAACATCACAAAATTGGAAAAAAAACACTGGAACAGGGTCTTCATTTTTATGACTATTCTTTTTCCAAGGGCCGTTTCAAGAATTCAAAGCCATAACAAGACTACAACTTGGGAGGCACCTAGGCCACTAATTAATGCAAATCTCACATACTCCAAACAGAGCGACCTCTTAGGCCAAGGCCACCTGGCACCCATATCAAAATAAATTTTGATGGACGAATGGAAAGTACTCTGAAGCCATTGCCCAGGAAGACACCTCCCTTAATCAACCTCCTTGTTTCCGCATTACCTATGAGCAATAGTTTCCATGCAACACAGTAAAATGTTGACAGAATTTATTAAAAAGTAAATAATTATAATATAACAGCCAAATCTCTGTAGGATCTTCATATTATTTTTTTGTTTTTTTGTTTTTTTCAGGGAGCTCTTTCAAGAATTCAAAGACATAAAAACACTACAAAGTTTCACAGTCGCATCATTCTTGAGTACTGACGTTAGACTTGGGCCCTAATGGAAATCCCACTGAGCAGAGAACTTCCAGCAGTCAGCCACTCTGAATATTGTATTGCTCCTGATGCAATCCTGGGCCTGACTGTAACACATGCCTAACTTATATGTCAAAACGTTTCACCACCAACTGCGTCATGCAAAAGTTGAAAATTGAGTTCATGTGCTCTGTATATAGACTTCAACAACCAAGTGAAGAATAACCACTTCATTATTAAATATTGTAGTTTATGCCTGGGGCCTAACACAAATCCCACTCAGCTGAGAACTTCTAGTCGTCAGCTAGTACGAATTTTCCAGTGCTCGTGCCACTGATTCCTGGGCCCTACTGGAAAGTAGGCCAAATATGTCAAAATGTTGCACCACCAACTGTGTCATACAAAAGTTGAAAATTGAGTTCATGTGCTACATACATAGATTTCAACAACCAAGTGACGAAGTAACTTAATGGCAAATCCATTCGCACCTGCAGAGAACGATTCACAAACACGGATCAGCAATGTGTCGACTAAGGTTCTCTTTCCATTAGCTTTTTGTGATCAGAGCACTAATGGAAAGCCATTAACATAGGTCCATACTTGCTCCATTAACAATTTCCAGCAGTGGCGCAACTGCTTTGAAAATATGTAGTTAATTCTGACGTCAGTAACTTTGGGAACAAATTCCCATGAAAAGAAAAACAGATGTCACTTTGTGATGAGCTATAGTTTCACTTGGAACTCTGAGTGCTAGTGTATTTCGAATTGGTCAATACTGACAGCCAGTATTGACTGTATTGACCAAATGCTGCAATAAGTGAATAAATAACAATCTCTCAAAACAAGTTGGTGCAAGTTGTCAACCTCCACATTATACACTGTGACGTATGCTTGCTTTCACTATCACTCAATATGAGCTTATATATCTTGGACTCTTAGAATTTTTTTGGTGCATGCTTCACAACTAGATTGGTGCGAAGACATTTATTGAAAGTTGCTAGCTCTCATGACTAGATTGGTGAGAAGAAGTTATACTGCAAGTTGCTAGCTCTCAATGATTTTATTTTTGGCAGCTTAAATTTTGTAAAACTCAATTAAAGCTTTGGTCATGGTGAGCGGCAAAATGCGAGGAGGTTTAGGAATGTCCTCATGGCTACTTATAGCAATCACAATATTAGTGGTTTTGCAACTTTTTTCTATGACGGGTGTATATGGTGCTCAAATGTCACACCAACTCCATGGAAATTGTTTAAAGGTACTAAATATAACCGTTACTTGTTTGGGGATGGTCAATTCAATTGTGTGATATTTGTCATATTGCGTTTCAACAAGGTTCTTATTTTCAAATAACACTAAGACTTGCTATTCTAAATGACTCCAAGATGCTTTCAAGGGGTATGGCAATTGTTCAAGATGTAGTGCAAGGCAATATAAAGTTAGTTTGAAACATTAGTACGAAAATTTATCAATGAAGAATATCTTTGAACAACTTGATACAGGTTCCAATGAATTAGGAATGTTTTTTTTTTTGTTCATGTAGGAAGTGAAAATCACCACATCCCCATTTTTGTTTTAATGTGAGGAAGCTCCACAATTTGTGTAGCTCATCCTAGTAACACCCAATCCTTGCATGTCACCTCTTTTGTATGATGTTTGTATATGAAATGTTTTGAAGCGATTGGGCCATGTGAGTCTTGCAATACCATTGTATGAACTTTGAATTGTGGCAGGGCCAAGATGACCTTTTTGAATGCTTGGTTGTCCCATTGCGTAAATTACAACAAGTGCCAACACCACCAGTTCCAACAGGTAGCCCTCCAAAACAAAAGCAACCCATAACCCACGGGTAGCCCTCCAAGACAAAAGCAACCCATACATCACATGTGATTAAGGGCATCGATGATGCATTGTGAGGTGGGAATGTTCTAATCCTTGCACCAAAGTTCATGACAAAACAACTACACCCTTGAAATATTTAATGTGGGGTGAAATCGTACACTTGGTTTGATCCATATAACTAATATGTGTATGTGGTTCAAAATAAAGGTTCATAATTAATATATCAAAATGGAGGTTCACTACCACACACACATAAAATTTTTAAATATCATGTAATAATATATATGTTCATCGTGCACATTTTGTAAATGTAGTTAGTCCAACTAATCAAGTCCAAGCATATATATTGAGTGTGTTTAGACCACATCAATTATTATCATATGTGTAGAAGTTTGGAGGTTGAAAATAAATCATGCTTGTAACAATGTAAATCCACCTTTGGTTTGGTAGCATGGATTTATTGATATCTTAATGGTTGAATATTGTAGTATCTTGGCATCATTGCCACAAATTATATTATTTATAAAAATTCAATGAAAATTTCAAAAACAAATTAGCTCAAAAGAAAAATAAAATGGTAAAGGAAATTGATAAATCATTTCAAATGTTTCATTTTCAATTTTCAATCTTCAAAATTAATTCATTATTGGGCAGACATGTCAAAATTGCCCTTCTACTTTATTTTGTTATACAATTTGGAAAAGGTTTCCAATTTCAATTATTAGAATAGGGTTAACTTCTTGTCACAATCTAATATTTACAAGTAGCATGTTGATAAAATTGAATAGTAAGATCATCACCATTTGACTACATATGGCATTTTGAAAACATAGGAAAAAGGGAAATGATATGGATTAAACATACCTTAACTAAAATATTGATCACACAATTTATAAGAAATTCATTCATGATCAAGGTTTCTATTGTCAAAATAAATTAAAACTGTTGGACTATCCACCATTTGAACTACCCCTAACAAATAACTTTGTTTATGTGACATTCTCCAATTATAATCAAGTTTGGTTGGATGTTTCCAAAAGAGGAATTAGGGATGAAAGCACAAAGGAAACGAAAATATATACAGAAGACAAGAACTCAACAAAAAAATACCATTTGAAAGGAAATAATTCAAATATATTTAATAATATGTAGAAATCAAATATTTTTCCCCTAAATTTCAAATTATGTGCAATCCAAAAAAAAAAGGGAAGAACAAACACACACATCTGAATGTTGTTAGTAAATATGTAGTGGATGGTGATAACATTTGTGTATTAATTAGATGGGCTTGGAGGTAGTTCAGTAATATTTAAGGCTTCAATGCAATATGTGAGGAATTCTCATTATTGAAAATCCAATAAAAATAATGAAAAATTGAATGCATCCTATTTGTACTCTAGGAAAGCCCTTCAATGTACAACATTTTTTAAACAATATTTTTATGTAGCCTAAGCTGCAACACTAGGAGAAAATTGGCATATTCTAACCAACCGGTTTTTTACTACATGTTGTCTTCAACTTTGTTTCAACTACACGATAATATTTATTAAAAAAAAATCCATGTAAATGGGATGGCATCTCGAATGAGTTGACATGTTGACTAGTTTGGTAACTGTACAACATTGACCACTAACGAGTGTTGACCATCAAAATATTTTTACAAATAAAATATAACTTAGTTGAAGAGTAGTTGAGAATTCCACTTTGCCATGACATTATGCCACATCAAGTCAATTGCTTTATTATATTGGTGGACCTTTTTTTGAATTGATGAAATAAGAATATTGATGGACGAAATATTGCATGCATTTTCAAATGTACTTCAACTTTAATTATCATTACTTATTTACCCTACCCACATATTACCTACCCACCTACCTACTTATCATTACTTGCACCCTATGTACATGTTACCTACTTACTATTATAACTTATACCTACATATTACATACCTAACCTACCTAGGTACCTACAGACTATTGACCTACATAACTTAACCTACACATTACTTTAAATCACCTATGTTATGATCTAATTTTATTTAACTTACAATTTATCACCTAGCTATAACTACCTTGGTAATATATGTAATAAGTACCTACCTACCTATAGGTACCTAAAAGTAATTTGCAACAAATGTATTTGCTTAACCTACAAGCTACCTAGGTAACTAAGATGTAGCTACCTAAGTAACTAGGTTGGATAGCTAATGAGGCTAGATTTAAATGGGGTGGTAAGGTAAAGTAAGTTATGACTGTCTACTTATTTATTGTCTACCTAGATGCAATAGGAGGTCCCTAGGTAAGTAATGGTTAGATATGTTAGGTCAAATGTAGGTAAGTAGGTAATTTAAATTAATTAAATATATGTAAATAGGTATTAAATAACTAGGTGATTAGGCAAGGCTTTTAAGTAGGCACATACTTGATTTTTGTTTAATCATGGTGTCATGATTCACAACCTACCTACTTATACCTACTTAAGTGGCTCACAACCTACCTATACTTAACATATTACTACCTACCTAGGTCTACATAGGCTTTAAATTAAATAAGGAAGTTAATTAGACCTAGGCTAGGATAGCTAACTAGGCTAAGCAAACTATTTTAGCTTAGCAAAGGTTCAATTTTGTGGTATAAAATTGGTATATAATATTATGGCATTTTACATATTCATTAAAAAGTCACAAATTTCAAATTATACCATTTATAATGTTTTAAATTATATCATAAAATGTCATTCATTTATAAATGACTCCATTTATGCCATTAAATGTTATATAATATATATAATGCCACAATTAATTATGAATGGATGGATTTAATTTGGCATATAATATGAATGAATGAATGAATGAATGATTTAATGTGACAAATAATATGGATGAATGGATGGTATGACATATAATAGTGGTGGCAATGTGTTGGTGGGAAATTCAAATTTTGACTTATAATTAAAAACTACTTGAAAGGATGTCAACTTTGCATAGTTGAAAGTTAGTCGACATCCTAACTATAACCACATACTTCATCCATCCATAGACGAAGGGATTGCCCTTATATAACATTGTCATTCATTTTGAGCTTTCTTTGTGATCTAGTTTTATTTTTTTCTCCTTTTCTACAATTTCTTTTGTTTTATCTTACTTTTTCTTTAGGTTTAACTTATGTTTAGAAGTTTAAATCATGTAGTTTAATATCAATTCATGGATTTTTTCAAGTGAGTGCATCATGTTTTTTGCATGAGAGGAATTTCAAGTTTTTCATTTTGGGGTTATTATTAAGTTCTTTTGTTTTTTATCATGTTCAAGCTTTTTTTTCTTCTTTTCATTGCACTTTTTAAAAATATATATTAAGCAGATTAAAGTCATATGGTGTCAAGGCAAGTGAATGTGAATAACATGAAAAGACAAGTTTATGGAGTTTGGAAGCCATTGCCACACATGCCTTTTAGAATTATAGGTGCTTAAAAACTTTTTTCCTTTTTTTTTGTTTATTTTCCCTTTACCAAGATATTTCTTATTTTATTTCTCCACCATGTTACCTTTAGTTTTAAAAAATATAGTTAGGTTTTGTTTTGAACTCTTGCTGGTTTTTCTCAACTAGGTTTTTCTTTGAACTTTCATTAAGGTAACTAGGTTGATTTTAATACACTCAAGTGTTTAGGGCAGTCTAGATAGTAAGGGGGGTCAAAAACTCAAAACAACAAACCACAACTAGTTCTTGAACACCCAAAAACAACCTTTTTATTAGTCCCAAATAAGGAGACCAAACATTATGAGCTCAAAGAGGAAGAATTTTTATGTATAACACAATACTAGAACTTTCAAGCTTGGCATGAAACGATAGTTTTGACTAGGCTCATAATCTAGGCAAGTGTGAAAAGAATGTGAGAGAAGGATTATTCAACCCCAACTTTTGAAATATGGTCCCAACAATTTTCATATTTTTAGATTATTTTGTGTTTATTACACATTTGCCAAAGTTGAATACCAATGTAACAAACCAAACAAATGATGCCATAGAACATCATTGTGACACAAAGAAATGCATGCAAAAAGGAGAAATCTTCAAAGTTTGATAGAACATGATGTGAAACATATATTCTTGCTGGTTTTTGGTCTTGGCAATGAAATAGTCCCTAGATGGAAAAAATATATTAAAGAAGTCACATAATTAACCATATTTGCTAATTGGAAAATTCTATGTTGCAAGTATCTTTTATTGAATAGGGTTGTTTTTTAACTTTAAAATGTTGTTGAATGGAAATTGTCGTAACTAACACACAACCCTAGTTAAGTTTCTACCTCACAAGGTTTTGGGGGAAGAAGAATTTAACAACTTTAAGGGCTTATTTGAAGGTCTTTAGAACATGTTTGTGATATTAACAAATTGTAAGAGGATTTAGGTCACAATGTTAATGTACTAGTTGGACCTTGCTAACCATAATTAATCAAGAGTTGATTTCTAATGCAACCTTATGAATATGGGAGTAGAGATATAAAAAAATCCTAATATAAAGTGGATTGAAGAAAAGGATGAAAAACTCTTGAAGAACAAAAAAAGGATGAATTTAATAATGCCATTGGAGATTTAAATTTAACAAGTTTAAGTGAGATGGGTTATGGTTTTCATTTGATGCAAGAGGTTGGGTTTTAGCAATAGGGGTGCCAAGCAGTGAATATCCATCATTATATATGGTAGAAGCAGCTTTTTTTAAATAAAATCAGAAGTGGCAAAAATGGCTACAACATGTGAGGGGCCCTCTAAAAAGTGGGTTCACAACTTATTTTGAAGTAAGTTGTTATGGCAAAGGGGTCTCATTTGAAGGTCATGTTGTGGTAAGTAAAATTTTGTGTTGATAAAAAACTAGTGGCAACTACTAAAATTATGTTTTCAAAACCAATGGCTACCTAAATGCTCAGTCCATCATCGCTATGGTTATCCATTGCTCATGTTGGTAATTTTGTGGCAAAATAACACCCAAAAAATGCCAAACTCAAGGTTTAAACATGGAGATTACAAAATGAAAATTTGATTTTCAAAGAAAAAAATTACTCGTATTATTCACTTCAAGAGGAATTGAACCCCATCCCCTAAACCCTTTGTTGTTTGCAATGGAAGTGTCTTGCACCCAAAGCCCCCCAACCATGCCCCTACACATTGTCCTAGAAAAATAAACAAATAAAACAAGCCCCAAGGATATATCCCACCTCGAACATTGCACCAAGCTTGAAGGCTAAAGCTCCTACAACCTTTAAAGTTTAGAGTTCAAGTCCATTGTTCACAGCCCCAATGCACATTGCATACAACTCCAAAGTACATAATCCTACATCATGTTAAAAAAAGGAATAGTTAGTTAGAAGCTTGGAAAATATCTCAATTCCACACACATATACATATTACAAACTACATCAAGTTTGAATGAATACAATGCACATTATAAAAAAACCAATTGGAGGTTGAAATTTGAAGTTTGAACATTAAAATAAATACCTTCCAAGTATAATAACCATGTCGGACCCTAGCAACTTTCCAAGATTGAATTGTAGCATTGTATGCAAATTTTTCAAAATTGTAAAACTTTTGTGCAACTAAAAATCTAGGTGATTAACAAGTTTATTTTCACTACTAGGAAATGCATCCTAGTTCATTATGGGTTTCACTAAATTTTGACTGAATTTGAATAATTTTACTTAGTAAAATTGTTTAACCCTTTAGTGAACAGGGACTAATTGCTAAGGACAATGAATTGTTTCACTAATACTCAGTGAAAAAAAGTTACTCTCCAGTGAAATACAAATTTACCAAACCTTTCATTTACTAGTTAATTAACCAACCAACATGGAAATAAATTAATATTTAATTATTTAATGTGTAATATTACTGATAATTTCATGATTTTTCTAACCTATGATTTATTGACACATGTCATTACCTAGGCTAAATTAAACCTAGCCTAAATAGGCCACATACTCAACCGAAGCACCTATTCTAAGAATTTGATAAAAGAATATTCAGTCAACACACCATTATTGACCACACATAACACCACTCATGAAGTTTGATCCCTTAACTTTTGGAATGGAAACAATTACCCTAACCATCAAACCACCCCACTTGTTGTGATAATATGTTACATTACATTTTATTTATCAAAATATTTCATTTTAAACATTAAAAAATCATAATCTTTGAAAATTCATATTGTATTGAGATTTTGTTCAAATGAAATGATTCAAGTTTTTTTTTTTTTCAAATTTCAATAATGTACATAATTGCATTTATTTCATTTCGAAAGTTTAAAATCGTTTGAACAAAGAAAAGTTGAAAATTATTATTCAATAATATTTCAATGACCATTATTTTGAAAATAATAATAATAATAAATGGATTTTTTGTTAATATAATAATATTACCTATGCTAAGCTATTTTCAATTATTATATGGCTATTTTGTTTTAATTTAAATTATTTCACCGTACATTATTTATAGTTATTTATGATTAGTTTTAATTATTTTTTGTTATCTTTTACTATTTCACCCTAGGCTACTTTTGGTTATTCTAAGTTAATTTTGACTCTTTTACCTTATTTCACCTTAGGTTAATTTCGGCAATTGTAAATTTTTTTGGCTATTATATGTTTTTTGGTTATTATAAATTATTTTAGTTTAAGCTACTTATAGTTATTATAAGTTTTTTTGGCCATTGAAGACAATTTCATCTTATGTTATTATTAGAAATTATAGGTTATTATAGATTATTTCACTTTAAATTACTTTTGTCTATTATAAATTATTTCACCCTAAATTATTTTTGTCATACCTAAACAGTTGTAATATATGGCTATTGGTTATTATTTTATTAGGACTATTGGAGGTTATTAATGCCTATTGGTACCTATTTTATTGGTGGTTATCAATGCCTATTAGTGTTTATTCTAATAATAATTATTGGTGACAATTTTATTAATGGCCATTAGTAGTTATTTTATTGGTGGCTATTGGTGGTTATTTTATTACTGGCTATTGGCGGTTAGTTTATTATTGGCTGTTATAGGTTATTCTATTAATGTCTATTATTGGTTATTTTATTAATGGATATTGGTGATTATTTTATTAATAGCTATTGATGGATATTGGTGTCTATTACTGGTTGTTATTTTATTAATGCCTATTGGTTATTATTTTATAAATGACTATTGATAATTATTTTATTAATGATTCTGAGTGGATATTATATTAATGGTTATAGATGGATATTCTATTGGTGGATATTGATGGTTATTAATGACTATTATTTTAGTGACTATTGGTGATTATTCTATTTGTGGATATTGGTGGTTATTAATTAGCAATATATTTAGTGGCTATTGGTGGTTATTAATGGTTATTATATTAATGGTTATTGGTGGATATTCTATTAATGGATATTAGTGAATATTTTATTGTGAATATTGGTGGTTATTAATTATTATTATATTTGCGGCTATTGGTGAATATTATATTGTGGATATTGTTGGTTATTAATGGTTATTATATTAGTGGTTATTAGTGGCTATTTATTAATGGGTATTAATGAATATTCTATTATGGATATTGGTGGTTATTAATGACTATTATATTAATGGCTATTAGTGAATATTATATTGCAGATATTTCTTGTTATTAATGGTATTATATTAGCAGTTATTGGTGGTTATTCTATTAGTGGCTATTAGTGAATATTTTATTTATGGATATTGATGGTTATTTCATTAATGGCTATTAATGAATATTCTATTGTGGATATTGTTGGTTATTAATGATATTATATTAATGGCTATTGGTGCTTATTTTATTGGTGGTTATTGATGATTATTTTATTGACGGTTATTGTATTATAAATTATTGTTGGATATTTATGTTATAATATCATTAATCTATTGACAATTATTATATTGTAGGGTATTTAAAATTATATTTCATAGCTTACTATTTTATATTTTAAGTTATTTTTATCTTACGTCATTATATTATATTTTATATTATTTTAAATTATTATATTCATGAGAAAATAATTTATAATGACATAAAGTGAAATGACCTTGAATGATGTAAAGTATAACTTGAAATAACATATATTAATTTAAAATAAAATAACCTAAGGAATAGCCTAAAGTTAGTTGAATAATTTAATTTATAATAACTTAAAAGCTTATAAAAAACTAATGAAGATACCTTAAGGTGAAATAACGTATAATAATTTAGGGTACAATAATTTATAATATCCCGTAAACTAAAATAAACTAGAATAATTAAAGTAGTTAAAAATAATATAAGGTATATCATAAAATAACATAAATAAAATATTTTTAAAAATATAAATAAACCTATTTATTATAGTAAATTGAAATAGTGAATTATGTTAAATAGTAATGAAACATGATGTCTACATAGTGATATTATAATGAAATCAGTAAAATGCAATGAAGTTATATCACTTTTATGGTCCCATAGTGATTTAGGCTAGTAAATTGCACTCCACTTTTGTAATAGTGTTTTCAACTTATTCTTTAGGAAAGCAAATGTTGAAAAACATTCTCATTTTCCACTAAACCTAACACTTGGGTAATAACAATCTTTGCAAACTTGAAATATTCGGGAATTTTCATGATCAAACATTGAGAGGATGTGAGATTTGCCAAAGCTTGGTGACAAGATTCAAATCTAGATGAGGCTTCATGGTAGATTTAGCATTGTTCTTCATAGTTAGTTTGAACAACAAAGCTTGTAAATCAAAGTGATGAACATTCAATGAGGGTGGCACAACCATCATGCCATTGATTTTCTTTGCACTGCCATAAACCTCTTTCAAAATCTCAAGATGCTTATTGAATTTAATTTCAGCATCCTTTTATAACCAATATTTAGGATAAATGATCCCTAATGCATTCATGAACCAATTAGCAAGAAACCTTGACTTTAGTTCTACAACTACAAACAATGAAGTTTATGAACATTATTGTTTCATAGTCTCTACCACACCTACAAAAATCCTTTGTAACCCAAGAAATTGCCCCAATATGCACACTTTGGTGTTGGCCCCAAATGTGTTGGGCTTGACATTCAAAAGCAAGGTGTTCAATTGACATGGTTGGGTTAGTGATCCATTTCATGATGATCTTTTCATGTTGGACATCTATTAAAGCATTGAACTGAGTGGGAAACAAGGTTCTAGAATGCAATACTATGGTCAAAATATAATGCATACAACTTGCCTTAACAAATTTTCACTGCAACTAATTGTAGTCCACACTAATATGAGCCACAATAAGTGCAACTAGCGCTTGGTTTTTCATGTTTTGAATTATTAATTTAATTTGGTGTTGAAATTGTTGCATTTACTTATATAGTAAGATTAATAAAATATCATGAAAACATGTAAATAAATTTGAAATGAATCCAATGAATATAACATTGACAAAAAATTCTTAAAGCATTCGTAGCCAATGCTTAAGCAAAAAAATGACTTTTTTAATGACTTCAAAAGATTTGAAAATGACACATTCATAGGAATTTTTTTTAAAAAAAAAACCTTAATATAATAATATAAATAAATAATTCATGATTTTTTGAAGATTTTTCCGAATTTTTTGAATTTATCGAAGAGTCCAAAAGCAATCCAAAAAAATGGCACACGTGGCTCCTATTAGTGTGAAGGCACATGTTTGACAATATCACACACAAATATATCATGTAATTGGCTGAATTTGATGGACATTCAAATAAGGGAATAATACATGATAAACCTCACATTACCTCCACATCAACTAGTGGTTGAAGGTTGGTTGTTGCCTTAGCTTTTATAGGTGAATCAAGTGCCATTTTCACCAAAACAATGTGGTACTCTTCCATGACCTTTTTTGTAGGTGACAACATGGAGACCCATCAAATGTGAATATTTTTCAAGATTTTATTTCCTTTGGTTTCCATTATTTTGAACCAAAATTTGAAATTCAAGGTGGCATTTGGAATTCATGTTGAAATAAGAATAAAAGGTTTGGAGGATCCCTTTTAGCCTGGATACAAGAGGCGGCTTAATGTTTACACAAGTTGGTGCGATTTGCCATGCAATGCACACCCACCAGGTGTGCTACATATTTCTTTTCAAATTGCATGCAATGACATTAATGCATATGCCTTGAAATATTGACACCCCATCAACACCAAATGACACCAACCCATTCGCCATTTTTTTCCTTCCCAAGTCCACCCCAAATGATTTGTGGTGCTTCAAAATTCAAATGTGTCATGAAATCAATGTTGCTCTTTCAAGTACCTTCTCTAAAAATAACAAAATCGAAACCTTGCACCAATCTTGCACACCATAAACATGCACAACTTCCCACATTTGGTTATTAATGCTTGTAACTTTGTCATAAGGAATTAATAAAAACTTAATTTTTACCACAATTCGTCAAGTGTCATCCAACACCACATTATGCATGTGACTAGCCATGGCCAACTCTTAATTGTCACTCTAATGCTTGTGCAAATAATTTGTAACTTGTAGTTGCTTGAACAAAACCTTCATGCCCTCCTAGTCGGTCATAGGACAACCTTCACTTAGAACTTGTGCAAAATGCACATAAATTGCAAGAGCTTGTCATTAGTCACTTCCATAATATTCAATTGAATTAGAACATAATCATGAGCCAACTTGGCATACAATACCTCATTTTTTGCATGTGCTAAGTCCTTTCCAAATACAATTTTCTACCACACCATGACTAACAACCTTTGCCTTTCACTTGCCCCCATGTTTGGATAGAGAGTCCATCTTCAAGACTAGAAGTTTTTTCCTGCATTTTATTCTTATTCAGCCTTCCACCTTATTGCAAAAACCAACCCATCTTCACCCACAACGTTTCAACCTAATTGTACTTTGCAGCCCTAAAGTTTTGGAATTTGCAATGGTTGTCATACTTTGCATGCTTTGTCTTTTTGTTATTTGCAATAACTACAATATTTTCATGGTCTTTAGACATTGGAACATTAGTTGCATTGCTAGAGCTAGCAATGCAAGAGTTAGTTGGTTACGAACCACACATGTGACTTCGAAAGTTGAAAGCCTATCATTTAAAAAATACTTGTAACAAATTTTTGGCAATGGATTCAACAATGCCATGATTCAAGATAGAAACAATTGCAAGCTAGTCAAACACCACAAAGAGGAAGGACCACAAGAAAGCCACAAAAAACCTTGTTAATTAATATTGATCCTCTAAACACTTGCATGTTCTAACTTCTTAGGGAATTACTAATCAACCTTGAATTTTTTAAGACAAGTTTTGGCTCTGAAATTTAGACTTTAAAATCTTGAATGATGACTTCTAAAACTTGTTAAAATGTCAAGACACAAAAATATCGTGGAAAAAACCACAAGCTTGAACTAACTTTATACATTACAACTTACTAACAATTATGAAAAAAATTGCAAGCTCAATCATCAATGTGCTTGAAACTAATTGTATCATGTATTTCATTTTTGACAATTGAAAGCTTCCAAAATCATTTCATTTCCAATTTTTAAAATTTTGGTGTTGCTTGTTGGAAAAACTTTGCAAGTAAAAAATAGGCTATAGTGTATGAATCATAATATTCTTTATTTTGACTATTGTAGTAGTGCTAAAAACATGTGCTATGTGGGTAATTCAATTTCTATATTGCCTAGATTTATGGGCTACAATTTCTTAAGGACTTATACACAAGAAATAATATGAATAATGGAAGAGATTCTAGGCACTTAATTTCCCAAGCCTTGTCCAAAGGATAATGATAAGTTACATACATACATCTTTTCCTAATACCACCAAGGACAATAATATTGGATTTTTCTTTCCAATTTACTTTTCATCCAATGTCCCACCTTTTGCTAAAACAAATGTGCCATTTATGTGTATATAGAATAATCCAATGCACATTTGTGCAAAATGATGTTGGGTTGCACTAAAACCTGTAAAGGACGTACAAGAAAAGGAAAAAAGGAAGGAGGTCAACCCAAATGTGGGTGATTTTCCCATTGGTGCCCATGGTGATTCTTTGCAAACATGGCATATAATCTAAACATTTTTTTTTCCTTCAAGTAATCTTAAGCAAGATATTCACCCATATAATGTATTATCCTTTTATTCTTGCATAATTGGGAATGATCATATGAAGATAATCCCAACTCATACATTTGATGTTATTGAGGCACCTAAATCCCCACACTCGGCCCTCAAAGAATTGATGGAGTTCTTTAAAAATCTAAGGCCCAATTTACATGTTTTAAAAAAATCTAAGGCCCAATTTAATTTTTTTATAAATATGCCATTTTATTAATTTTCCTCTTATAAATGAAAGATTTTAACACTCTTTGTTTCGTTTGTTTGCATGTAGTTGTTGGGATCATGGTCTAGTGTTGTGGGTGGTGGTGTTTCAATCCAAATTTTTGTGGACATGATCATTGTTGATTGTCCAACATGATGCTTGGATGGCATTTGAATGCCCCCTTGGAATGCATTCAACAAACACCATTAGGAGTATGTTTTTTTTTATGGCTAATGATTTATTGGATGACAGTGGACGTGTGGTTTTCTTGCAAAGTTTTGATGATGCATCCACCATGGAATTGTTTTGTTTTGCACATGGTAGTAAGGTTTCTATCCTAACCAAAAAATATACATGCATCAACATCATCCCTATGCACATTAAGTTAAGAAAGTTGATACTAAAACATCCACCAAACTAATTTTAATTTTGTCAATCACATGGATGCATTTATTGGAATTTCAAATTGGATTGATGTGGTTTATCTTGGCAGACTTTGTTCTTTCGTGCAAATATCTTGACCAAACCTAGGGGATCATTCAAGTTTCAAGAGTTTGATCAACTAGTTAACGCACTTTTGGATCTTATAAAGTTGGATGCAATTTACAATTAGATGGTGTTTTGCCCATGAAAACCCCACAAGAAGCTTAGTGACGCGCTCCCAAGTCACGGGGGTGAAACCCACTTGGGGGTCTCACAAAGTCAAGTTGCGGAATTGAGACTTGGTAGCACGCTCCCGGCTTCCAACTCTAAAAAGGGGTAGAGGGTCGAGTTGGGAGCCCCGGGATTAGACTAGGAAGAGATCAAGCTTTTAGATCACACGAACCTGCATCACAAACCAACACGGGTTGGTTAGAATCCATTTGCACTCTTTTGGTGTTGGGATAAGCCACGGGGACCCGGACTCACTTGGACTCACCACATCCTTGGCTCGGGAGTATGCCACCACCATACTCCCTATAGTATACTCTGCGCCACGTTGTGGGGGCTACACCCAAATGGCACAAATTCCCGGGACTCCCGAAATGGAGTCCCGAAGTTGTCCCGAAATCGTCCCGGCGGGACTCTCGGAACTTTGAACGGCCATACCTCCCGACTGCGGAGTTGGATCGCGACGAGGTCTAAACCAAAGTTGTAGCCCTCGTCGAGATCTTTCCAACGACGTATTGCACTCCCAATTCGGACTTCGGGAAGGGGTCGATTCCCGACTTTTAGTGGTCGGGAGTCAAATTGCCAGTTTGACTCCCGGCCCTTCTTTTGCTCATAACTTGGGCGACAGATATCCAAATGGCCAATGCGAGGCCATTTTTGATATCTACGCTTCAAGACCTTTCCAATGACACCAAGAACACCCCAATGTGAGGTGTTTTGGGTCTTGCTGTCGAGCTCTGAACATTCGGGAGTCCCGGAGGACCCCAAATCCCACTTTTTCCAAGTGTTGGGCTTCACCCCCACACTTGGCCAAAGTAGGGTTGCGACACTTAGAGGGGTGCACAAGATCGTAGTCATGCATTCATGCTAGTGCTACTAAAGACATGTTCACCTCTTAGCTCTTGGATATTGGATCTCACAATTGGGAAATTTTTATTTTTAATCTTCTTTGAATTCTTGTTTTTCGTGTTCGGATATATTTGTAATATCTTCTTGTGACAATCAAAACAATGCATATTTTTGACATTTATGATGTAGGAGCCACTTTTATTGTTGCACGTGCAACGCCATCATTAGGGCAAACAAAGCCCGTCATGTGCTTGGCCTAGAGGGTGACCAAACATTATATGTTGCACATTTATCTACATTACAACAAAATGTTGGCAATGTGGTGCACTTTTTGGTTACTCTAAATCCATTAACTGGCAATTTGACTCTCGACCACTACAAGTCAAGAATCGACCCGACCCCGGTGTGTTCAGGTGGAGTGCGATGCATCGTTGGAAAGCTCTCAAGGAGAGCTATAAGTGTGTCCTTCATACATCATCCCAATTGGACGTTTAAGCAAAAAATTATGAACTCGCAAAGTCCCAAGAGTCCAAACCGGGACAATTTCAAGACTCTTCCTTGGGAGTCTCGGGACGAAAATCTATTCAGATGTAGGTGCCGTAGAGAGACGCAGATAATACTATATGAGGGAAGGTAATGGCTTCCCCTAGTATGGGCCGTGGTGAGTCTTGTGAGTCCAGGGTTGCCCATGGCTTGTCCTAGCACTAAAGGTGCTCTATAATGTGAACTAACCAACTTGTTGGTTGGTTTGATGCAGGTTCGAGTAAGTAATTAAAGTTTGTCCCTCTTCCTAGTCCCATCTCGGAGCTTCAGCACGCCCCTTTACCCCTTTTAGTGTTGAGAGCTAGGAGTGTGCCCCGAGTTCCAAACAATTCTGTTGTTTGACTGACTTGGACCCAACTTGGGTCCAACAAGGAACTTGGGAACGCGTCATGATGACTTCATGACATCTAGAGATAAAACTTTTGAAATTTGCATGGGTAAGCCACGTGGGGTGGAAATGTTTTTAGACATAGATGTTAGTGTTGATGATGGGGAGCCTTTTGATGATGTAAAATAATAACATTTCATTTCCCCACATGATGATTTTGGGTGTATGGACATGTGCAATGTTTTTTTTAAACTTTCATGGATTGGGGAAATTGAAGTGTTTTGTTTGTCTTGGCAAATTGGTCTTGTTTTCTTTGCATGTGTGCAAATTGCGGTAATGTTATTGGTAGGTATTCACTAATAAGTTTGTATATTCTTTGGTAAGACAAAAAAAAATTTAAGTTTATGCTACACATGTATAAAAAGGAAACATGCATGGCAAGTTTAATGCATTGAAGCAAATTTCCTTCAATGAGTTGTAGACATGCTCCATGTGTTTATATGTTGCACACCATGCCTCTTTCAAATCCGACATACTCATTATTTCAACTAACCTTCCTTTTGATAAATGCACCCTATTGGAAACCCCTTATGGAGGTCAATGTAAATATTTCAATACCAATCCCCATTGGATTCATTCCACATGAATCAAATTTATCCATGTATTGAACCATGCATGGACATTTATTTCATCCACATCAACATTATCATCCATGAAAACATTCATCCATGTCCAAATCAATGCTCTAAGTTCAAGTTCTAGGTTCATGCATAAGCCATTATCATGTAGGATGTAGGAACATGGAGTAGCTATGTGTTTACTATTTTTTAATGCCCAATTAAGATGAGGGTCTAGGGTCGAATTTCCTAAAAACCAAATTGGACTAATTTGAAACAAATTGAATCTTTGAATTGAACTATACCTTAGTCCCTAGCCTGACTTTTGGTTTTCCAAATTAGGAGCTTTCCTTTTAGCATTTTGTTTTTGGTCTGAACCCATTGATTTTCCCTCCAAAATAAGGCGCCTTGTAGGTTTAGCCTCAATTTGCCACTTTTTGGTCTTGGATCCTTTTCTAAAGGCCTTGGGACCAATCTAAAGCTTTTGACCAATAATATTGTTTGAATTCAATGGTTTTTAGACCTTAGGCCCCCATTTAAAATCACCTTAATTATTTCTTTCCATTGGCTTGTTGTCAATGATAATATTATCAACATAGTTCACTTGTGATTAAAACACAAATGGAAATTAGCCACTAGCACATAAGACCTTTCTTTTTGTCTCCATTAACAATGAATTCCATTCAAAAATACAATAATGCATGTGTTTTGAAAATATGTACTTAAAAACCAATGCTAGTAACTTTGGGAACAAATTCCCATGAAAAAATAAACAAATGTCACTTTGTATTAAGCTTTTTTTTATTAGAATTTTTATTGCCAAAAAGCGAAATTAAAAATTGAGAACTCAAGAATGGAATAATGTTGGAGGTTTTCATATTGCCATTTTTTCTAAATAGTAAAAATTGCCAAAATTCTATATTGGTTTTCAATGTGTAGCCATAAACATAGAAGGATGATTAAAATTTGTACATCATATTTGAATTATTGCTAGATTTAGTTAAATTTTCCTAGGGATGATTCCCATTTTTTAGCACATTTTTATAGATGATAACCACTATAGCTTCAAATATAAATTCCTAAATTTTTTTTTGTTTTATATTGAGTCATAGTTTCACTCATAACTTTCAAAATTACTATTTTTGCACATGTTCAATACTTGACTAATAGAACTACAATGTTGTGACTTAACACACATACCTAAAAATATATAATGCAAAGTTGACGTGATCATACATCACATCAACTAAATGGAAAGGTGTGACAACTAGACATGATATTGACCTTTGTAATGCATGCATGTCCTTATACGTTGTCAAATGGTGAAATAAGTAAATAGATAACAATTTCTCAAAACAAGCTAATGCTAGTCACCAATTTTGACATTATAGATTTTGACACCTACTTGCTTGAACTTATATTTAATTTGAGCTTATATATTTTGGACATGCAAAATATCCTTAATGCATGCTTCACAATTAAACAAGTGAAAGCAAGTTCATTACAAGCTACGCACTACCTCCTAGCGATGTTATATTGGCAAATTATTTTTTCTATAACTTAATTGAAACTTTGGCAATTGTGAGCGGGAGAATGTAAGGACGTTAAAGGGTGTTTTCATGGCTACTTATAGTAATCATGGTACTAGTGGTTTTGCATACTTTCACCATGGTGGGTGTAGTTGGTGCATGAATGGCACGTTCATTTTGTGAAAATTGTTTGAAGCTATTGAATATAACCATTATTTGTTTAGGGATGATAAGCTCATTTGTGTGGTTTTTTTGTCATATTTGCATTTCCATGAGGTTATTATTTTGAAAAAACACTAGGACTTGCTTCTCTCAATAAACTAATTTGAAATTCAAATACACTTTAATGTGGTGTTAATATGGTTGTTGTTATAGATGTAATATGTTAAGGGGGTAGGATGATTAAATAGTTTAGATGAACAAAGCATTGAGGATAAGGGATTGTTCATGGAACATTGTTGGTTTCAATTTTGAATTCTTGTTTGTTTTGAATAATGATGATGTGACTTGGGATTACACAAATGGGGAAGATCTAGGAAACAAGAATTCATTCTTAGGCACACTGTTTGGAAGAAGTAAGATATAGTTGTAAATACTTTGTAGTAAAAAACCATAGATTCTGTTTTTGATAAACCACATATATTATTTTGTTGTTTTGATGTCATTTCCACATAACATGGAATTTTGCTGTAGTTTTAATGGATTTTTCTCAATAAAACAAATAAGAACATATTCTATAGGGGTTTCCATATCCATATTGTTGTGTGAATTTTCTTTAGTATCTAAAATGTAACGTAATGAATTGTAATTTTGTCCTTGAAATTTTCAGCATTGTACTCTAAAGTGCAGATTCTATTTATACAAAATAACCATGAATCTATTATTTAAATGAATTGCAAAATCAGGTGTGTTTAGAATTAGGGTAGAAATTGTGAATGTGTGCATATTGTATTGCAAATATTTTGTTATAGTAATGTGAAATAGTTTTGCAAACATTAAATATCACTTCTACCATTCCTTTTGGGGAATTTATTATTATTATTATAATAACATATTGTATTATAAAGGAGAATGTTTAGATGAGTGGTTTTGTTTTTCAATATAAAATTTAAAGGGGTATGCTAAAAAAGATCAAAGGTTTAAACAGTTGACATCATAATTGCAAAATGATCCATAAACTCTGAAGACAAAGGATTGTGAAATGAAATGAATTGGATGGAGACCCAAAATTTATAGCAACAATTGGACTTGGAGGCAAATTGTCACGTCATTTGAAGATAAATAAAAGATAATCTTCAAAATGGAGAGGAGTATGCATGGCTTACAAAAACCCCATATTGAAATTTGATGTTGGACAAATGAGTTTTGAAAACAAAGGAAAGACTTGTAAGGCGCATGTTGTTTCCACAATAATCTTGAGGTGGTATGGTGTGAATTATGGATTATGGGTCTTCAGAGAAGGCACAATTACAAACAACGATCTCCATAGAGAAAGATGCAATTGACTACTCACCCAAATGAGTGGGTGCAATATACTTCTTAGTCATAATTTGTGGTTTAGAGTCGAAGAGATCAAGATGGAGCAGGGACTTCTACAATACTTGATCGATCATAGGAAATCTCAAGTCCAGAGTTGGTGAATAGCCAAGGGATGTTACAAAAGGAATACAACTTACGTTTGTGTATTAGTCTACATCTCCAAATTATTGTGAACTAGTTGAAGATTAAGAGATGCAACAAAACACCAATATCAACATGGTTGAGGAGATTGAAGAAAATTACCTACAATCATATGAATACGTAGAGGCACAAGTGAATGTGTTGGATGAAATACCACAATCATACTCAAGGAAATTCAGAATTGGATCAAACAAGGTACACAACCAAAACACATGATCGTGAATATGTGGATTTGGAGGTAGTCAAATAACTTTAAAGGGTTTATGCATTATGTGAAGAAGGACATGTAATCATGGATTGTCTTTTTGTGCCTTTTCACATCAAAGCCAATATTGTTGAACATGTGGAATTATAAAATGTGGTAGGAGCATTAATGTTTCAACCACAAGAAGAGGAACCATGAATTTTTGTAATCTATAAGATATTGAGAGGCATGGAGTTAGGAAGCCATTGTGACCACATAGTCAACAAACTCATCTATATATTCAGATTAAGAGAAGAGAACTAGAGGTGTATTCACATCCACATTCTACACCATAGAGGATACCAATGGGGAACCTCAAAATGGAATATCATTGATTTTGAATTAACACAACTTCACCAATAGTTGTTGAAACTCGGAGGCAAATTGTTGGAGTAGGAGTTCCTTAATCACTTGATGTAGGTATAATAATCACAAGAGTGGAAATAGTTGTTGCGCATAGCATGGATGTTGTTAAAAAAGGAATACTAATTAGATATGCAACAAATTTGGGTAGTGGATTGGGTGGAATATTGATAGGAAGGAATTTGAATTGGAGTTTGGCACTACCAATAACTATTAGAGTTGTTGGGACACCTCAGATGGTGTTTACCAATCCAATTATGACCACTCATGTGAACAAAACTACATGTTGACCATCGATGAGCTCAATGGCTATTGGAGGGTACAAAAATGCAAATGCAACAAATTAAAAAATATGATATTAAAAACCATTTGTTGTAACTACACAAATCTTTTTATCATAGATATGGCCATTCTTTTAGGCCAAACATGGTAGCTCTTAAGTATCTTGACTTCAAAAAAGATGTTGATCCAGATGCTCATGTCAAAGTGTTAAATTTTGTAGTAAAAGCAAATGTAGAGACTTTTGAAATATATATCATCAATGTGTTTATCTATATGCTAAGAGATATAACATTGGACTAGTGCCATAATTACATTTGAAAATTCTTTGACTATAATTTTTTGGAACTTACATAAGCATTTTGCAAATGTCATTGAAAAACTCAAAATGACAAGCAAATATACATGGAGCTGAAGAACATGAGTAGGAAGAGACTAAGAGGGTGGAGGTTTACTATGAACAAATTTAGAAGTTGGTTCATGGTTTACAAGTACCAACCACAAACAATTTTGTGACTATTGTGTTTAAAACGGGTTTGTAATAATACCTCAAAATTGTGACTTCAAGGATGAAGTGGTCAACATTACAATAACATAAGGAGGTAACAATGTTGTGTGAAAAAAACATGACTACTACAGAAACAAGGAATGCACTTTCAATACCATAAAGTACCAAACAAATAGCACTAGCGAAAACACTGGGTAATATAAGGAATATTGACAAATATTACACAAACTATGGGATGACAAATCACAATGTGGAAACATGCAAAAAGAAGAAAGAACAAACCATAGTGGCAACCATAGAGGTAGCATAACCAAGTTGTAAACCACAAAAGACATCTTCATATGCATGCCACATCTATGGTTTGAATGGACATAAAATGACATATTGTCCAAAGTTTGTTGAGATGCAAAAGATGTTTCATGGGAAATATGTGACAATAATAGAGGTTCAACCTATTGTTAAGACACAAACAATCACTATAGATGTGAATGTGGTGGATGTTAATGTTACCACAAGAAGTAAAGTAACTGAAAAACAAGTGTTCAAGGATAGAAAGCCAAGGAAAGTAAAAAGTACTATTAATTGGGAGAAAGAAAAACGATTAAAAAAGTCAATGGTGGAACTAATTTAATAGATTAAAAAAATGCAAACCTAGATAGAAGGGCCATCCACATCCATGGAAGGATGGAACATAACCTAGCCGAATATGCCAAATATTATATTGGTGGAAGTACAAAAATCTCAAGAGGTAGTGAATTCATAAGATAAATTGATCATGGTAGGAAAAAAAAAAGATATTGGTAAGCATATGCTAAAAACAAGTTACACTTTGAACTTAAGACAATTGCTTAAAACAACTCTTGAGTTTTAAAAAAATCTTTGGCATGAGCTAAAACCAAAAAATTTAGAATTTAAGTAGAGCAACCACATATAAACAAGTTGGTTCTTCAATACCAGAGGTAGGGATAGTTGTTATAACAATAGATAATCATATGGCAATGATCCTAGTACGTATTGGGAAGAATACAATAAAGGATGTGTTGTTGGATGGAGGTTTTGGAGTTAATATTATCATAAAACACTTGAGATTGGGTTGGGGCTTCCAAAGCTTAAACCTACACCATATAATTTGAGGATGGCAAATCAAACAACCATAAAACTAGTGGGGTTGATCAGAGATTTGAATATATGTGTTCACAACATTTTTTACATAATTACGTTTACTATACTTCAGAATAATGTGGTAGATTGTTGGGGACACCATGGTTAAGGGATGTTGAAATGGCACATGATCGAGGGAATAACATTGTTGCCATACAAGGGAATGGGACAATCAAAACAATTATAGTCATTAGACATTTGCGAGGTGAAGTAAGAATACCAGAAATGTTATTGTGCTATGATTATCAGAATGATATCACATATGAAAAAAAGATATGATCTTTGCCACAAAATTACAATTATTCTAAGTAAGAATAATAAGTTTACATGAGACAGTTCAATATGTGAAAACCATAGATGTGGAGATCATGGATACATATGTGAAGACTAGTATTTCATAACAAGAATTTGGTGTACATAACAAAAAAAAAGATAGTTAACAACATATATGAGCTAGAAGTAGCTATGGAGGATAAAATGTATTTAAAGATGTACTACAATCATCAACTAGGGAGTGTTGCAGTGGATGAAACTTTGGAAAAAATCAAAGCATAGGAATTGTAGATAGTTGGACTAACGTTAACCAAAGATCAATAATCGATGAAGTTAATTTTAGGAACTAATGCAAAACCACAATTGGTGAAAATTAATGCACAGTTGGATATAGGTAAGGTGTTGGAACTGGAGCAGCTATTGAAGAAGTTCAAAGATGTTTTTGCATGGACATACAAAGATTTGAAAGGGATTCCATCAAAACTGGCACAACATAAAATTGGGTTCGACACTATTATACCACTAGCACATCATGCCATGTATAGATTAAATCTAAACTTTGCTATAATAGTTAAACAAGATATAAATTGACACACCCCCAAGCTTTTTGATGGATTCAATTACAAGCCCAAAGTGAAAACAATGGAAGGAGAAGGAGTTGGGGCATGTTCCTTGGTTTGCAACACTTTGGGGGTAGAGGGGTGTGCTAAAATTCTAGTATCGAGATTAGGAAGATTGACAAGCAAGTCGATTACTCACACGGACATGCGCAAACCAAACAAAAAGTTGGTTAATGTGTAGCTGGAACACTTTTGGTGCACGGACGAACCACGAACAAACATGGAATCATAAGATTCACCATGGTTCAGACTTGGGGGAATCCACCACCTTTTCCTTTATAGAATTCTGTATGCTTGGCCACGGGACTAGCACCCAAATGTCATTTTGTCCTAGGACTCCCAAGTGGGAGTCCTGAAATTTCCAAAATTGGGATTCCTGCAGCTTTAGAGGCCCATAACTTTGTGTCTAGACCTTCAATTAAAGTGAGGTCTAAAGCATAGTTATAGCCCTCGTTGAAAGATTTTCAATGGTATGTGGCATGCCACCTACACGCAAGGGAATCAAAACGATTCTTAACTTTTAGTGGTCAGAAGTCAAATTGGCAATTTGACTCCCGACCCTTCTTTTGGCCATAACTAGTGTTTTAAGTACCCAAATGGGTCATGCAAACCCATTTTAGACATTTTAGTTCTAAGATCTTTCCAATGATATAAAGAACTCCTCAATTCAACTAGTTTTGACCCATGTATTTGCTCTTTGAAGATTTAGAAGTCCATTGGGACTCCAATTGCCAAAGTGGAAATTCACTTGGGAGTGTGGAGGTTCATTCCTTCACACTCTCCCACATTCCCAAAAGGTTCATGTGATTCCCAAGATTCACTCTTGGCCCACACCTTTGCAAGCTTTTGCTTTGGTCATGAACCCAAGGTTAGGGTTACAACATAATAAATTATTGGTAGTTGGATTTATTCAATCTATAGAGGAGGATACATGGTTGTCACCCATGGTAATAATACCCAAGAAAAATGGCAAATTAAGAATCTACATAAAAATTTTAAAACTAAATACAAGCACAAAACAAATCCATACCCATTACCTTTCATAGATGAAAAGTCGAACATAATAATAGGGTATGTGGCATATTGTTTCTTAGATGGATATTCAAGATATCATCAAATCTATATAGCTCCAGAGGACAGATACAAGATTATATTTGTTACATACATGGGGGCTTCTATATGGAAGGTGATGTTGTTTGCAATTAAAAATGGACCTTTAACATATCAGAAAATTGTTTACAAAACATTTTTAAAACATTTGGATAATTTTATGAAAATATTTGTGGATGATTTTACAATGTATAGTGACATGGAAAGTCATCTACATAAGCTCATATTATGTTTTGCAAAAGTGCAAAGAATATGGCATTAGTTTGAATCTAGACAAATGTGCGTTTATGGTATTTTTAGGGATGATATTGGGTTTTATTGTTTCTAAAGAAGGGAAATTACCAAATCCAAAGAAAATATAAACAATAATAAGCATCCCACCATCCAAGAATGCACGAGAAATTCAAATATTCAATGGGATGGCATGATTTTACAAATGTTTTATCAAAAACTTTGTTGATATTATGGCACCTATCATTTTTTTTGGGATAGAGGAATGTCAAAAGGCTTGGGAATTGATCAAACATAAGTATATTGAAGCACCAATATTGATATCACCAAACTAGCAAGTGGAATTTCATGTTCAATAGATACATCTTTGTTAGTTGTGGGGCTATGTTGTTTCAAAATGTAACATGGAAGAGTGATCAACCAATAGTGTATGCTTTTAAGCTTCTAAACAAAGTAGAACAAAATTACAACACAACAAAAAGAAAGGCTTTAGCAATGGTTTTTGCTTTGCATAAGTTTAGACATTATTTGTTGGGCAATAAGTTTGTCTTTTATGTAAATCATATGGCATTGGTGTATTCGGTCAATAAACTGCAAGTTTTAGGGATAATAGCTAAATGGTTGTTATTGTTCCTAAAATATAATTTCACAGTAGTGTATAAGTTGAGCATAACTCATGTAGTTGTAGATGCATGGTGAAGACTACCAAATATTACATTACCTATAGGTGTGCCTAATCAAACCATAGATGCAAGTCTATTTTACATAGAACCTAAAAGGTTGAATGATGTCAAAGAAAATTTGAAAACATGACAAATTGAAGGCATATTATCGGTACAACATAAGTAAAGATTGGTCTAGAGAATAGATGGATTGACACAATTAATAAATGAATGGGCATAGTATGTAGAACATGTATAGGGCAAAAGAGGTGGAGTAAATATAATTAACCTAGGGATTTTAGGGATGTGGACTAATCGAAACATGGAATTTGAAGCATTATTTTTTAATGATGAAGTGAAGTGCTTACATGTGGTTGTACAAAGGACACATAAATTGGTAATGCTGGGTCATATTAATTACAAGGATCATGTGTTAATTAAAAGACGATGGGTAAATAAAAACATGAATGCGATAGTTGGGAAGTTTAAGGATGAAAAAAAAGGAAATTGTCAAAAGTTGTTTTCTTTGTTGTTATAGGTTGTGAGCATTTTCAAAGTTTTAGAGTTCACAACAACATGAATGCAATGAATGTGATTAACAAACTACAGAGAACAGCAAAGGAAAAGGAAGCGCATAAGAGTGACCATAAATGGAGGCAAAAGGAGGAAGAAAATTTGTTGAAAAGAACAAAAGTATAAAAGGAGTTGAAAATAATAAAGTGTGAAGGTGTGTTGAATATTCAATTGTTCGTTGCAAGGTTGTTGCTGCATTCATGATCATTTTCACAATGTGCAAAAGTGAAGGCATATACTGAAAAGATATAATTTGTGTAAACGATAATTCATGATATAGATATGATTAAAACATTTGTAGTTGAGTTTTTGTGTTGAAGCAGAAGACATTAACATGCAAGAGAGCAGACATGACCAAAAGTTACATTAGTAGATCCGATGTTCATTGAAGAATTGAGTGAAAACAAAATTGTGGAACAACATTTTGTGGAAGCATGGACAACACATAAGGATGCAGGGGAGGAGAACATCATTGAGGTGGAAGTATAACTATCCATAGAAGTGTAGGTGGAAGTACAATAATCCACAGAGGTGAAGCCAATGGCAGAAGCACAACGAAGGGTGATGGAGATTGAGAAGCGTGGGTTAGAAGTTGTAACAAAGAAAAGACGTGTAATCTTAGATTAAGTTACACTTGTGGAGAAAGGTATTAAAATTCCAAATCTAGAGCGATTCATGTGGACATAGACAAAACAAATGTATGATAAACATGTTGAATGAATGGAAAATTGGAAGGATATTACTAAGGAAGAAGATTGGGCTTCTAAAGAAGGGCTTGTACCTATGTTTTTGATGGATTGGGAAACATTGATGCACAATGTCATGTTGGAATTTTTAAACACATTCTTGATCAAGGGCACATATATTTTCTATGGGCATAAGGATAAGGTGTATGTCATTAACAAATAATTGATTGTAGATGTCTTTGGAGTATGTGTAGAAAGATATATAGAAGATTAAAAAAGGCAGGTCAGTAAGTCATTAATAATTTAGGCATTACAAAATTGTAGACTTGCATTTGCAAATTTTTTGGTAGATTAATGGAATGCAAAGAATTTGGGTCTACCATATTCATTCATATATCGTGCCATTATTTTTGTTAGTTATGAAAGGGAGAAGGTACAATATTTTAGCAATAAGAATGTTATAACATTGATGAGAGTAAAAAAGGGGCAGAGGGTAGATTGGGCACATATTATATTTAATAATTCGTGTAGCGAGCTAGATTGGTGGTATAAGTATGTCAAGGACAATAAGGGGGATAAGAAATATATACCTATCAATCTGCATTGGTATCAGTAAACATCTTTCGGTATCTATTTGTGCATCAAAAGGAGAATCCATAGAAACCATTGACCAAGGTTAAAATAAATAGGGACGAGATGCAAACAACACTGAAAAATAGAAAGAAGGCTACAACATACTCTCCAAGAAATGTTTTTAAGAGGATGAACAAAGTTGAGGAAGGAGGAGCCTCGAGCTCAAAAGTGAAGAAGGAACATGAGAACACAAATGTAAGGGCACAAAAAATGATGAAGGGTATAATGGAACCATCTATTGTGCCAACAATGGTACATGCAACTAAACTAATTGTAAAAGTACCACAAATGACATCTCCACAAGAGAGACAATTGAGGGAGTAGATGCACAAAGTTAAGGGGGAACATGAGACAAGGTTTCTAAAAGGTGATGAACATGTGGACTTTGATGGGAATGTATATGAAGATTGGATGGAAACCACTATAAGTCCACAACATTTCCAGCATTTATAACAACATTTGCAACAACGATAACAACAAACATAGGAAGGCCTACATGCTACATGACTATAGACGAAGAAAATGGAGACATGACCTTCTTTTACAATGTTCAAACCATTAAAACTACATGTACCAATTTATAAACCAAGATTTATAAAAGGGATTTCCATTTGAATATGGGCTAAGGAACATATTGGTGAAGGAGATGGGATCATATGCAGAAGGATCCAAAAATCCTACGACACATACAAGTACACCAAAGTTTGTGGAGGAGGTAGCCGCAGAAGTAATGTAAGTAGATAAAGTAATTGAATTATTTCAGACCATGGCAATTGTGAATTTGAATATGGGGAATTTGAATATGGAGTCGAACAATTTGAAGAATAGATTAGCTAGAGGGGAGAAGGAGAAGGCAGTACTACAGGAGGAATTAGATAAGGAAATAAACTTCTAGAAAGGGTATAAACATAACGTGGAAATTTGGAGGAAAAACAAGGTAAAGGCTGAGCATAAGATTAAAATGTTCATTAAAAAACTACAGGATGAGAATGAGGAGCTCAAGGGTAGCATAACACGGTTGAAGTCACAAGATGAAAAATTGTAGGATTTTAGGCAAAAGGTTGAAATTTGAGAAATCATGTAAATGGATAGAGGCATTGTTGTTTGATAAAGAACAACAAGAGGCTTTGGGTAGTCATGTGAAAACACTAACTAAGGAAAAGAAGGAGAAGGATAAATGTTTTGATAGATTTGGAATTAGTAAATTTGAATAATGCATCTCTATTGTAATTTGAAAAGCTTAGAAGAAAAACAACATAGGGAGAAAGAAAAAAGTTGATAGAGGGAAAAAAGGTGTATCAGAAGAATCTGCAGCACCTTCAAGCATAGTTGAAGATTGCATAAAAACAAAAGAAGAGTTTGGACCTAGTTAATGTTAAGAAAAGGCGGGAGGATTATGAATAGATGTTGCATTATTATACTTTGACGAGGATGAACAACAAGATGAGGGATTTTGAAGTAGAATATGAAGAATGGTGGGAGGTCGTAAAGGAGTAATTTACAAAGGAATTGGAGAAGAATTTGGCTCAACATAAAGCTAATGAATTTTTTTTTGAAATAAAAGTTGGAAGTTTATCAAACAAATTTTCTACATTTTGTTTATGGTAGCCCAACAAGTACAAAGGCATCAAACAAGGATGAGGAGGCTAAAATAGGGCCCAACGGAATAATTTAGGAGGAAATGCAAATTGAGGAACCATAAATAACTCAAGAACAAGAGTAGATGGAGACCATTCCAACAACAAAATAATAGGGATCCAAGATATAACCCTTGGAAATAGAACCATAGACTGAGTTAGTGGAGAAGGAGGTCATAACTGTAAAACTAAAGGTGGGTACAAAACCATTAGTTACTAAACAAGTCAAGACTACAAAGACTATAATGGAGGAGACAGATGTTTGAAATGTTGTAGAATACATTCAATTCATTTTGTGTCATTTCCAAGGATTTCGGGGATGAAATCCAAACTATAGAAGGGGTATTGTTAAAGGGATAGGATGATTACATGGTTTGGATGAATAAGGCATTTAAGGACAATTCATGGAACATTGTTGGTTTTTTTTTGAATTATTATTGGTTTTGAATCATGATGATGTGACTTGGGATTGAACAAAGGGGGAAGATATGGGAAACATGAATTCAATTTTAGACACATAATTTGGAAAAAGTAATATATAGTTGCAGGTACTTTGTAATAGAAAACCACACATTATGTTTTTGATACACATTAGATTTTGTTTTGTTATTTTGATTTCATTTCCACAAAACATGGAATTTTTAAATAATTTTAATGGAGGTTTTTTTTAGTAAAACAGATAAGTATGGACTTTTACGACAATTTCCATATCCATATTGTTGTGTGAAATTTTTGTAGTATTAAAAATGTAATGTAATGAATTATAATTTTGTCCCTATATTTTTTGGCATTATACTTTGAAGTGCAAATTTTGGTTATATGAAAGAACCATGGATCTGGTGTTTTAATGAACTGCAAATTTAGGTGTGTTTAGAATCAAGGTAAAAATTGCAAATGTGTGCATATTGTAGTGCAAATATGTTGTAATAGTAGTGTGAAATAATTTTGTAGGGATTATATTTGAATTCTACCATAATCAAAGTGGAGGCTACATTAGGGTCTAATGGCAGCTAGGTTATGGTTTGGTGGTAGTTAGGATTAGGCGATGACTATTAGGGTTAAACAAATGCTAGGTTAGGGTTAAGTGGTGGCTACTTTAGGGTTAGGAAATAATATATATTGGAGTGGTTTTGAATAATCTTTCACTCTTTTCTATTAAGGTTTTGAGTGCACCTAGAAACTTTGAAATTTGGAGATAATTTGCTACAAGTTATAATTTTATGATTATAGTTTGTGACACCTTCAACGATTTCCTTCCTTTTCATTTCAATACAATTGCATATTTTTTTCATAAACTTTAGTGTTTCAAACCTTGGTTGTTTTCTAATTATTTCTAATAAAAACTACATGAACTTTGAATTTTGGTAGCACCATAATTACTTCTTTGAATGCTTTGTTGTCCAATTGCTTGATGTGCAAGTTGTACCAACACTGTTTGCCCTAATGGGAAGCTTTCCAAACAAGGTAAAACCTTGAACCATAGGATGACCATGAAATGTCAATGCTCTAATCCTTGTACAAAGTTCATGACATAACAACTACACCCATAACAATACTTAGTGTGGGTTTAGACCGCAAATTTGGCTTGGTCCATAAAGCTAATATGCACATGTGATTTGAAATAAAGGTTCATAATTACTAAGTGGAATTTTTAATTTTTTAATATCCATACTATATTGGTTCAATGTGCATATAATAAACCAAATATTATGAATAGAATTAGTCGAACTCATCCTTTGATCATTTATAGTTAGTGTGACCAAACTACTTTAATTATCATGACATGTGTGGTTGGAGGTTGACAATAACTCAATGCTCCTAACAATGTGAATCCATCTTTGGTATCATGGATATATTTTATGTCTTAATGGTTGAATACCTTAGTACCTTGGTAGAACATGGCACAAAACATATCTATGGTTTCTTAGTCTACACATCGATACATATTTTCTTGGTACACCATTGTAGTGGGTGCTAATGCTCACACCAAGTCAAGCATTAATATATTAAATTTTTCTTGTCAACTTACTTCCAATGCAATATTCAACCTTTTATTAAAACAATGTACCATTTATGTGCATATAATAAATTGGTTCAATTGCTTGGATCAACATTTGTTTTAACCCTTCTATAATGGATGAACTATCTTCTTGTGGGATGGGCACATAAGAGTGAAATATTTATTAGCATGGAAAAAAAACCACAAATTGTTTAGTAGATGAAGGATAAACCAATTTTTTTCAATTTGGGAATTTACACCACAAACAATTTTAAAGTGTCTTGCATTCCAATAGGTGCAATTTGAATATTAGAAGATCATTTCTTTGTGCTAGACACCATGTGTTGACATATGTTGGTCGATGATGTTGTTCATGGTAAGTAGGTTCACATATTAAATTTCTTTTGAAGTATTATGCTTGACATCATATGGTGTGACAATTTTTGGAGATACCTTATACCATTGTAAGCCTAGGACAATCATTTGATTCTTGCATTTGTTGAAAGAAGGTAAACTTTCCATCAGAAAAAAACATCCTAGATATATTTGTGAAAATTCCTTTCCAAATTTTGAGAGCATAAAATTTAACTTTAAGATTCAAGATCATAATTAAAAAACTTTTAAAGCATGTTTTCACTTATTCTTCCTAGACCTTACATTTACATAAGGTGAAAGCCTACTCAACAACTTCATTCAATAACACTATTTTCACAAAGGGCCCCTTAGTTTCCATAATATAATTATTTTGATGCTCAAAATGCTTTGTAGCAATAGGGTAGTGTTAGACACATCTAGAAAGCACTCAAATTTTCATATTTAAAAAGAAAAAATCTTTATCAAAATCTAGAGTTTGTTTAAAGTTCATGAGTCCTTTATAACATATAATGTGATGTAATGTATATGTTGTTCCAAAAAATATATAATTTATAACACCAGAAACTATTCTTGAAAATGTCAGCATGTTTTGATATGATTTGAAATTATAATATATATTTTTAAAACAAAATAAAAAAATTGGCAAAACATGTACTTTAAAAAATCATATGACTTATTGGGGCAACTATGAATACAAATTTAACCACATTTGCCTACATACCAACTATGAAAGCAAAAAATTATTAAAATCTTTTGATATTGCGGTGACTTGCTTGAACAATGTATAGAAAGATGGTGAATTTAAAGAAATACTTTTCCTTTTTTGGATTAAAAAAAAACGTGTGTACATCCAATCAAATATTATTTTTTCGAAAAAATTGCCACAAAAAGATGGTGCAACTTACCTCCTTTTGTGTTTATAATAGTGTGAATACATTTGTCTCGTAGACTTATTTGATCCATATGACGGAAATTCAATGTATTAGCTGCACGCACCTATGGTTGTAGTCTAATTTCAGTTTTTGGTTCAACGATATCATTTAATACGAAATTCTATTATATTGAAATGGCATTGAAAATTTGAAAATCGATGACATATTCCTTCATTGCAATAAATGCATGTGGGTGCATGCACATTTAAAATAAATCAAATACTACTTAGGAAGTTAAGCCACTATGGTCTAATGCTTTATCAAAAGTGTACTCACCGTGTTGCAACCATTGTTCGTCGGTTATTGATTTTTGACCCAATTATCCACCCAATTATTAATAACCTACTAGCGGATTATTGTTTTTTTAAATAATTGGTCAAATTGATGACTACCTAATATTGAATTTTCAAAATCTGATAACCTACATGGATGACCTGATTGTCATCTAGGCCAGTTCTTCATCTTCAAACACCAATACAAAAAAGAAAAAGAAAAAAAAATCATATTTTATTATGAAAAACCCTATAACTCGTGTGTGGTTGGTATGTTAATCGGTGGTCTCAACTGGTTATTTGATAACCTAACCTTATGCATAACCAACAATTTATTATTAAAAATAAACATGTAAATTGATAAGAGAAAATATTACTTTGATATTGATAACCTTGAATGGGTCCAAAACATATAGTGATTATGGAAGAATTTCAATAACCTGCCAACACTGGTTGCAACCATTGTTGGCTGGTTCTGGTTTTGGTTCCCCGTTTGGTTGTTAGGTACTTTAATCATTAGTTCAAAATTCCAGTGACCAGAGGATCAAGGAGAGGAGGGAAGAACTAGTATATGGGGCTTCTGCGTATGGTCGCCATCGACATTCTGGATTTTAATCAATTTGGACATTCCAGTAAAGCAAATGATGTGCAGATCCACATGCTCGGTTGCTTGACAATTATGCATGCAAATGGCAGGGTGGGATGGGAGAATCGGCGGTTCCTTGGAGGAGCAAAGGGCACAGCGTTTCTATGCGTGCCATGAGTGTTCCATGGTGACACTATACCATACCTATGACTGATGTTGGGCACTTCTCTGTTGAATATTTATTATTTTAGAAAACAAGGTTTGACAATTTCACTTTTAACTATTCAAATTTTCAACAATTGAAAAATAAGTGTGCAAAGAACACCTTGTGTTGTGTATTTCTAATAATAACCGAATGGGAGTTCAATTTTCAACAATTTAAACAAATATGAAGAAAATGAATATTAGTTCATTGCAAGGAGAAAAGGCCCAAACAACCAAGCCGACCTAGAAGACAAGGGAATTGGCCTTCAAGGGTTGGTGGCAAACAAATTGAGGGCTAAAGGGAACATTGATGCCTTTGTGGCCTATGGAAGGACCAAGTAACTTCATATCCTTTTCCACTAGAAAGAATAAATCTAGAGCTCCTCACAATCTGTCAAGAGACTGGAGTAGAGCTCCTTCCTCATATGGCTTTTTCTTCATTAACATCATTGTTCAGCTCCAAGCTTTTTGCCATATTGGATTATCTCTTTATACATATTTGCACAACTACATCTTGGGATACAATTAGATGTCTTGCTCTCATTGTCTAAGGTGATTCATCAGTGAGAATTATCATGCCTGTGGGAGATTTTGAAACAATATTGACAATTCTAGAGAGTATCTGTTAAAGCTACTCTAGTTGGCAACATTACAAAACTTTCCAAACAATGTAATATAACAAGGAATAATGAAATGACCCAAAATCTGAATTGAAGTGTAATTCAAAGAAAATAAAAAAGAAATAGGAATAAACTTGGTAAACTATGAATTTATTCAATTGAATGAATAAATAAAGACTGATTGGAGAAATATTAAGCAATAAACTCCAAGTAACCATATGAAAGCAATACCAAGAAATGTCTTTTGGATTTGAACACGGATGTGCTACTTTTAGTCTAATTGAATGCAAGTGGTAATTTACTATATATTATTTCATACAAAATTATTACAAAAAAAAATCATGTGTTAAATTGCTTCATTAAAATATTGATCTTGTTTCAACTTCCTAAACCATAAAAGTGTTACTGAAAATTGAATTGCATGTTGATTTGAGAATATGGATATAGTTTTTATTTCATCCATTTAGTTGTTAACAAGTTAGAAACACATGGAATGACTAACCTTGTGAATGATTCTTCAAGTGTATAGAAAAACATCCAATTGAAATTTATATGTCAAAGCACATAATTTGGCAATGTTCAATTACATCTAGATATTGTTAATAAAATGTAGGTAATGTGTTTCCAAATTAAATGAAATTCAATTGTGATTTTCAAGCAACCATATGCTATATTAATTGATGATAGCAAATTCGCACATTATATGTTAATTTCAATATTTATGGAAAAAAAAAGTATTTTTCCATGTAATGATAGGTCCAAGAAGTTAAATTAAACTTGTGTTTAGTGGAGGTAGGCCTGAGGGCTCAAAATCTAAATTTTAACAACTTGGACCTATCACTACATGGAAAAATATTTGTTGTCATAAATCGCAAATCCAACCTTTCAAATCAGACATATCTTGCATGATACTTGACAGCTCTAAAAAGATCAATGCTACAAGGTCAACCACAATGGTTGGTTACAAACCATATATAATTTTGTTCCCAGCCACTAGAATCCAAATCTAAATCTGAAAGCACATTGCAAAACTAATTTTGGAACCAAGTTGGAAATGTGATTTTACCTAGAACTTAGACTGAATTGACCTCCAATTAATAAAAAAAATTTGGCCCGAAATGTTCTTGGACTCGATCATATCTACTAACTAACTAAGGACTCGTCAAAAAAGTTCAATGCAAAGAAACAAATCTAGGAATGCTTGACTTATTTTCAGTTAGACCAAAAAAAAACCTACATTTGAAACTTTTTAACTAGTGAACTAGAACAAAAGCTTTGGTAATAGAAAATAGCTTACATTTATATAATCAAATTTGTGTTTTCATATTATGGATTTTGGATTTAATGTGAGATTTCTAAAAGAAAGATGAAAAATTTCTAGTTTAATGAAAGTTTGTATAGTTTGTGCACATTGTGAAGAATTCACCAACCTACGCCTTAACTTGTTTTTGAAACATATATCCAGTGTGGGTAATTTTAGCATGAAAATCAACAAAACATTTATGGTTTGAAACATGTCTTTGAGATGGAAACTTTCATATTAAACTTTCAAAATGTGAATTTGAAGGAATAAGATCACTTTTTAATACATAATGATCTCTTATTTTTAAAATTAACCTTGATTGATCTCATTCCAGTTCCATGTTGTTCTTGTATGCCACTTTGGTCCACATTTATTTAAGCCCTAGTCAAATTCAATTGGTCATTGACCTATTTAATACTTCGTTCAAAAATATATTTTATGATTACATGTACAATTCACTTTGTAATCTTATAGGACATTTTACACATGTATGTGATTACATGACTAAATACTTGAATAAGATTTCCATTTTTGAGACCTAGACAATTAACACATAAAAAGACAAATTATCGCTTCATTGTATTGTACAAAGTAATTGATAAATACCAATATGACATCCTAGTTTTCTTTTCTAAAGTATTATGCAAACACATTTGTACAATTGTGTTTGCCTAGTCTATTTTTGATGAATGTTTATGTACATTAAGAGAAATTTGCTATGATCCCCCAACCAAAAGGTTACAAAATCACCATTGAGCTTAATATAATTTTAGAATAAATATTTTTTCATCATTTGCAACCTAACTTACTTTGCTCCATGCTTCTTTGAATATAATCACTTGTAAACTTTTTGCAAATTAAAAGTGTATACTAAAGTAATGTGAATTTTTTGTTGGAAACTAAAAATCAAATAAAATCACACAACCTTTGTTTCTTGTTAAATTCTTCATGATTTAGTGGATGGTAGGTATTTTGCAAGTCTACCACATCATTTGCCATTATATGACAAGAAAATTTCATATTTGATCACTTCACATGTGAAAGTGAGAAATAAGGAGACAATTATGGAATGAACAATGCTTGAAATTATACCCTAATTTTTTTTTAAATCACCTAATTTGAAGATTTTTTTTTTCAATAATTGTACATAAATTTCAAAGTTGCGATAAATAAAAAAATCATGCAAAATCATGATATTAATTCTAGAGTCTTTTTGTTTGTTTAAAAACTGAAAATAGGTTTTTTTTGTCAAAAAACAAATTTGCTTATCAAATGAACCCTAAATGTATTCAAAATTATTGTGAGCTTCAATATTTTCACAAGAAAGGCCACATGTGTTGAACCATTCAATTTTAATATATGTGTTATATTAGATTTTAAAATTTGAAAAAATTGAATTAATGAGTAAAATGATTTACAATTTGTGATCGTGGTTCAAAGTAAGTTTGGAAATTTGAGTCTGCCTAGTTTATAATGTAAGACTTGATGCAAAAATCAAAAGATTTATCATATTATGTGTCATATTTGGTTTCAAAATTGATATTCATTAGATATATGTTTATGAAAAATATGAAAAATGTATAATAGACCACAAATGAATGCCACATGTAAATTGCAACCCTTGGAAGGGACTCTGACCTTGGTGACCTTGGCTCCCTCCTTTCTTTCTTTCACAAAACATTTTTCTATCAAATTAGTTGACATATCAACATTACAAGCAAATTAAATTCATGTTTTAGGCCTTGCGAGTTTGTGATCACAAATCAATGACACCAATCTAGTGAAACTGGAGAGGCATATTTGACTAAATACACAAATGGAATTCACAAGAATTGGGTAATCCTTAGAGCTTCTACAACTTCAGCCATTGTCAGCCTCTCTAAAGGTGCATATTTGGTGCAAGAAATGGCAACTTTCAGTACATGGATCATTTGTATCTTTTGTAGCTCTGTGGCCGTGCTAAGAAGTCTAGAATCCAACAATTCATCATTGGCAGTAGGACCATTTTGCCTAATTATTGATAATACCCAAGATGTTATGTGGTGTGAGTCACCAAAGCTTGGGTCAACTGGCCTCTTTCCTGTTAAAAGTTCAAGTAATAGCACCCCAAAACTATAGATGTCCACTTTTGGAGTGACTTGTGGGGCATACCCAAATTCTGCAACATCCATACAAAAGTTGTGAAATCATTAAACCAAATTTACATTTCTTTGGCCCATTCTATAACATAGTTTTTATGTGTTCTGTTGTAAAGCTCAAAGACATGGTATCGCTATAAAAAAAGAGAAAATGTTAGTATTTTCAACTCCATATTTCAGTTCACAAGCATTTATATTCATAACCTTAGCAACAGTTGTTTTGAACCATGTATGCATATGAAAAAATAGGCACATCTAGATTCTTACCAGGGGCAATGTAGCCATATGTCCCCTCAACTATTGATGTTGAACTTGCATTATCTTCTTTTGGCTTGAGTGCCATCACTTTTGCAATTCCAAAATCAGCAATGTGGGCTTCGAAGTTGGCATCCAAAAGCACATTACTAGGCTTGATATCTCGATGGATGATTGGAGGAACACAATCATGATGAAGATATGCTAACCCATGCGCTATACCTTCCGCAATTTTTAGCCTAGTGTCCCAATCAAGAAATCTCCATCTATCTTCATTATATAGGGCTTGAAATAAATCTCCATTTGGAATGTAATCATATAGGAGAAGTCCAGTTTCCCCCCACTTGCAAAACCCTAAAAGCTTAGCTAGATTTCGATGTTTAACATTCCCTATTGAGTTTATCTCCCTCAAAAAGCTTTTTTGGATTTGGAAATCCTTTTCTAGCAAGTGAATTTTCTTCACAGCAACTATAGTTCCATCTTTTAGTTCTGCCTTGTAAACAGTAGCATGACCTCCTGTACCGATGATGTAATCATCACTCAGGTTTTGGGTTGCTTCCATGATTTTAGTGAAGGATATTTCCCTACCCGGAAAAGTCACAATCTCAACATTCATAGGTGCAACCGGTATGTTTTTAGATTTTGCACGGCAATAGAGATATGCAAAAATGAGGATAAAACCTAGTATGCAAACAACACAACTAACAACTATGGCCACTATTATATGAACAGATAGAATGTTTTTGCTCTCATCCAAAGCATTGGTCGTACATTTGTTATCTATTGAGTAAACTAAACAAAGTTCAGGGTTTCCAACAAAAGAGTTATAATTTGATTTTAGGAACCCAATCCAAGATGATGGCAAAGAACCATTGAGATCATTGTATGAAACATTTACTGATTGAAGGGATATAAGTTGAGTACCTAGGGTTGGAGGAATGGTTCCTGAGAGTTGATTATGTGAAAGATCAAGAATTTGAAGAAGTTGTAATCTCCCAAGTTCAATTGGAATTGTCCCAGAAAACTGGTTGCAACTCAAGTTTAGGGTTTCTAAAGCATCTAGTAACCCAATCTCTGAAGGAATAACACCCTTCAAATCATTTTGAGCCATGTTGAGAAAATACAATTTGGGGAGACTGGTATACATATTTAGATCTTGGTCTGATAGTTCATTTCCTTGCAAGTAAAGCTCTTCCAAACTACTTGGAAAAGCATGAGGTAAGGAGCCATTGAGGAAATTATGGCTCAAATCCAATCGGAAGAGCTTTGTGCAATTAATCAAGGATGGTGGAATAGGGCCCATGAAACTGTTGGATGATAAGTTCAAAACCTGAAGATTAGGGAGGCTAGAAAACACCAACTCGATGGATAAGTTGCCAGAGAATCCATTGTTGTCCAATTTCAATGTGCTAAGTGGACTTCCAAGGCCAAGCCCCATAGGTAGTGCACCCTGTAAATCATTTGAGGAAACCTCTAAAAAGTCAAGGCTTGAATTCCTCCCAAAGTAATCAGGGATGGCTGTCAAATAATTGGATGCAGCCCTTACACGAACTAGAGATGTGCAGTTTGTCAGCTCCACTGGAATCACACCTTCAAACTTGTTATATTCAATGTCAAGAACCGCCAAATTGCCATTTTGACATAGTCCTGTTGGAAGAGTGCCATTGAATGAATTGAATGTTACATCCAAGGAAGTGAGATTGCTCAACATCCCTAGCTTGCTGGGAAGTGGGCCTGACAATTGGTTGCTAGATAATGAAATTGCTAAAAGATTAGGAAGATTTGCCAAACCCATGGGTATGGAGCCTGAAAAATTATTGATGCCCATAAAAAGGTATTGAAGAAAAGTGAGATCCTCAATTTGCTCAGGAATTGGCCCCCAAAATTGATTCGTATACAAGGCCAGAAATGTCAAGTTAGTCAACTGGCCAATCTGAGGTGAGATTTGTCCCCTAAACTCATTGCCAGACAAATCCAAGGTCATCAGACTAACACAATTAAACAATTGTGTAGGGATGGTTCCTGACATGGAGTTGTTATGGACATCAAAAGTGGTGAGACCTGTTAACGCCCCCAGTGATGCTGGAATGGTCCCAGTGAGATTGTTGCTGTACGCAAGTATTTCAACAAGATTGTGCAGGTTGCCTAATTCTTCTGGAAGATGTCCAGTGAGCTCATTTTGGTAAATATGAAAATACATCAAACTTGTGAGATTTCCAAGCTCTAGTGGAATGGAACCTGTTAACTTATTGGAAGAAATCATAAGCCAATTCAATGTTGATATGTTCCCAAGCTCTGGTGGAATATTCCCAATGAAATTGTTATCACGGATATCCAAGTCTGTTAAATTTGGTAGCAAACCAAGCTCTTTGGGTATGAGTCCTCCAAAACTGCTAGATCCATTATTTTGCAAGTAGAGAAGCAAGGTAGTTAAGGTTGAGGCTTCTTTGATTCCGGCTGGTATTGTCCCTGAAAACGAGTTATTCTGCATCCATATGTCCTCAATATTAGGCAGCCTTGCCAAATACTCCAAATCTGCAACGTGGTCACGAGGAAATCAGTCTTAAGAAAGGGTACAAGAGAGAAAGTAGTGGCTGGTAGAGCCACCACACACACCTACCCCATCTCCTTGAAGGAGGGAGCTCTACTTGTTAGGTAGTTTTCAATCGACATCGATGGTACTTTGTATGGAGACTTGTCTCCTTGTGGGATAGCCTTACATGCATGTGCATACTAGTGTGGCCTGTGTCGTCGGCTCAAATGTGAACCCATTACACAAGAGGGAAAACTGAACATGCGACATTGTTTTGCAAGCTATGTATCCAATTTCTGAAGAGTTAAATATGAAAGAAACCATACTTGAATTGAATGGGAGATTGTAATGACATTCCCAACTGATTTTTCCTTCCAAAACCTGGTTTTCATAATTTATTTGAAATTTCAGCAAGAAAAATCACTTAAAATTCAATATCTCCCACATCCTACGTTCAAAACTTACGAAACAAATTCCATTAAATCCTGTTCCTCAAGATATTTCAAACAATACCAAAAGCACATCCCAATTCCTCTAAAAATTTCAGTTGTGGTCTAATTTAATTTTCAACCAAAAAAATCATTCAACATTTAATAACTTATACATCATAAGTCCAAATGATGAAACTAAGCCAGTGCACCCTCCTTGTCGAGAGCTTTCCAAAGATACTAAGAGCGCAGTCTGAAACACCTGAGTGTGGGAGGTCTCAATGTGACAAACTACCTACTTTCATAGATAGATGTTTGTGTGCATCCAATATACATACACATATATATGGCCTGGCTGCTCCTGTCAACCTACTACAACAAAGTAGGTCAATCATTGCTATTTTAAAAAAAAGAAAAAAAAAAAAGAAAAAGAAAAAAAGAGTAGATAGTAAGTTGTAACCAGTGTTGGGCTGGTGTTTGTTTGCTAGTTCTTTATTTTTGGGAAGAACCTCTGGTTCCAGTTTTAGTTCTAAGCATAAATAGAATGGGGAATCCAGTTTTGGGTCCGGTTCTTCAAAAAGTAAATTCCAGTTTCAATTTGGAAAGCCACAACCGGTTCTGCATGACTCAAATTGAAATTGATCTCTAGTAGTCCCTAGGTTCTAGTTAATCTGTTTTTCAAAAACATTTTTTTTGCAAAATCGCAACAAAATTTCCCTATTTCCATTAGACAATGGCCAAATTTCACCCAATTTTTTGGCCAGGGTGAACCCACACCCACAAGCACACCACCCTGGAGATATGGATGGTGTGTTGCACTTATTTTTATTGGGTTTTTGTTCCCTAGCTAACTTCATAGCTAAGGGTCCTAAAAATGTGCCAAGGGTTCTACAATTGGGTTTCATCCAACTGTCTGACCTCAAAACGGGAAAATGGAGGTTTTCAATCGCCAAAAGTGACAAAAATTAAAATAAACATTGCCATATATTTAGGTTGGTTTCTAAGTGTATAGCTAAAAACATACAAGGCTGATTAAATTTTTTGTATTCCATATTTTTTGTAGCCAGATTTGGCTAAATCTTCCTAGGGATGATCGCCACTTTTTCTACAGCTTCCTGTGGATGATAACCACTTTAGCTCCAAACAAAAATTTCCTTGACTCTGACAAATCAGTTTTTTTTGGGTGGCGAAAATTCGCGAGTTTGTGAAAAAAAAAAGTTTGCAGCAACATGGTCAAGGCAATCTTTTGAAAATGTCCCCAAAAAAATAGCCACATTTTGAGGAAAAAAACTTATGGAATTGCCAAGACTTTTGGAGAATTTGGGCATATTTTTGAACTTTCTTGTTTTGAAATCGCCATATTTAGCTAGTATAGTCGAGTGGTTGGCCAACATTCAATAGGATTTCTAGATTTTCTACCTCTCTAGTCTTCTTGTGGCTGATCGCCACTTTTGGTGCGACGTGAAAAGATTGAAAAAACACCTTGACTCTAACACAACGATTTAGTTTGCACATGCGATGTTTATGATGCTTAGAAGAAGCATTTTTTTTTGTGTGCGAAATTTCGGCACAATGCGAAATCTAAAATGAGGTGCAACCCTCTCAAATTAGAGGATAAAAGTCGAGTTCACCACATTTAGACTATATGCTCCTACAGGTAGTTGAAAAAAATTAGCTTCCTGTCTGTCCCGTAGCCAAACCTGGCTAAATCCTACCATGGATGGTTGCCAATGTGCCTACATCATAAAATTGGAAGGAAAAAAAAAAAAAAAAAAACCACTTCCTTAGAAGCAAATTAAAAGGATTATAATGGTTGTTACCATGATACATACCTTCTGTGATGTCGCCAGTGAGATTGTTGCTGTGAATGAAGAGTTGCCGAAGATTGCTGATGTTGTAAATCCCGCGGGGCACACTCCCATGGAGCTGATTAAAGGCGATGCTTAGGGACTTTAGACTTGTGCAATTAGCAAGCTCTGCTGGAATCTCCCCAGTCAGCTCATTTGTACTCAGATCCAAGTTTTGCAAGGCTTGCAGCTTCCCCAGAGTAGCGGGGATACTGTCAGTGAGCTGATTGTTGTCCAGCACCAATGTCGTCAGATTACTGCAGTTGCCAAGCTCCGGGGGGATGGAACCAGATAACATGTTTTGGGTCAAGTTCAAATTTTGCAACTCTTCAAGCTTCCCAAGGCTGGGAGAAATGGGACCAGCAAGCCCTGCATTAGCGACTACAAGGGAGGTCACAAGCCCCGATTGAGAACAACCCACTCCTTCCCAATTGCATGGCGATGCATCAGAAGCCCTCCAGTTGCCAAGGGCAGTTCCCTGGGACTCGAGGCCACTCTTGAAATCTAGTAGAGCTAACCCATCTGCAGACAACCCTTCTGTTCCATGACTACAAAACACGCAGAGAACGGCTACGATAACAAAAAAAATCTTGCAACTGATATGATGCGCTGGTGAGCTGAATGTCACACTGTATTTCGTCATTCTTGCGGTTTTACTTCCTCTTGAAACAAAACGGAATTCAGTTACCCAACAACAGATTGTTGCTGCAACCCATTCTGTTGAAAGTGATGTTTGGCTTTAAAGTTCTGCATACTCCACATGGAAAGGTGCCTAACAGCCGCAATTGTATGAAATGATGGGTTGGGGCCCGTGGGCCTTTGCAGGTAAGGTCCAGGAGCGGGGCTTTCAGGATAATCAGCGCCAACATGTTGAGGCGTCAGCTGAGAGTGGTGGGCCTGCAAATTATGAGAAAGTCGGGCCTGCTCCCAACGGCTTACTTTAAATAAAGGACTGAACCTGCCGATTCTGCAGGTTTTCAGGCGTTGCTATTTTCCATAAACGGTTACACAGTGGCATATTATAACCTTCTACTACCTACCTAGACTATTTTAAGACCTACCTAGCAACTTTAAAACCAACTTAAGCAGCACATTCAGTCCTTTTTCCCAGGGAGCCAGTTATGGCTCCTAGTTCGCCAAATGGCTCACTACACTAGGCTCGCCTTTTGGCTGACTAGGAACTATAACTGGTACCTAGTGCCTGCTCACTAGTACATAAAGCTTGACCTTTATCCATGGAAAGGTACAGATTTTTTTTCTTATGGTGGGCTCTTACTTGCAGACATTACAAACTGATTTTTGCAGCTGTAATAGCCCATCATTCAAACTGATAAATTATGGCAGGTAACTTACCCGCCCCTTACACTCAAAAGATGATGAAACCCGCCAAACTTTATAAAAAGAAAGCACACAAGAAAGGGAGAGAAAAAGAAAAAAAATTCAAGGACCACAGTCCAGGCAGACAAAAGAGCCCCAAAGAGAGGGGCCACACTGAGGAAAGGAAACCACTAAGTACAGAAACCTCCACTGGTCGCATGAAGCATATCAATTAAAGAAAGGGGGATGTAAAGCTGATTAACATTCTCAAAACGATTTGGGAGGGCAGTGTGGTCTAGAGAATGGTCGTTGGGTGGACCTGGCCGAGCCGCAGGTAGCTGCAACCCAGGTCTCAGCAATGGTCATTATCTGACGTAATTCTCACTGGGGTGAGATTCTGCCCCCGCAGGATCTTAATTTGCTCGATCTCTGAGCCTCTCCATGTTCTGTGTGCCTGTTATGTTTCTATTGGGGCAGAATCTCTCACCTCAGTGACAATTGGGTGATGTGGAAAAGCTGACTGTGTGAAAGGTTATCTGATAGTGTGCTGCTGACGTTGAGGGATTAATTTCTTCCAAGATATTCCAAATTTCCTTCCAAAGTCCCTTTGATATTTCGTGTTGGTATTATAATTTATGACTGACTAGTGTTGTCTGGCAGTGTCTGAGGCTGAGAGTAGAAAATTTGGTAAACCTTGGGATCTACAAGTCAAGTTTTGCAAGACCCAATATATACCCTGGTCCCCATAAATTGCATGCCACTGATTTATGGTGAGTCACAGTTTGATTCACAACTCTTGCAAACAAATTGGTCAAGCATGTGGAAACACTCTGATCATAGCTAGTTGGAAAATATTAGTGGAAGCTGATGTGATCGCAAAATATGTGATCAGAGTTGCAAACAAATTGGTCAAACATGTGGAAACACTCTGATCATAGCTAGTTGGAAAATATTAGTGGAAGCTGATGTGATCACAGAATATATGATCAGAGCAGCTTAATGCAAAGATGTCATAACTAAGGAGCATACAATATTGGAGACACTTATCATGAGCAGTTGTGGCATAAACTAAATTATTTTTCATTTTGTACAATTTTTGGAAACTTATCAACTGCTTGTGCTGAAATTTCTAACAATTTATATTAAAGCTTAACATCTGTCCAATGGTGATTGTCAGATTTGAACAAAAAGTTCAAGAGTCTAAGAATTACATGGTCTAGACATACAAGTTGATTTTTCCTGGGCACAAACATATGTTAGTGGTTTATACTATTAATTATAGTCACTACATGTCAAAAAATCCAGAAGTGAAAAAACCAGTGCCAAAGTTAAAATTTTAAAATTTAATTAATTAATCGACAATAAGTTGTCAAATCTGGTATTGATTAGGACTATCAACAAATTTCCCTCTGAGCACCATACTTCTTTTTAGGAATTCTTTATCCTAGTGGCAATCATCCATAGGAGGATGTAGAAAGGTTGTGATCATCCCTATGACAATTTAGCCAAATCTGGCTATAAAATAGAATCAAAAGCTTTTATCATCCTTTTCTATGTTTGGCTACACAAGGACCAAAAAAAGACATGAATCTGGTTATTTACCCTTTTTTTTCTTACTTCTCACAACTGAAAACCTCCCAATCACTTAGTTTTGAAATTTCTCATTTTCAATCTCTCCTTTTGGCGAAATTGCATCAGCAAAGGAGAGGATGGTTAGCATATGGAACTATTCCTCTTTAATCCGAAATTGTGGAATATTTCTGATAGGTATTCACATTGGGGCTGTTTAAGGACAAAGGGGGCATAAAGTACACTACAATTTCCAACGAAAAACACTTGCATACGTACATGCCCTGTGTTGCATTGACTTACTTTTAAACAGTTTGGCCATTTGTTATTATCTCCAATGATCCAATTTTGGTCGATAGTCAATACCCTATACATTGGGTGCTTCAACACTACTACAATACTACATGAAAAATTTCGCTATAAATTTAAATTTAAATTTGTTTGTTGAAATTTTGAGGAATTGTCAGCTGTTTGTGCCGAAATTTGCAAAAGCCATATTAGTTGGCTGCTGGATTTGAACCACCGTCTCTTTGTTCAAAACACCAAGAAAGAGATAATCTAGACACATTTAGACTACCAACAGATTCTAAGCATCTCTATTATTAATTATCATCATCATATGCCTAAAAGTTCGTAATTAAAAAAAAACATTGCTGGAGGTGAAATTTTAATTTTTAATTAATTATTTGGTAATAAGTTGTCAAGTCCAACCAAGGAGTACAAGGTCTTGTTATTTTCAAAAATGTTAAAAAATTCAACAATTTGTGTTTTTCAAATGAACAAAAATTGAGAAGAAAAATGTTGAATCTTCAAGAAATTTAGTTTCATAATGAATTTTTTAATTAATTGATTAATTATTCAACAAACATGTGTCCAACCTGTTGAGGTTCTACAATAGTAAGAGCATCTCCACTGCAATTGAATACCCTAGTACCTTGGCCAGTTCAACATTAATTATATTATTTTCAGAAATGTTGAAATTAAAAAAAAAATTCTTCCAAAACACAAATCGTTGTGAAAGAAATTATCGAATATTATCGAATATTCCATTTATTGAAATGAATATTTAATAATAAATTAATTGACAGATATGTGTTGAAATGGCCAAGGTACTACAACATAGGCCCTCCACAACATATTTGGGATGAGTTCATCAATATCATCAGAGTTCCAATAAAAAAATTGTTGAGCCCTTGGAAAAATGCACATTCTACAAGGGTTGGGAGGATCCCTCTAAATCTATTGCCTAACTCTTGATTGGCCTAATAAATGACTGGTCTAGTGTAACCCATAAGCTAGTTCAGTGTAGCTACTAAACACTGCTCTTGATTGGTTCAGGTGCTTTATCATCAATGATTTTATTTCTTTTAAGTCCCACATACAGTTTATGAGCGGGCTTGACAAAGAAACAAGTCACTAACTAAATAAGGATTCGATCAATACCCGCACAAGGCAAAATACCCACCAAGGGTGGAGATGCTCCAACATGTTGCAAAATACCCACCAAGGGTGGAGATGCTCCAACATGTTATGGCATGAACGCTACAAGGTACTAATGTCAAAAGTTGAGAGCTTACAGACCTTTCACTGGACCACACAGGCCTAAATTTGATTACTGTCCAGTAATACAAATATATCTAGAAAATGCTAACTAGTTGAACAACCCACTAACAAGAGGGTTAGAACTAGTATCGCCTGGTTATAGAGAGAACACTTGACTATAAACCCAATTATGAGAACCTACCAGTCGATTATTGATTTTTGAGAACTGGTAAATGACCTTCCATCAGGTATTGAATATTGAAATTTTAATCACCTACTCAGATGATTGGAATTTCATCAAAGTAGGTTATCAATCAAGATAAACTGAAAACAAAAATCACTGACATTGTAACTGGTGATTCTCAAGGAGGTATTTGAGAAGTGGCCCTGATGCATAACTGCCGGTTATTAGTTAAAAATAATCATGTAAATTGATAAAAAGGGTTATTACTTTGACAAGTGAAACTGACTGTTTGTTTTTTTTTTGGTAAAAATCGTACTGGTAAGGAGTGGTTATGAAAAATAGCAATAACCAATCAACACTGGTTAGAACTTACTCATGTCCCATCTGAGGTCCACGCCTGACATTGTTTGAGGGTTACAGTGGCAGCAGACTCAACAAATAACCAACTATAATAACCGTAAATGGCCCTCATTCGGGTTAGTATCAATATCATACTACATAGAGATTCTCCCACCCATGAACATGGATTTCGAACACTACTTTAGTGCGACATGATTTAAATCGCAACACCTGACCTGGGCGAGTCACTCTGACGGGTCAATTAAAGGCACTCTTTTGTACTGTTATCGTCCCTGTGGAAGTGCACCAAAGTTCAGATCCACAGTCCATTTTCACACTACTTTAGTGATGTAAATATTCCAATGTAGTGAGTGATCCAGTCCACTGCTAGAGATTCTCTGAGACCAAAATACAATAGAGGGTTCTCAGTTTTGCCAAGCAAGTGCCAAAATCAATTATCTAATTTTAGGCTATGACACCTCCAGCACTTAAAATTAATTTGTTACGGTGCTTCAGCACATGGGGTTCACAAATATTTCAACTCCAGTTTTCTACATATGTCCCTAATCCATTATTTTTTCATATGTCGTTCCAGAAGATATCTTGAGATTACAATTCAAGAGAGAAGCTATCATCCTAAATTTCTGGTAAATTTTGTCTCCACTACATTTTAGGTTAGAAAGATTCTTTTCTCCTTCCAGGTGAAATTTGAGCCATAGCTCACATAGCTTACATATGCAACATGGAACAGATTTCACATTTTCATTGCTCCAATTTGAAATTTTTAGAATATTCATCAATATGCTTTACAACTTTTTTACACATTTCAACAAAAATCCCATGAAAATTTCGAGAATTCTCTTTTTCACATTTTAAAATTAATTTCTGCCAAATCTGACAATAAGGTAGGATATAAGCCCAACCCAATCAGAGCAAATTCTGGGGCCACCATATCAAAAGGTATTTTGGTGACGAAAGTGGTTGAAAGTCAATGCCCAGGAACACAATTCTCAGACCTTTCATGTCAACCTCCTGCCCCGCACAATTTGACAATGGTTTCCATCAGAATGGGAAACATTGAAATAAATAAACAAAATGGTAAATTATCTCATAATAATAACAACCAAACCCAAATGGCCCATGGGGGCTTCATTTTTTATGAGTATTCATTTTTCAGAGGCTGTCCCAAATAATTAAACGCCATAACAAATCAACAAATTTTGGCAGCCACTCAATTGAGTACCTACTGTAGGTGGTTAGGTTTGGGTCCCAACGAAAATACCAACTTTCAGCTGTCTGCCGGTAGGAAACTAGTAGCAATGTTCCATTGCTAAAGCTCATTCCTGGGCTCCACTGTAAACCCGGGTTCACATATTAGACTTCAATGAAAAACCCAAAAGTTGAAAAATCAGGTTGATGTACTAGACTTCAACAAAGAAGCCAAAAGTTGAAAAATCAGGTTCATGTATGCGACTTCAACAAAGCAGCCAAAAGTTAAAAGAATGAGTTCACCTATTAGACTTCAACCAAGAAGCCCAAAGTTGAAATTTCAGTTCATGCATTAGACATGAACCAAAAAGTCAACAATAACTTTAAATTAATGGCAAAGGGATTCTCACCATCACAGCAGCATGAAGGAACAGTAGATTTATGGAGTATTTCCACCAAATTGGGATCAGCTATGTGTTGACTAAGACTTTCATTCCATTAGGGTGGTGTGATCACAGCACAATTACACAACTTGTGTTGTGATCTCAGTATTCAGTTGCACCCAGTGCTGCTGTGATCACAGGCTACATCAGAGTTAGGGTCTCCCTCCATTCGGCTGTTGTGATCTCAGTTACAGACATTGTGCTGTAAACATAACAACCCAATGAAAAGCCCCTAATGTAGGGCTTGCAAGGACGGTCAGCTTTCCACTGGACAGCAGCAAGAGAGTTGAAAATATGTAGTTAATGCTTGTTGGATGTGATTTTTGAAAGATGGCTTCACAAGGCAACGTTTTAGTTAATTGCATTAGGGAAAATAAGTCAAAGTAACACTTAAGTTAACTACCATCATATCTTAGACTTTTGGTGAAAATCCATTGTTAGCTAGCATCTCAAATAAAGTCCCTGGTAACTTAGTGGTCCCTTTACTACCAAATGCAAAGGCATTCATGTACTATCCATCCTTAATTGACTTATAATCAACTGTCCATATTACAAATATTTATAAATGTATAAAAAAAGAATGCATCAAATGATGCAATTTACTTCAATCTTTTTGTCAATTTAGGTCAATTGGATGAGAAAATAAATTATATAAAATCTTCAAAGGTTTTCTAACTTAAAGCAATGGTTGGCAAGGGAAATGATTCCTTTCTTCAATCATTTTCCTAGTTGTCTATATAATTCATTAGATTAAAAAATATTAGCTTTAGTCTTGGACTGTCCATTAAAAGAGGTGATTCTTGAATGTTGATGTAGATCCTAATTTGGATCTTCTTCAAAATCCCATCCCAAATCCCATTGAGCTCAAGGGTAATGGCAATTCTCTTTTGTAACTATCTATTACAACTTGCAATCTTTCATGACCAAACATGGTGGGAGTAAAAGTTTCTTCTAAGTCACGACCCATTCAATTCACAAACTGAATACAATGCTTTTAGAGGTATAAATAGGAAACTCCTTATGTGCATTTTACTTGAATCACATTATTTTAGAAGTTACTAACAATTTTCCTTCCATTTTATTAGATTCTACAATTTGTAGGCCTACTCTCCTCTTTACTAAAGTTCCTTCAAACTTGCTAGTCCCTCTTGTCTCAATACCTCTCATTGTTGTCCCCTTTTTGAACCATCACATAGATAACTATGTGTATGGGATATTGGTTTTACTAACAAATACATGGAAAAGAATGGTGTAGTTTTTATTTTCCATGATGATGACCTTCATGTCGTCAAGGAAATCAAGTCCTTCATAGACACCAATGGTTATGAAATCCATTTCAAATGACAATCATCAATTTTCTACTGCGAATGAGTAGTGGAATCAAGAGCAAAATGGTAGTCCCCTTACTAAATTATATTTACATTACCTATCAATCCATAGAATCATATTATACTAACTCTTATTATTCACTATCTTGAAGATTCAATTGAGCTAGGCAACTCTTCTTGTTCACCAAATGGGTGGATTTCAGTTTCAAAAAAATCATCCAAAGATGGTGAGGCATGTTCCTATGAGTGAAAAATGATATTTTGCCAAATCTCATAAACACTAATACAATGGAAGAATCGAACAGTTATACCATTCAAAGGAGGTTAGGAGATGCATGTGTCCACATTTAGGGTTCTTATTCACCTCTATAGTTATTTTAGTTCTCTAATAATCATCATGAACTCATCAACAAGTATGTCATCTTGAATCCTCGCTACAAGCTTAAACCATCAATTTGTGCCTTCTAATGATTAAAATATTACTATCTTTGATTGTTTGGCAAGGAATTACATTCGAGCTTATTAGTCTATTGACAATGATGTTTTTATGTTGGAAATGGACAACGATGTATATGAAGAGGTTGTGAAACCTCTTTTTGAGAAGTCTAAACCTAATTTGGAGCTTGGCATTTCTTCTTGACCTCCTCCAAATTCACCACCCAAGAAGAGAGTTCGAATCAACCTCAATTGTGAGTAAGTTGACATTAATCATCATTGATTGTGTCTTTCATAGTTATTTTGCGTTTCATTTTAGGTTGATGCTCTATGTTTTATGCAAAAATATCTAGCCTAATCATTTTTGGTTCGTGCCATTCTATGCCTTAAAGAACTTCTTCCCAAGCCCTTGTCCAAGCAACTATTTGTCAAGATATGCTAAGGACGTTGTTCGACACATGGCTTCATTACCCTTTCCAAAATTCCTTTAGGAGTGAGAGATCATATGACCATGGTGTTTTAAACCTTCTTAACGATTAAGCAACAAAATGCTTGGAATAACGTCTCTTTTGCAATTTATGTTATATTTGGATTTTTTTGTCAAGTTCAAATTTGTGCCATTTGGTGTTTTTTAATGATTATGTTCAAGTTCTTGTTATTGTGCAATAAAATTATTCTAGTGATTTGTTTCCATCATCCTTTCAACAAACAAATTGATTTGATGTTAATGAAGTTTGATATTTATTTTCTAAACCATTTATAAAGTTTGTAAGAATGAAACTAAATGATACCTCAATGAAAGATATATGTTTTGATGAATCCCGCATTCGAATGAAAATAAATTCAAAGCCTAATTGCCCTATTCTTTTCCTTTGAATTTTGAAAATAGGCACAACCATTAGGGGACAAAGTATATTGATAATCTTTTTACCCACATTTTCCCTTATAAATTCAATTTTTTTCATTCATATCATTGTTTTAAAAAAAGAAAAGTACTATGTTCCTTCCTTTTGATTCCTTTCAATGTTTAAAGAGTATCAAAACTATTAGCCATATAAAAACTATTAATTCCATATTCATGAATATAAAATATCTATTTAAAATATTTAAAACATCAAAATTTTGATTGTTTTGTAAATAAATAATTTCATAATTTCTTTTTTCCCTCCCTGGGAACAAAGGATGTTGTTTATTTTTGAAAACACGATTATTTTTTTAAAAAAATTCCATGTATACTATTATTCTATAAGATTTGTATCACTCCTTCCCTTCAATTTGAATAATTAGAATGTTAAAAATCTACAATTTTTTTTCCAGCATCAATAAATATTATTTTCATCATAAATAGTTAATATTATTTTTTGGTTTAAATTTTTTTTATTTTTTAATTCCCCCTTGTAATTATTATCAACCATAAAGGATAGATTTTTTTTAATCCATTATTTAATCTTAATTTCTTTGCAAATAAATTTACTTTTTTTTTTGAATTTTATATATTTCGTTTTTTATTTTTATCCCCCATTATAGTTGATGCCAACCATAGTGAGGACACATTTTTCAAAATCAAATCTATTATTTGATAAAGGCACATGTCATTAAAAGGACATTTATAAATGGATTTAAACTTATATTTATATTCAAATAACCGTATATTTAAGTAATAAATTCAAGGATATTTATGCGTTCATTTTGAATGAAGTTTGGGCATTCATGTAAATGTTTATATATTTATCAATTTTAATGACAACACATTGTTGTCATCAACATATTTAATCACTAATTAAATTAAATTTCTTAATTATATTTAAATTTGGTAAATGGTGTACTTGGGCCATTTTTTTATAGGCAAAATTTATTGAATCATCACTAAAAGTATTTTTATTTTATTTTTATTGTTACATTTCATGTTTGTTTAGTTGTATTTTTATTGCCCCAACTACAACATTTTTATTTTATAGTTTTTTTTTTTTTTTTAGCATACAAATAATAACAATAGTGATTTGATTAATCATTCCACTCCCAAGCCCCATCTACCTACAACCCCAACTATAAACACAATCGAATCAATAAAAGAATTGGGACCCAATAAAAAAATGTTATTGGTTCACACACCATTCATCCTACATGATGCAAATGGTGGGTGTTTTTTCATTGTTACAATCGCACTATGAAACTGATGTTTTTATTAAGGTGATATACTAGAATCTAAGTGAAATTGCCATTTTCCCTCTTCTTTAGGACATGTTGATCTAATTTTTTGACCAGCTCATTGAAATTTTTTCATTCAAAATAAAGCTTGACGTATCTTTTGTCTGCTTTTATTTTATTTTATTCTATGTAATTACATTTGCTTGTTTATCGTTAGCCTTTTGTTGGTGTCATCAGTTCTTTACAAGATCATAAACTTGATATATGATTAAATCCCATTATCCATTGAATGAAACATAGTTCTTTTTGTCATCATTGTGGTTATTCAACTATCATTTTAAAATTATGTGTCACCCAACTAAATTTAGAAACTTCATTACAAGGTTCCAATGTTCATTATTTCCAATACAAACTAAAATTGCACATATTGTAATTTTGAGTGTTTCATGAGCTTCCAAACATTGCATTTAATTCAATTGTCTATGATGCAAAATCTTACTAAATCTAAAACTTATAGTTAGCAATAATCGATACTTTTAAGCACTTTAGTTGGTATTATAAAATAGTTCCTAATTTTTCTCTCCATCTTGTATGTGCAACACATATAACTACACAACACTACACAATTTCCATCAAATACATGAAATATGTGCAACATATACACACACAACACTACAAATTTTCCAATGGTATACAATCAACCATTATCAATCTAAATCCAACATTAGGCCATTCTCTGCAAATTCATATTTACCACGTCAAATTAGTCGCCCTCCTTGTTCAAAATACCAATTCACTTGCCAAACTATGAATTGGACTTTAGACATAATTCTGGATTGCACTTTCAACTAACCCCATTTATTCATAGCGAGGAAATTTTTTTAGTCATATGTGAGGAATTCTTGCACACCTTCCACATGAAGATATGCATTCACAAAACCCACTTGGGTGTGGAACTACCATGTAGTTGTAATCTAACAAGTAAAGGTGATTCAATGTAATGTAATGAAGTTCACTAAGAATCTAATGCGTTGTGTCCACTTGGAAGATATGAAAACATTGTGGGAGAATCATAACTCACCATGAGGGAATGTGAAGGAACATTATGTTGATGTTCATTTCATGTTCACGCTGGATGGTTGAACTTCCTTCGTTCATTTGTCATAACATCTTCATACAACCTCCCAATCTAACATGCATTAGATTTTTGAAGAGCTAATCTAAAAAGGAGTAATGTTACAAAATCTATTTATTTTTTAAATCAAGACTTATGCCTCGGAACTAAAAACCATTTTGATTAGATTTGAGGAAAAAATAGACAATTTCAACCCCCTCCAATTCTGGCAAATGTAACTCCCATATAGCAAACCCGATGATGTTGAAATTTTGAGAGAACCTTTTACACCTCCTAAACTAAAATTGTTTAAAGTTTGACACAAATCCAATGGTGGATTTGAGAGGAACAATTATTTTAAATAAAAATTCAGAAGCTTTGTCATGGAAATCCTTCCATGAACTCCACTACAATTACTTGCTACACACAACTTCTTTCCATGCTCTTATTTGCACACATCTTTTCCATGAACGACACATTTCCACACATAAGAAACAATCTTTTTTTCACACACTCATTTGCCTCACTTTCCTTCCCAAAACGCAAGATATTCCCTTCTCCCTTTGGTAAGCCTCTATGACCCCTCCTTGAGCCTGTCCTCTTTGTCCAATGGAAGTTTGGAAATCCTTCCTTCCAATCAATGGTCTCTTCATCCTTCATGGACCAATGAAAATTGAGAATGATTTTCTCTCCTATGGAATTTAGGATGAGAATATTTATGCCCAATGAAATACAAGGAAGGTTCCATTCTCGAATCAAATAGGATGATAATCCTCATGACCAATGGAATTTGAGGACTCATCCTTTTCCTTATTTTGGACATTTTGATGGGGTTCTTGAACTCCATCATTGTCAATTGTGTCCATTCAACTTTAACATCCTATTTCTTCATCCTAATTATTCTACGTAACTAACTACTAAGATAATTTATCGGTAGTAATAAATAAACATCCTTGAGTTCCCATTTGACTAAATCAACTCATTGGTAATAGTAACCTTCTCATGCACCATTTACTCTTTTAATATTCCCTAGTTATTCTTTACTATGTACTAATTAATTATGTAATATATAATAAATTACAAGGATTCCCATGTACTTCTAGATCCATCATCAATATTAGGGCTTCGCGAATTCGTTGGAACAAGGATGTTTGGCTTCTCACAAGTTTCCATCGTGACTATCATGTTTCATGCTACCCTAATTTCTTGAATAAAAGTAACGACCCCCTTTGAATGCAAGTGCCAAATTGTTTCGGCTACCCTTCGATTTTTGTTGATGTAAGTGAAAATTTAGTTATGGCGGTAGGCCTTCAAATCCTCCAATTGCACCAGTAGAACAGGAAAAATTAAAAAAAAACACCATTTGATGTGAATGTTTCTCAATGGTCGTGCAAATAAGAACCATCTAAGAGAGTGGTGCACACTCGAGTTGATTGTTTCGCATGGGATCGTCAATTGTCTCCAAATCCACACGCCTTAACAATTTATTTAAAATTTGTTCTTGCTCGTGGAGCCACGCTAAAAAGGTTTAAAAAACGTGAATGTGAAGAAGATGATGTTTGTTTGCATTATTGAACTTGGGTTCCTAGTGATGGCCATTATCGTTGGCTACAAGGCCCAATTAATCCCCTTTCCATGGAGCATCAAGCCAAATACCTCGCTCACACCATTCATCGAATTTTAGATTTTTTGCAATTGTGATCTATCCCCTTTAAGTCATTTACTAAATTATAATTCACATGAGGCTACTCAAGTGATAATTAATAGTTAAATTTGATTTTGATTTGATTTAAGAGTTTGATAGAAGTGAAAACTAAACAAGGATGTATTATGATTGTATCCTATAAATCTTTAAAGCACATCATTAGTGCTTAAAGATTATTTTATAACTAATTTAATATTGTCATGGCAAAATGTTAATGTTAATTATGGGCTTGTATTCGCAATATATCAGTAAAATCACATTTAATTCCACATCCCCTTTCACATCTTTACAACATAAAAGGATAATGCATTTAAAAAGGTTTATTAAATCTTAAAACTAATTAAGCATTGCATCAATTTAATTAAATAAGTCCTTTACACTTGGAATATCCAAAGGCTAATTTATTTTTTAATAATTACTACTTGGAGGTTTATGAGGATTCAAATCATTAATACTAAGAAAAATTATGGAACTAAAGTTTAACAATTTGTGGTATTATAACCCATGGTTCACATCATATTTGTTTTTGACTATTCTATTTACAAAACAATTCCACACATTTTAAGTTTTCAAAAAATACACTTGAAAAAATTGAAATTTTCCTAACTTTTTCTCTTTTCCTGCAAATTTCCATCCTTCAGTGCATCTCATATCTTAAATCAATGTTTTTGTTACATTATATTCATCATGATCCTCATGGAACAGATTGCATTCTACCATGTCGCTTTCGCTTTTACATAGTTCGAACATCCATGGAAATGTTGACTTTTTGCTATTGCATTTATTTTCCAACATTCTTATACTTAGATTTCATATTTTCACATTGATCCTCTCTACAACTATCTTAGTCAATTTGAAATTGTGTCTCCTCTATTCCACATTCAAACCATTAATATCCATAACACCTTTGTTTTTTATTTATGGTGTTTCCAAAGGAATGTAATACTCCTCATTATAAACATTTGTATAAATATGTTCCTAGATTTTGTGAGTTAATTTTTTCCTCTGATTGATAGTTGATATGGCAAAACCAATTTACTCGACTTTAGTTTCTTCTTCTCAACAATGTCATGTGTTTTTGTTCTGCATTCTCAAATTCTTATTAAAAATGGGTTATTTACATTCTTATTAACGGTATTCAGTTATGTGTGATGTAGTCTCAGACATATGATGGTGACCCTCCTTTTCCTTGATGTTAAAATCAATAATGATTCCACTGCATGACCCAAAAGATTTTTCATCCTCACTTTCTGAATTTTCTCCTTATTCAATTGTTGATTGCAATAGTGTTATTGTTTCCTCCTCCTCCTACTTTGGTGTTCTTTCTTTCTATTCTACTAGTGTGTCTTGGTTTGCATCGTATTTTAAAATAGGCAACTCATACTTGTTTTGTGGATCATTTTCATTTTGGCTACTTCTTGTTTGACACTTCTACCAATGAATATTGGTCTATTTTGTTCATCCCCAATAAATATTTTGTTTGGCATAATAAATGGGTCCTATAGTTGCGGTTTGTCGATTCGACTACCATAGATTGTCTCCAAGGGCTTGTTGCAAGTTGTTCACAAAATCTAAATCGAACATCCATATCATTGTGACATAGACTTTGTATTCTTATATTTTTTCTCAACGTCCAATATCCCACTTTAACATTATAGTTCGCATCTATCCCTTTCATTTGTTTATGATCCACTACTAGATATAGATCCAAGTTTTGAGGAATTTGAACAGGCATTCTCATAATTCCAAGCCTACCCTTACAATGAAATGCAATTTGTGTCTGTTGTGCTTCTTTTTCATTACATATAGTCTCTGAGGAAGTTCTTATCCTTTTTGAATTTATCATTTTTTAACGTTTATTTTATTATGCAAATTAATACGACTCGGTTAGAAGATACAATCCTTTACTCTACATTTTAGGATTCTTTGGATCTCCAAAACTAAGAGTTCTTGGATTTTTTAGGAAGCAAAACTTGTTTTTCCAATTTTAACCCTACTTCCTATCAAAACCTCTAATGAACAAAAAAATATTGCAAAGAATGGTATTTTGGTTTCTTCATCAATTGTTGGGACATATTTTTTTCCAACTATCATAAACATCTCGTGGTTTTAGGGCAAGGCCTATCATCCAACAATTCCTAGGTTGTTTTAACAATTTGTTTTTAAAATCTTGTGGCATCTAGGCTCACATGCCCGAAGTTGCATGGAGTCAGTTATTGGGTTTCATAAATTTTGTTGATAAAAAGGTTACCAAGGGAAACCAAGTTTTTCGTGGACAAATCCTATAATAAACTTATGAAAAAATGTTTTAGGATTTAAAAAAAAACTTGCATGTTCTCGAAAGAATTCTATGGCATGTGTAAACATCACCCAATGGTTGTCTTCCATATCCACCTTCGGTACGTTTACAATTTCATTGAACTATGTAAGACTTTCTTTATCAATTTCTGCATTTGCCCATCGCCATGTCGCCCATTCAGTTGTTTGGTTAATTTGTCTTTTCCATTATGTTCCCCATGTTTTGATTTCTAGCAAACTTTTTGGGGGCTGTAGCAAAGTTGGATCTCTTGGATATTCCAAAGGGTTTGTTGTCATTTCACATATTCTATCTAGTATGTTTGAGATTAATGTGTATTCAATCATAGTTTCCAAAGTGTTTGGTGTGACCATTCCTGTAAATTTTTGTTTTGCCATTAAAAAATAGATGTAGCAATTGTAAATGGATGGTAGCCATAGAAAAGCTGGAGCTAGTAAGTTTGGGTGGAAATAGAGGAAAGAATGCAATTTTCTTCTTCAAGTGGCAATAATGATCTTAGATGTAAAAGGTTTGATATATTGAATTCAAATGAAAAATAATGTGAAATGGTATTGAAAATGTGTGGCTTCATATTATTTTAATTCCCAATGGGAACATACCTTTTAAAGATGAATAGGTAGTGTTTCTATTGACACAAACTTCTTGGTTGTGAAAAAGTGATAATTTACATTGGCACATAACTATTGGTTGCAACTAGGTTTTGTTCATCCATTTTATTTTATTTTCCATTTTAATTTTTCATTTTATTTTGTTCATCCATTTATGTTGTTCATCCATATTTTAAATCCATGATTATATTTCATCCATCTTTTCCATCCATTATAATGTTTCATCCATAATTAATTATCATTCATCCATGTACATGTGGCAAAATATTCTTCCACATCATGATATATTTTATGCCATGTCAAGGTATATTTTTTCAATATTCTTTTGATGTCAACAAAATATTCCAAAAGAGATTTGTTCTTGTTCACATACTCATGCTCATGTTTCCATTTCACCATTCACATCCTTGCATTGTTCTTGGACACAACAACTATCACAACCATAGCCCTAGGCTTATGACCAAGGCAAAGGCATAAAAATGTGCGGGCCAAAAGTGCAACTTGGGAGTGTGAGGGAATGAACACGCACACTCCCAAGTGGACTCCCATTTTGGGAGTTGGAATCCTTTTGGAGTCTTGAATATTCAAAGACGTATTTCAAAGGTCAAAACTCATTAGATCAAAGATTTTGTTATACCATTAGAAAGCTCTTGCAACATAAATGTCTAAACTGGGCTTGCACGACTCATGTAAGTATTAAAACACGTTATGGGCAAAAAAAAATGTGGGAGTCAAAATACCAATTTGACTTTTGCCCACTAAAAGTCAAGAATTACTTTGAAATATGTGCATGTACGTGGCGTGCCAAATATTTTTGAAAAGTTCTTGACAAGGGCTACAACTTTGTTTTAGACTTCACTTCAATTGGAGGTATGTACAAGAAGTTATGGCCTTCCAAAGTGCCAAAAGTCCTAATTTACGAAATTTTGAGACTCCCAACTTGGGAGTCCCGAGACAAAGTGACATTTGGATGCAACTCCCATGGCTAAGCATAGAGAATACTATAATGGGGGAAGGTGGTGGCTTCCCCCAAGTCTGGGCCGTGGTGAGTCTTGTGAGTCTGTGTATGCTTATGAGTTGTTCGTGCACCAAAAATGTTCCAACTACGCATTAACCAACTTGTTGTTTGATTTGTGCAGGTTCGTGTGAATAATTGACCTGCTTGTTACTTGTCATAGTTCACATCCCAAAGCTCTAGCACACCCTTCTATCCTTGAAGTGTTGCAAGTTAAGGAACGAACCCCAACTCCGTCTTTCATTGTTTTCACTTTCAAACTCGCATGTGAGTCTTTCAAGGAGTGTGGGGGTGTGTCACATGGTATCAAAGTTCCGATAGAGCTCAATCCACATATTGGGGAGTTTCAATGGCACCTAAAAGGATTCAGAAGCAAGTCCAAGAGACCATGGTGGAAAAACCCAACCATGACCTAGATGTTATATTCAAAACCATTAGGGAGGAGGAACAAGAGGATTCTAAAAAATAAGAAAATCGGGATAAATGTGATGATTATGAAAATGAAGAGGAGCAACTAACTACATTTCTTTTCACTCTAAAGCAATTGGAGGTTTTACTTTAAATGAATAGCCTGATTTCACCAAGTTAGTTAAGGCCCTTAAAGGAGGATCATCTAAACGTGTAGGATTCAAGCCAACAAAGCCTGGGAATTTTGATGGGGTTTGAGATCATAAGGTTGTGAATGCTTGGTTTATAGAAATGGAAAACTACCTTCATGTCGTCAAAGTTAGGTGACATTCAGCCATGGAACTTGCCCAATCCTACTTAAAAGGTTATGCTTCAACATGGTGGAAGATAATAAGGCAAGAAGAAGGGAGGGCCCATAGCTACACATGGGAATTCTTCAAAAAACACATTGAGTTGGAATTTTTTCCAAAGAATTTTGACTACATTTCAAGGTGCAAACTTTGTGACCTTATGAATGGAACGAATGATAAATTTGTGCCAATATGTGAGGGCGTATTTAGAACTCATGCTTGAAATCCAATATATGCATGAGTTAAATCGGGTGTGCCATTTTGTGATGGGGCTCCTGACTTGGGCCAAATGCAAGCTCGAGGAGAATTGGCTTGCTTCATTATATGAGGCCATCACAAAAGTGGAAGGTTTATTAGATGTGAGATGGGTTGAAAAGACCAAGTTCAAGAAGGAGAAAAAATTCCCTCGCAAGAAAGCACACCATGAAGGGGAATGTAACCGAAAGTAAGATACTTCAGAAGGGGGAAAAGCCCAGACAATTTCAAGGCTCGGGTTTTAAACCCAAAGGAAATTTCGTCAAAAAGGGGGCTCCTTTACAAGGGAACCAACCCAAGGGGAATGCTAGCAAGAAGCCCAAAGGAATGTGTTTTAATTATAATGAAATGAGACATTACTCCAAAGATTGCTTTAAACCCAAATTGGGCAATGGGGGTTCTAAGGTAATTGCCCCTACCACCAACCTAGCCCAAAGTGAACACAATCGCCTTCTTAAAAAGGAAGGTTTGTAAGCAAGAAGTGTTATGTCTTTTGGACATAAAGGCTTCCTACAACTTCATAACCTAAAAAAATGTTGGAAGAATGGAGCTCCAGTTGGAGGAGCTCAAGGCACCCATTGACATGCACTTTGCAAAAGGGGTTCCCCACCCAACCACGTCGCAAGCAAGAGATATCCTTCTTCAATTGGCAAATTGGAGAAGGAAGGTGGACTTGGTTTCCATCTTTGGGGGAATGGAATGCATTTTGGGAAGGGATTTCATCACCCATAACAATGTGTGCATAGAAGGGCATAATAGGCTAGTTAGAATCCCATCCAAAAATGGGATCATGCGAATGGATCAACCTAGTGTGGGTGGATCAACCATCCACCCGATGTTAGGCAAAACTTTGGAAATGGAATGCATGGGAGGTTGTGGCATGTTGTGTATGATGTGTGTGTTGGACAAGTTTGAGCCAAAGGAGGCTACCAACTTGGTAAGTCCTTGTGTTAAACGAATCTTATAATAATTTTTGAATGTGATGCCCAAAAAGTTACTTGATGAGTTGCCCCCAAGAGGACGAGTTGACCATGTAATCGAGGTGATGCTAAAAATGGTGCCAAGGCCCCATATCAATTGAATCATGAAGAATTGAAGAAACTTAAAGTTCAACATGAAAAACTCTTCATAAATGGTTACATCAAACCTAGCAAGTCACCATATGGGACACCCATCCTTTTTGTTCACAAAAGGGTGGGACATTGAGGATGTGTGTGGATTACAAACCACTCAACAAGGTGATAGTGAAAAATTGATACTCATTACCTCAAATTGATGATTCGTTTGATCAATTTTCAAGAGTTAAAATGTTTAGTAAGATTGACCTAAATTCAAAATATTACCAAATTTGAATTGCGGAAGGGGACAAAAAAGACCGTTTGCCACATAAAGCATGGTTCATATGAGTTTTTGATGATGCCTTTTCGATTCACTAATGCACCCACCATATTTTGCACTCATGAACGACATTTTTCAGAAGTGGTTTGATGATTTTGTGGTCATATACATGAATTACATTTTGGTCTATAACAACTTTATGGAAGAGCATATGGATCATCTTCGAAAGGTGTTCCAAAGGTTGAAAGAAAACAAGTTGTATGCTAAGTTTGAAAAGTGCAAAAAATTGGGGTGACGGAAGTGGATTTCCTTGGACATATAATCACCCAAGAAGGTTTTTAAATGAATGACCACAAAGTGAAGACAATTTTGGATTATGAACCACCTAGGTTGGTTATTGCCTTAAAATCATTCCTAAGATTGGCCTCCTATTATCACAAGTTCATTAAGAACTTTGCAAAAGATAGCCATGCCTTTAACAAACCTTTTGAAAAAATAATCCGAGACTTATGAATGGGGAGCTTGCAATGAGGCCTTTGAAACTTTGAAAGGCATTTTGGTGAAGGCACCTATGTTAAAGGTACCCAACTTTGATAAGGATTTTGAAATCCATTTTGATGCCTTTGACTTTGCGATTGGAGGAATCCTAGTGCAAGATGGAAAGGTCACTTGAAATCAAGAAGTTGAACGACACATGGCAAAGGTGGCTATTACATGAAAAGGAAATGTGGGTCGTGATACATTGCCTTAAGGCTTGGGGCCATTACATAGGCTCCAAGGATGTGGTGGTGTGGACCAATAATGTCACCTTCAACTACTTCACCACTCAACCAAAATTGTCATCAAAATAAATGAGATGGCAAAACACATTAGTCTTGTTCAATGTGGAAATTCAACACAAGCCTGATGCACTAGTTGAAAACACAAACTTAAGGTGATGTACGTGAGGAAACAAAGCATCAAAAGGAAGTTTGATTAGTGAGCCACCATGACGAGTTTGCCAAGGAAATAAAATAAAACAACAAAAGAGGAATCAAATCACATTTCCACTTGCGAAATTGATTATTGTGGTATAAGCAAAATCGATTTTATGTTCCAGAAGGGAGGTTTAGTGATGATGTGTTTTTGAAAGAATGTCATGATGGGCCCCTTACAAGCCATGGTGGGGCAAAGTGCACCATAACATTCTTCAAGAAAACCTACTATTGGCCTACTTTGAAAGACAATGTGGAGGAATACGTCAAGACTTGCTTAATTTGCCAACAAAATTGGACATTCAATAAGAAACAAACATGATTGTTGCAACCATTACCGATTCCTGAAGGGCCATGGGAAAGTGTGTCCATGGATTTCATGGTGAGTTTGCCACCATCAAAGGGTTTTGATGCGATCATTTTGGTGGTTGATTGATTAAGCAAGATGGCATATTTCATTCCCAATAAGGAAAGTGCCATCACCCAAAAGACAAAAAGGTTTTTCTTCATACACATGTTCAAACATCATGGCCTCCCCAAGGACATTATGTCGAATCAAGACCCAAAGTTCATAATCAAGTTTTGGCGAGCCTTGTGAAAGTGCATGAGGTTGAAACTCAAGATGAACACCTCATTTTGACCCCAAACGAATTGAAAAACCAAAAGAATAAATTTAATTATCCAACAATTCCTAAGGAATTATGTGGTGATAGATCAACAAGATTGGGTGGACCATTTGGAATTGGCTTAGTTTTGTTATAATAATTCGGAGCATTTGACAACAAAGGCTACCCCCTTTCAAATGGTGACGGGAAAATAAACCGATTATGCCCACAACTTGGGCGACACATGGGCAACCCCGAAGTGATGTAAAGGGAATGCCAATGGTCACACAAATTGATGAAAAAAAGGGCGCTTGTGGGAGATGGCCAAGGCTAATCTTGAAAAAACACATAAACGATACAAGGATTTTACGAACAAGTTCTAAGAGGATGTGAATTTTGAAAAAGGAAATGGAGTTTGGTTGAACATCAAAAATTTTGGATTGCCAAAAGGTTTGAGCCATAACTTCTTAGGTCCATATACAGGTCCATTCAAAATGTTGGAAAAGCAATTTCCTGACACATATAAATTAAAATTATTTTAAAATCTTAAAATTCACCCCATATTTCATGTCACGACCTTAGCCTTGGGCTTGTAACCAAGGCAAAGGCATGAAAAGGTGCGAGCCAAAAGTGCAACCCATGAATCACATTTGCATTCCCAGGAGTGCGAGGGAATGAACCCATGCACTCCCTTTGCAAGCTTGAATCTTCAAAAGACATATTTCAAGGGTCAAAACTCATTAGATCAAATAGTTCCTTATATCATTAGAAATTTCTTAAAACGAAAATGTCTAAAATGGGCTTGCATGACCCATTTGAATATTAAAACACAAATTGTGGGCAAAAGAAAGGTCGAAAGTCAAAGTGCGAATTTGATTCCCGCCCATTAAAAATCAAGAATTGTTTTGAAATATGTGCGTGCAAGTGGTGTGCCAAATATTGTTGGAAAGTTCTTGACGAAGGATAAAAATTTGCTTTAGATTTCACCTCAATTGGAGGTTTGCATAAGAAGCTATGGCCTTCCAGAATGCCAAAAGTCCTAATTTAAAGAATTTCAAGACTCCCAAGTTAGGAGTCATGGGACAAAATGACATTTGGATGCATCCCATGCGGTTAATCATAGATAATACTATAAAGGGGAAGGTGGTGGCTTCCCCCAAGTCTGGGCTATGGTGAATCTTATTCGTCTGTGTATATTCGTGGTTTGTTTGTGCACCAAACGTGTTCCAACTATGCACTAACCAACTTGTTGTTTGGTTTGTGTAGGTCTGTGTGAATAATTGACCTGCTTAAATTTATTTTATTCTGCATCCTGGAGTTCCAACATGCCCTTCTACCTTTGAAGTGTTGCGAGTTAGGGAATGAATCGTAACTCCTTCCGTTGTTTTCATTTCAAACTTGCATTTAAGTCTTTCAAAGAGTGTGGGTGCATCAACAACAACCATTTGAGCCACCAATCCTTTTAATGTTGCAAACCTATGATTCCAATTAGTTATATAACTCCCATTTGGTGTGCATGTTGATACTCGAAGTGGTTTGCTGATTGACCTTGCATGTGTTTAAAAACAACATGGCTTTGAACCCAAGATGTTGAATGGTGGAGAATAATAAGTTTACCACATGGCCACTAACATGATAACACATGTGCTAAGAATGTGGCAAGGATAATGCAAATAAGAATTCACCAATTTGCTTGTTGTCCCCACATCTCCACCATGGCCTAAGTGGCTAGGTGTTTGGACACGTGCCCTCATGGCATGATTCTTAGCTATTTTGCGTTGTTTTGCATTTGAAGCAACAAGGTCATTCATGTTTTCCTAATGTTCTTTTAAATAGTTGTTAGGCCTCATTGCACTAACCTCAATCAATAATTTTAAACCATGTCGTCTATTTTTCAAAAACACATTCACTTGTGCTTTAAATTCTCAGTAGGACAAATCATACCTAACGTATTCCCAATTTTTTGCTAACTTAGAAATAACATGATTCATCAATGCATGGGGTTGGGCATTGATATTGTCTATGCTAGGATCTAAACAATTATAGTAGCCATGCAACATGTTGACCCATATATTCTGGTGAGGGGGTTTGGGTTTTCCAGACAAATCACATGTCATATGGGAAATGATGGCAGAAAAGGTAATTAAAGCAAATTTTCTAGAAATTGTAAGATTTTTACATGTAATAAGGGGCATCTATAATGGGTTGGATAATCATTAATAGTTCATTTTCTTGGGGTTACAAATTTAGGGTCAGAATAGGGTTCTTATGACATTTTTGGTATAACAAGGAGAACCATTCAAAGGAAATAAAACAAGCTATTTAATTATTGAATTTTCTTTGCACCAAAAAATTCATATCATATATTCAAGAAAGTGAACTTATGTGATGGGTTGTTTGCTCTCATGTGGGGTCTTGTTGCATGTCTAATAACGGAAAAGCTCAAGTTTCAAAGAGAGATTATGATCCCATCATTACCATTACCATTTTTTGTTGAACAATAAAATGTTGTGCAAAAAGTCCTATGGTGTGCAATGAGCTTCATATGTGTTTTTCCCACTTAAATATTGTTCACTCAAGTATTTGAGTTGTTAACCTGCATAAAACTTTGGTTTAATTTCCATCTTAGTCATTGATGTGTGGGGTCTTCATGTGCAACCATAAAATGATTCAAGGGCATTGATTTCTTTTGCATTTCGAAGTGTTCTTGAATCCAACATGCTAATCAATTGCTTGGAGTTACTATGAACATTGATGCAAACTCGGGGATAAACTATTCAAGTATTAGTTCAAAGGTGTGGGGTTTGAGAATACATCCATTTTGAGTTGATTACAGATTATGAAGTGGGGTAGCTAGGAAGGAGGGAATCAAGACATTGAATGTGTGGTTCAACTATTTTGTAGAAATAATGATTTACATGTAATATCCTTAAACCTTCAAAATCTTGTCTTTTTTATGCATGTTTTTCCTATCACAATCAAGTAATTTGTTCTTTGGTTTTTTCAATATACAAAAATGCATCCTAGTTCACTTTGGGTTTCATTAGATTTTGAGTGAATTTGGAGATTTTTTACCATGGTGAAATTAGTTAACCCCTAATGAAATGGGACCAGTTGTTATGGACGAACTTAGTGAAACAAGGTTATTTTCAAATGAAATACAAATTTATTAAACCATTCATTTGCTAGTTAATTGATTAGGTAACATGGAGATCAATTAAATTTAAATCATTTAATATATAATATTATTGATAATTTCATGATTTTAAACCTATGAATTATTGACACATGTCACTACTTAGGTTAAGTTAAAAACATAACCCAGGTACATAAACCACATAATCAACCTAGGCACCTATTTAAAAAAATTAAATAAAAAAATATTTAATCAATTTACCATTATTAACTGCGCACATACCACTTGTGAGGTTTGACCCCGTGACCTTTAAAATGGAGGCAAACACCCCTACCATCAAACCGCCCCACTTATTGTGATAATATGCTACATTGCATTATATTAATCAAATAATTCATTTTAAACATTACAAAAACTTTAACTTTGAAAATTCATATTTTATTGAGATTTTGTTCAAATGAAACGATTCAAATTTTATTTTTAAAAAATCAATAATGTACATATTACATTTATTTCCTTTTGAAAGTGTAAAATAATTTGAATATATATTTTTTGAATATCACTATTCAATAACATTTCAAATACCATTCTTTTTTTAAAAAAAGTTTAATAAATGGATAAGACTTTTGTTAATATAATAATATTACCTATTTTAAGCTACTTTCAACTATTATAAAGCTATTTTTCATTAATCTAAATTATTTCACCATACATTATTTACAACTATTTATGGTTATTTTCAATTTTTATTATTATTTTACCTTAGGCTACTTTTGGTTATTTTTAGTTTTTTAAGTTTTAAAATAACTTTAACTAGCCAAATGTTACTTTTGGCTATTTAAAATTGTTTCACCTTAAGTTATTTTAAACTATTATAAGTTATTTTTGGCTATTTCATGTTATTTTTGCTATTATAATTATTTTGTTTTAAGTTACTTATAATTATTATAAATTAATTATGGTTATTTTAAATTATTTCATCTTAAGTTATCTTCAACTATGTGAAGTTATTGTTGGTTACTTTTGCCTAATGAAGGTAATTTCATCTTATTTTATTAACGGCAATTCTAGGTTATTATAGGTTATTTCATCTTAAGTTGCTTTTGTTTATTGTAGATTATTTCACCTTAGACTATTTTTGGTAATTTTAGACAATTATAATATATGGCTATTGTTGACTATTTTATTAATGGCTATAAGTTATTATTTTATTGGGCTATTTGTGGTTATTTTATTAATGGCTATTAGTAGTTATTTTATTAGTGGCCATTGATGGTTATTTTAGGTTGAATTACTATAACCTATTAATGGTTATTGATGGATATTCTATTGGTGGATATTGGTGGTTATAATGATTATTATATTAATGGTTATTAGTGCTATTAATGGTTATTTTATTGGTGGTTATTAATGGTTATTTTATTGTAGGCCATTGGTGATTATTTTATTAGTGGTTATTAGTGGTTATTTTATTGGTGGCTATTAATAATTATTTCACTAATGGTTTTTGGGTGTATTGTTTTTGTTGGCTATTGGTGGTTATTCTATTAATGGATGTTAATGGTTATTTTAAATTATATTACAATAATTGATGGCTATTGTTTTATAAATTATTTTATGTTATATTATGATTATTGTTGACTATTTTATTACAAGTTATTGTTGGATATTTTATGTTATATTATCATAGGCTATTATTGATTATTTTAAATTATTGTACTGATGATAAAATCATTTATAATAACCTAAAGTATAATTTGAAATAACATATATTAGTTTAAAATAAAACAACCTAAGGTATAACCTAATGTTAATTGAATAATTTAACTTAAAATAATTTGAAAGCCTATAATAAGTTAGTTAAAATACCTTAAGGTAGAATAACATATAATAATTTAAGGTATAATAATTATAATAACTTATAATAACATAGGGTACAAGTTAAAATAACTAAAGTAGCCTAAAATAATATAGGGTATATCATAAAGTAACATATATAGGGTATTTAAAACAACATAGAATTAAACCAATTTACTATAATAAATTATGTCAACTAGTATTGAAATGCAATGTTTACATAATGATATTATAGTGAAATAACTTTAACCATGGTCAAATCACTAAAATGTAATGAACTTATTTCACTTTCAAAATCTCATAGTGATTTAGGTTAATGAATTACACCCCACTTTTGTAGTAGTGTTTTTACATCTATTTTTTGTGAGTTCAACTATGTTATTGTTTGTATGGTTTAGAGATAAAAAGATTGGAATTGGAGATGAAAAACCTTAATATAGAGCATGAGAAGTAGATGGGTGAAAATGACGTGCATGGATTAAAAAGTTTGGTGGAAAAGTTTTAGCAACAATATTTTAATGATCTTAACACCCAAAAGAATGAACTTCAAGAAACAAAAAAGTAATTTTGTTTAATGCGTATGCATTTCCAAAGAAATACCCATGGTACATTCCATTAAATATGTTTCCTAAAATTGACCTTTATTTTGATTGTCATGCATCAGGGCAATTGATGGATTTAAATAGTTGGGAATTTGTTTGTCAATGGTGGTATGATTGATAATCTTTATTGTTTTGATCTACTACTTGTCAGTTTTATCTGCTTTGGTGTCAGTTAATTCAAGCCCATAGAAAGGAATAATTTACATTTTATTCAAGTCCATGTTGTTGTCACACCTATTTTGTTGTGGAGAATGATCAAACATACCACATCTAGGGTTGAGAATTCTATGGAAGCAAAATCTTGACTTAGAAAAATGATGTTAAAAGGTTCAAGAGAAATATTGCAAAGCCAGAAAAGATTTTGGATTTTGCTACATGTGGGGTGAGTTGATCCTAATATTAATAAGGGCATTTTATTTGTTAGGGAATGGACCTTGAGAACCCCTTAGAGCTATCAAAACATTAGCACCATTAAGGACTCAAAATTTTGCACACATGGATTCAAATAGCCTAGATGTAGCTACAACTCCCAAGGTAGGACCTCCAACAATCTTAAAGAACAAGCTTTGCCTTGGTGAGCTTTCACAAAGGTTTCTATTGATTTGATTGTGTTCTTTTGAACAATATGCCCATGTTCAATTTGAGGTTGAGGTTGAGGTTCAATGTTTCAGTTTTATGCCTTTTGGTTGGATGTAGTCTATTTCATGTAGTAGTGGAATATATAAATGACATTTCAACAAACTTCATTAAATACTTGACTATTGATAAAGGTGGGAGGATGACTTTTATTCCCTTGAATCATGTGTTGCCTCCCAATATGAACTATTCCATTGGACTTGATGTTGTTCCTCTATTAAAGAAGCTTAAGTTCAACTTAAATTTTGGACTTGTTTTTGCAAAGGGATGGAGCACTTGGTTTCTTTATTATTTTCTTTTGGTTCTTACTATCAATTTGTTTTCATTTGTTTCTAAGGAAGTAAAACTTAGTAATGAGGATGACATAATGATTGTCTTTTCTAATATTTTGAATGCATGCACAACAAATATTGAAATTTTGTTTTGCGTTTTTTCGAGCGATTGACAGGTTTTTGGAAGGATGTGATGTGTTAGGACTTGGAGGTGGCCACAAAAGTTGCTCAATTTGTTGAAGTTGATTTATCACTCTTGAAGGTAGGCATTTAACCTATAAATATCTATGTGTATTGAAGTTATTTCCTTCTATATTATCTTTTCTTGAGTTCCTTCTCATTTTGTCCTAAATGTTTTGGAGCTTTTAGTGATTAATGAAAGTTCTTTTCTTACACATATCTATTGTCTCTAGATAGTGTTTCTTGTAGTTTTCTTACATTTGCACACTCTAGTTGCCTCTTCACATTCCATTCCAATTTTGTATTTTCCTATGTAAACTTGTGTAAAGGTTTCTTTTTGGGGATGTTTCTGGGTCATTGTTATATTTCTTTGGATTTGTATGTGACTTTTTATAAATCAAAGTATATTTTGATATAATTGCATGTCGTCTCTTAATGAGTTTTTAAAAGTTGAATTGTATAATAACCTGTGAAGTTAACTTTCACTTATACCTTGACATTCTAGATTAGAGATGGTAATTTATGAATATGAGCTTCAAATTGCAATAGGAAGTTCATTTCATTGTTCACTTGGGGTTCAAGTCCTTAAAAGCTCTTATTTTGTCTTTCCGCATTTGTAATACATATCGTAGCTTCTAAGACTTCATTTTAGCCTAATTGAATATCTTTTAGATTTTTTTTAGCAATTTGGATTTGGCTTGATTGTTGTATAAGAGGTTAATTTATGGCTAGAGGGACCCTTGTTGGGTATGTCGAATTAATAATGGAAAACTATAATGGACTTGAAATTGCTCAAGGTATTTAATATATGTGTAAGACTAGGATTTGAAATACCACATGTTTGAAATATTCACATCAACTTGTAATTCATGAATTTATTTTGTGATGCTAATACCAATGTGCATGATCACATTTGTTTACAATTTTGTGAATGTATTTTGCAACTCAATTGTATCAAAGTGCAAATTCACATTTTCTTACAATTCTATGCATTTATTTTGTGATGCAAAGCCAAAGTGAAAAAAGAAAAACATCACATTGCAAAGGTGAACTTAGCATTGCAATTTTGTGAACATTTAATGTGATATAAATACATGTGCAAATTCCCATTTGGGACATGGTGTTGCTAAATGCTAATGTGGATTTGGAATACCAAAAGGGAGGCTAAAACTAAAGACATAACCTATATTCTTAACTTATTTTGCATTATGAAGTTGTTCAACCCTATGAATATGGCCCATACCTACACTAGCTCAAACAACATTTCATTTTAACTAACATATAATATGTTTTCATGATTATTAAAACATGGGGATTGTAATGTGATGCAAATTGTAATTTAGTCTATGCACATTTTGGAGCTATGAGTGGTAAGACAATGATAACAACAATTAAAATTCCAACAATTTATCAATGAAGCAAATTTCACTACCACATTGTCCAAGTTTATTCTATTGATGAACAAAAAAGTGTCGATATATGTGAGCCGTACCAACACAACCATGTGCGGTAGTCTCAATTTGTAAGAGTTACATCACGGTTATTTGAGTGGGGTAAGGTTATTAAGGGCTTTTAGCGACTTCATAAGGAATGATCTATGTGCTTGGTGCAAAGGGGGTTTGTTTTCTTTTCTGGAATGCGTTATTGGTGGGTAAGGAGGTGGATTGGTTCTTTTCTTCAACAACGGCTAATAACCATAGTTTTAAAAACTTTGTGCGTAAATAGGGGTGACAAATTTCTAGAAGGTTGGGGGTAGAAGCAGGTGCCAATTTTGCGGTGTTCAGCACAACATTAGTCTTGTTATGGTATTTAGGAGTAGCAAGGATGTTAAAAATTATTGAAACAGTTGAAGGGTTGTTAATGAATGGTTTAATAGCGATAGGACAATCTTCAAGCCATTGGACATAAGGTCAATTAGAGGTAATTCAACGATTAAATAGATAATATGATAGGGTGCCAATTGCGATGGGAATCTGATGATAATTAGAACATTTATTTATGATAGGGATAAGCTCAGTAAGGAGCTGTGAGTACATGTGAAATCCTGAGTTATGCCATAGTGATAGTTCACAACTGCAGGAAGTTTAGGATGCGTCGGATGGTGCGAACTAGGTAGTTCGCCTTGCTATTGGGAGGCAGTTGACGGATTGGGCCGTGCAACCAACGATAGTGACCAACGTCGGGAATTAAAGACCATGCGAAGATAGAAGTATCTTTAGTTTCGTAAAAACCTTTGCAAATGGTCTTGGGTTCGTCGCCAGCAGCGGGGTCGACTTGCATCAAGATCACCAGGGTGCGAGAGTTCGAAGAAATACGATAGTACCAGGCTCGAGGGGGTTCGACTTCAAGACGAGCACGCATCTCTCGAGGTTCGGGTTCTTCTTCATGAGGATGTTGTGTTAGAGTAAGATCTAGAGACGACTCCGGAGGCGGTTCTTCATTCGCTTATGCGACTTGCAACCCGTAAGACGTGATTGTGCGCGACGCCATGATTATAAGGAAAAAAAAAAAAAAATCTTCGACAAAATCAAATTGAGAATGAAGGTGGGGGAGATTGTGGCATCAAGATATGCGGTCATAATTTATAGGCCAAGGAAAACAAAGGGAAGGCGTAAATAATGGCCTAGGACCAGGGCAAAGTAAAACCTTAATGTCAAGGATAAAAAATGGAAGTTGAAGTAAGTTGCTTGAGGGAAAAATGGGAAGAAGTAGAAAAGAACCTTCTCCTTCTCCTTCCATTGGCCACCAAGCCAAGAACCTTCTCCTTCTCCTTCCATTGACCGCCAAGCCAAGAACCTTCTCCTTTTCCTTCCATTGACCACCAAGCCAAGAACCTTCTCCTTCTCCTTCCATTGGCCACCAAGCAAAGAAGCTTCACCCTTTCTTTAAAAGACGAACTTGGATCTTGGGAGGGGGTTCTTCCTTTCCCCCAGAAAACAAATTTCAATTCAATCTTGAGAGCGTTTGTTTCTACAAGTTTCTTGAGGAGGGGAGGAAGGATCAGCTTTGGAGTTGGAGAGAGGAAGGAGAATAAAATGAGGATCTTGGAAGAGTTTTCAAGGAATGGAGGTGAATAGTGATAGGTTGGAATGTTAGAACTTAGAGAAACTTCACAAAAACCCTCTCGGGTTTGGTAGTGTAACTCCTTGCTGTTTTAGCTGCAGAGCCCAAGATTTGGTAGATAGATGCGCCTTGTTGTTAGCTTTCCAGAGAGCTATAGCAAGCTGAATTTGGACTACGTATGTGAGAGAAATAACGTTTTAAGTGACTAGGGGTCTGCAGTTGAGTAGAAACGGACTACCTTCACAAAAACCCTCTCGGGTTTGGTAGTGTAACTCCTTGCTATTTTAGTTATAGAGCCTAAAATTTGGTGGGTAGATGCGCCTTGTTGTTAGCTTTCCAGAAAGCTATAGCAAGCTAGATTTGGACAACGTATGTGAGAGAAAAAACATTTTAAGTGGCTAGGGGTCTGCAGCCATGTTGGACGTGGTGTTGAATCTTTAAACATTGATTTAAATGAATGACAAATTGACATGAAGCCCTAGGATGTGTAGTATGTGAGCTTGGAAAAAAGAATGTATCCATCAGTTCTAATCATAAATGTTGCATAGAAGGTGGGCTAATAAATTTGAACTACAAACGTAATCTAGCATCTAGAATTATACTTGCGTTCTTGCCTTCACCAGTAGCAATTGTGCTTCAGCATAATCACCTTGTAGGACCGGGAGTGGAGGGACGAAAAATCACCTCACAATATAAATCCCCCATGTGGAATGTGGCTAAACCTTGTGTAAAATGGTGCATGCCCCACAATGGGCGACATCCCAAGGCTACATCTAAAGAGGTGATCACATGCTAACCTTTTAAATTGAACTTTTGGACACAACATATTTATGAGCTTGTTTTGTCTATTCCTATTAGAAAAAAAAACCCATCAAACCCAATGATGCACTAACTCTAGTGTAATGTTCTACTTGTACAATTACACTGAGTGCACATTTCCAAATTGCACATATTATGCAAACTATAAAAATTCCATAAATTGCAGTTTGTGATAAGTTGAAATGGAGCATAAATTAATTAAGAAATTTCTACACATGTTTGAGATATAAAGGCTAATGAATACAAAGAAATATGGTCCCTTACCTTTGTGTCTTAGCTTGTCCCCAAGTGGTGATGGACATTTCATTATAAAACGAAGCAGAAATCACATTTAAGATGTTGAACTAACATACATGTATTAAGGTCAATGAGTATAAAAAATGATAGTCTTTACCTTAATGCCTCATATGTATTATCTTAGCCTCTTTTTAGATGGTGATCCATTCCTCAATAGGATAAAACAAAAAATCAAAATTAATATGTTTGTAGCATGGCAAGTTGAACAAAAGCAATGTGTTTTAAATCTGGGAAGGATTGAAAATGGACAAACAATATTGCCAACAAATGCAAAAGAAAATAATAAGATTATCTGACACTAACAAACATTGGAAATCCATACAAAAGATTGTCTAGTCATTTAGATTTTTTCATTGGTGTTTTTACCTTGGACTTCTTCTTAGCCTTGGATAATTTGCCAAACAATGTCTTTGACTTTGATTTGTTTTTTGCAATGTTTGGGGTCTTCATGATCATTTGCTCAATGTTTTTGGCACTTTTCCTTTCATTGGTGTGTTGGATGGAGGTACTAGTGCACAACCACTATAGGTGGAGACTTTCAAGCGTAGGTTTGCTTATAGTCTTCAACCTTGTTTTCACAACCTTGTGTTTTATTGGTTGTTTCTCTTTTGGAAAAGGTGATTTAGTAAAACTACCTTCTAATCCAGATTCCTCACTAGGACAATCTTCAAGTTCCTCATCCCCATTATCCTCTTGAACCTCTTTCTCTTATTTGTCTTCTTGGTCCTCTTCATGCCCATTTTCTTCCTCTTCCCTTTCATCTTCCACAAATTTGGCATCTTGATGAATGCCATCACCAATTTCCACTTTACATGATTGTTGTTTTTTTGGTGAAGTTGCATTGGAGGCTTTGCACTCCAACACTTCCACTTCCACTTGTATTTTTGGCTTCAAATTGCTCCCAAAATTATTCCTTTCTAGAATCACCATGGTGGATGGAGCTTTTATCTTCTTGGACTTATTGGATTGAAAAAACCTTTTTTTGTGTTGGCACTAGTAAAGTGGATGTAGATTTTCCTATAAACCCATTTTTACTTCTAGATTCTAAAGCAACTATAGATTCAAAATGGGAAACATTTATTGTAACTTCAAGCCCATCAAAACCTATATTTTCCTTTGACAATTCCATTGCTATCAAATTATTGCCATATGTTGTTTTATGATGGGCAAGGCAATAAGTAAATCAAGTTACGTTTTTTGCTAACTTTGACCATCATATGGGTACATAAGTCTTAAAATTGCAGCTTTGTTTGAACCACCTCCAAAGTGGTTGGTGTTATTATTCGTGTTCCAAATTTGGTGGTTCCAAAGTTGGAGTCTTAATCCATTGGAGATTGTTGGAGACATGTGCCTTGTTCAAGCCTACCTGAGTGTTCACACTAGGTGAAGGGTAATATGAAGTAGAAACATTCAAATTCCAAATCTCTAGCTCATAGATTGTTATATTAGAAAAATTGGTTTTGGCTACACATTTCAAAACTTCATTCATGACTTCTATAGAAGGTTTTAAGTCATGAACATTTGTAAGATTACAATGAAAATTTATAATTATTATTACATTTCAAATTTATACCATAAAACACATTTTTAACATTCTTACTAAGTCAATCATGATTCATCCTTCAAACCATAAATCTCACCTAGGTACAACTATTGTTCCAAATGAAAAAAATTCAAATTGCAAACACATACACAATGTGCCTTGAAAAAAACAAGCTCAAAGTACATGATTTTTCTAGGCATGACATGTATGTGGCTTATCATTAATTTAATGGGGAATTACATGGTGGTTAATGAACTAAAAAGCCCATACGAAAACAAGCCATCATAAATAATTCTTTAATGTACATGTTAAATAATTAAAATGGAATCCACTAAAAAATGATTATGATATGGACTTATGAAAATATGGCTCATTTTAGGCCATTCAAAAGTTAATAACTTTTTTTTGGTTTATTTTTTTTCTAGCAATTATTTTACACACATGCTCTTTCTGTTTTAACATATCATATATTGCCTCCATGTAATGTATCCCAAATAAAATTCATACAAAAAAATGCATGTATATATAGGCACAAATAGTAAACCGATCCATATTCTTCAACTTCAAAAGTCTCCTATTATATATTTGGTGTAGATATGTTGCAATTTTTTTTTATAGATGTTTCTATCTTCAAGTTGAAAATCTATATTTAGTCACAAATTTGGAAAATTATTGTTTTTATGGCTTGTTAACAGCATGTAAATGCACATCATTATGCAAAAAATAAATTGTACCTCAATAATATAATAATCTGTACACCTTAACCAACATTTTTTGGGGGAAGTTTTTTGTTGTTTGGCAAAAAAAAAAAAAGGTTGTGATTTTCAAAAAGGAATTTTGGTAAAAAAAATCCCCCAAATTCCCCACATTTTGAAGAAAAAAAAGTTGAAATTGCCATATTCAAATTATAGGCTCTTGTAAGTTGTCTACATAGTGAGATTTCAAAAATGTTATAATTCTTTCTATCTAACATGTAACCAAATTTTGTTAAGTATTATTGTGGAGGATCGCTAGTTCACATACCTCGTGCAATTGAGAAAGAAAGAGAAAAAATATAATCATAATTAAATATCTTGGAAGCATTTAACCAAAATATATGGTAGTTGGGCAATGATTGAAAACATAAGTTGTTTTTTAAAGAATGCCATTGTTGACAACCATATCCATTTTTTCCTTCACAAGGTTTTTAATGGATAGGTCAAGTGTTTATTAATTTGTTTACAATGGTCAAACCTTCATCAAGAATGAATTTCTTACAAATTTGTGATCAATTTTTTATTCAAGGTCTTTCAAACCCACACCACTTCACCTTTTCCTATTTTTTAGTCCAATATGAACCCAAATTATGATGATGACACTATTCAATTCTATCCAGAAGGTACTTGTTGATATTAGATTGTTAGAAAAAGTTAACCCTGTTACAATAGTTGAAATGGAGACTTCTTCCAAACCATATAACATAGTACAAGGCCAACTCTTCAACACATGTGTGCCCAATAATTTATTAACTTTCAATGTTTAGTTTTTTAAAAAAACTATTCCAAAAGATTGTTAACAATATTTTCTTTTTTGTTCAAAGCAATTTTTTTTTGAAAAGCTTATCAAATTTTCTAGAAAGAATATATCTTGTGCCAAACTTCTCAAGGTGCTACAATATTCAACCAATAAAAATCCACAACACCAAATATGGATCTACCTTGCTAACATCTTTAACTTATTGTCAATGTCCAACTCACATATCATGGTAATCAATGTGGTCGAGACATGCTAAATATTTATGCTTGAGGTTTAGTTGGACAAAATTTGTTTATAAGGTTTGGCCCATTACATGCACATTTTGAAACAATATAGTATGGATATTTAAAAACTAATATGTGCGTGTGGTAGTGAACCTCCATTTTGATATATTTATTATGAACCTGTATTTTGAATCACATACACATTAGCTTTGTGCACCAAGCTTAATGTGTTGTTTAAAACCACACTAAATGTTGCATTTATGGATGTAGTTGTTTTGCCATGACCTTGAATATAGGGATTAAATGTCATTTCAAGCAGGTGGAGATTTCGGGTAATGGATGCCTTCTCCTTTTGGAGGGCTTTCAATTGGAATTGGTGGTGTTGGCACATGTTGTATAAGGGATTGGATATGCAAACATTCAAAAATGTCCTTATGGTCTTGCCACAATTCAAAATTCATGAAATGCTACTATGAGACTTATTTGACCAAATCACTTATAAATATTTCACCTACAAAAGAAGTGACATGTAAGGAGTAATGGAGTTGAATTAAAATTGTTCCAAACTCATTTGAACTTATTTAATCAAGTTGTATGCAAAAAATAATGGAGATGAATTTTAGTCAATACTATCAATGGATAAAACAATCGAGGTGACATGCAAGGATTTTGTGTGGATAAGATGAGTTAGACAAGTTGTGGAGCTTCCACACATTAAAACATATATGGGGATATCATGATCTTCATTTTCTAGTTCAACAAAAAAAGAAAATAAAAATTCATTGGAACTTGGATGAAGTTGTAATAAAATAGTTTCATATATAGAATTCAAGTATTAATATTTCAAGCTAATGTTATGTGGCCTTTGATTACATCTCTAAAAATGTCCATATTGACACCACGTAAAGGTGTATTGGAATCTCAAATCAGCTCACTTAGAGAAGCAAGTCGTGATGTTCTTTCAAAATAAGAACCTCATTGAAACATAATATGAAAATGACCACATGAAATGAATTGATGATTCCCAAACAAATAATGGTTATATTCAATACCTTCAAACAATTTCCATGGAATGGATGTGGCATTCGTGCACCAACTACACCCATCACAACAAAAAGCTACAAAACCAGTAATATTGAAATTAATATAAGTAGCAATGAAGACACTTGCATTCTTCCACTCACCAATGTCAAAAATTTAATTGAGTTTTGTCAAAGTAAAATCATTAAGAGCTAACAACTTGCAATGAACTTGCTCTCCCTAGTCTAGTTGTGAACTAAGGAAAATTGACAAGTCCAAGATATATGAACTCAATTCCAATATAAGTTTAAGCAAATGGATACAATAATTTATAATGTAAAGTTTGTTGATTGGCACCAACTTGTTTTGAAAATTTTGTTATCTATTTACTTATTTCATCATTTGATGATGTACAAGGATGTATGTAATACACAGTCAACACATGTGCATAGTTATAACACCTTTTCATTTGGTTGATCATGTGGCCACATGTTGTATGTTCACATCAAGTTGCCATTGCATTTTTCCAACTATATGTGGCTAGTCACCATTCATGTCACAACTCTACTTGTCAAATATTGACCAAATTGAAATGCAATAGCTTTGACAATTGATGAAACTATGACTCATCACAAGAGTGACATATGTCATTTCATGGGAACTTGTTCCCAAATTTTCTTAAGGTAGGCCATAGATAGAAGTAAAACACAATTACTTAAAGCCAAACCACATGTCCACACCTAGAAAACAACTAAGCAACTAAAACAATGTGCAAACGATGAATATTCTAAAAATATTTTGTGTAGGTAATACTCAACAATGTTCAATATTTTGCAAGAATCAACTCCATCAAAAGAAACCAACAAAACAATATAATGTAGCAAAGACAAAACACAAGAAGTTGGAAGGAGCACCAAGCTCACCTAGGACAATGACAATGACGGAGAGAATAAGTACATCCACTAAAAGCGCATTCACACTTGGTGTTAGGGACTCTAGTGTTAAGTCTCCTAACCCCTGCTAGTCATTTAGGACTTAAACCAACTTACCATGAAGATTTTATGTTAATTCACTTAACATTAAGTTATTGGCCATGACCAGTGCATTTTCCACTTTGACCCTAATATTCTTATTTTTTTAACCACCTTGGCCCTGACTTTTTCCTTGCAGCTGCTGTTTTCTCCAAACTGGAGATTCTCACTTCTCTCCCCCTTTTCAGCACTCTATAAATAACTGTATTAATATTGTCAATATCTTCCATCAGCAATTGTGTCATACAAGAGTTGAAATTTTAGGCCAAGGCAAATTGACCCCAACATTGAGATCATGGTGAAAACCCCAGAACCCATCTAAATTGCTTATAAATGCTCTAAATATTTACACACATCAAGCAGGGTCCCTGAGTTCAAATCTATAGTTTTTGGGGCGTAATATTGTCATATAAATGGGTTTTGGGGTTTTTACCATGATCCCAATGTGGGGGTCAATCCACCCTGGCCGAAAAATTAGTTCTTCTACTACATACACATAAAAAAATAAGTGAAGAACAACTCAATGGCAAACTGATTCTGAGCATCATCAGAGCAGGATCCAGGAACAGGGTTCAGCAATGTGTTGACTAGAATGCTCTTTTCCCACTAACCTGCTGAAGGAAAGCACTGAAGGAAAGCCTTTAACGTGAGACATTTGTTTCTTGTTGCATTCACATTGGGTTCCCATTGCACCTGCATTGAAAAATAAGTTCGTAGCTAAAACCATTGTTGGGCCATTCTTAGAAATAGGGACAGATACCCATTTAAGCCATGGGCCTGATCAGGAAAGCCATTAACATAGGACCTTGTTTCTTGCTCCATTGACAATGGGTTTCCATTGGAAAGCTGCACTAGTACAACTGCTTTGAAAATATGTACTTAACGCTAATGTTAAGGTAGGCCACACTCAGAGGTAGGAAACTTTCTTCATTTTTGCCTTATCTTTTTCTTGGAGTGCTAGATGTTGCAATTGAGTTAGTTACCACCAGCTCATTGGCTCATTATTATTTTTTTCCTCCTTTTTGTCCACACCTACAATATCACTAAAGGTGCTATCTAACGCTTTGAAAGTTTCAGCCGCACCTCCATGATGATGTCACATAAATTTTTCTTTCTTTGTTTATCATCAGCAGTACCACCTCTGTGAGCCGATTCTTCTTCTCTTCCTTATTGTCCAGTTCAAGCTTATGGTGCATTCACACTTGATGTTCAGTCAGTCTTAAATGAAAGTCTAGGTGGCATCCTAGGTGGCACTCAATGTCTCATGTGATTCCAAATTTCCAGGGAAAACTGCAAGCAGAGGGGAGGCAACAGCCTCATCTTGAACATGAGTTTCCAGAGTTCCTAATGCGATTAACTACATATTTTCAACTCTCTTGCTGCTGTCCAGTGGAAAGCTGACTGTCCTTGCAAGCCCTACATTAGGGGCTTTTCGTTGGGTTGTTATGTTCACAGCACAATGTCTGTAACTGAGATCACAACAGCCGAATGGAGAGAGACCCTAACTCTGATGTAGCCTGTGATCACAGCAGCACTGGGTGCAACTAGATGCTGAGATCACAACACAAGTTGTGTAATTGTGCTGTGATCACACCACTCTAATGGAATGAGAGCCTTATTCAAGGCATAGCTGATCCCAATTTGGTGGAAACACTCCATAAATCTACTGTTCCTTCATGCTGCTGTAATCGTGAGAATCAGTTTGCCATTAACTTAAAGCTATTGTTGACTTATTGGTTCATGTCTAATACATGATTTTTCAATTGTGGGCTTCTTGGTTGAAGTCCAAAAGGTGAATCCATTTTTCAAGTTTTGGATTCTTCGTTGAAGTCTTATATGTGAACCTGATTTTCCAACTTTCGGGTTTTTCATTGAAGTCTAATATGTGACCCCGATTTTCCAACTTTTGTAAAACACAGTTGCTAGACCTGTGTCAGAATATTTTTGACTAATTAACCATGCTTTACAGTGGAGCCCAGGAGTGAGCTCACTAGCAATTGAAGATTGCTATTAATTTCCTACCGGCAGACAGCTGAAAGTTGGTATTTTCATTGGGATCCAAACCTCATAGAAATGAAGACCCCATGGGCCATTCGGGTTTGGTTGTTATAATTGTTATGAGATAATTTACCATTTTATTTATTTATTTATTATTTAGACCATTGTCAAAATGTGCAAGGGAGGACGTTGACATGACAGGTCTGAGAATTGTGTTCCTTGGCATTGGCTTTCAACTACTTTCCAGTGGGTCACCAAATTACCTTTTGATATGTGCCTGGGTTGGCCCCAAAGTTGCTCTGATTGGGTTGGGCTTATACCCTACCTTATCGTCAGGTTTGGTGGAATTAATTTTAAAATGTGAAAAGAAGAATTCTCGAAAATTTCATGGGAATTTTGTTGGATTGAATTTTTTTTAAAAATGCATACTGATGAATATTCTTAACAATTCAAATTGGAGCAATGAAAATGTGAAATCTGGTCCATGTTGCATATGCAAGCTTTTGCTCACATTACCTGGAAGGAGAAAACAATTTTTGTAACCTGAAATGTAGTGGAGACAAAAAAAATTATGCCTCCATGACTACAGGAGGGTTTAGGAGTAAACCTTTTCTATGTCCCGCCACGGCTACCATGGTCTAGAATAGTAACTATGTACTCAACATGTTGCAACCAATGTTGGCTGGGTCTGGTTTTGCTTCCTAGTTCGGTTACTGGTTACCTGGACCACTCGTTAAAAATTCTGGAAAATATTTTGTTAAAACTGAAACACGAGAAGCCTGCAATTTATATGCAACCCATAAGAAGGCACCATATTCACTCAATTGGGTCCCAATTTTTTTGCCTTTTGAGGTGAATGGGGGAGGGGGCGGGAATTTAATTTTTCACTTTGTTCCCAATGTGTCCTAACTATTTTCCCAATAACTTCTCATCAAGTTTCCAATATCTTCCCTAAGTTCCCAATGTGTTCCCCAAAACATTCCCAATATCACCAGACCTTTATCGGATATGCTTTGGCAGACGTTGTCCTCCTTTCAACTATATAGGTGGGCCAAAAGGGAGGAACTCCATACTTTAAAATTAAAAACTCTTATTTTGGGGTGCCTCCATAGTTTCAGTTTTTTTATGGTGATGGGTCAATTAAATTGGCTCATTGCAAGGAAAACAAAGAAAGTGCACTTGGTAGTCACCCCACACTAATTAGAAATTACACTATGTACCCCAATCAGAGCAACTTCTGGGGCAAACGAGAGCCGCATATCAAAATATGTTTGGGTGGTCCAATGGAAACAAGTCTGAAGCCAGTGCCCCAAAAATGCAACTCCCCTACTGAACACCCTTCCTTCCACATTTTAAGCTACAATTTCCTGCAGCATGGTAAAACATTCACATAAATAAATTAACAAAAAAACTGGTATGATCTTATGATAATGTAAAAGCCAAACTTGAACAGGACAACGTTTTTTTTTTTTTGGTGGCGAGTAAATGGCGAAATACTTTTTCAAATAAAATCTGCTGAATATATTCCTTTTTTATAGCCAATCAATAGCCATTTTCAATAGCCAAATTTGGCTAAATCTCCTTGTGGATCATCACCAATGTGGCAATATCACAAAATTGGAAAAAAATAAAAATAAACATTGGAACAGGGTCTTCATTTGTATGACTATTCTTTTTCCAAGGGCTGTTTCAATAATTCAGAGCCATAACAACAACACTACAACTTGGGAGGTACCCGGTCCACTAATTAATGCAATTCTCACATACCCCAATGCAATCAGAGCGACTTCTTTGGCTACCTGACACCCATATCAAAATAAATTTTGATGGTCGAATTTTGAGTACTCTGAAGCCATAGCCCAGGAAGACATCTCCCCTAATGAACCTCCTTGCTTCTGCATTACCTATGAGAAATAGTTTTCATGCAACACAGTAAATGACATAAATGTTTAAAGAAATAATGAGAATAGAACAGCCAGACCTCACTAATTACAAGTCATCGCCGAACCAATCAACCTCAGTAGGATCTTCATATTTATGCATATTTATGTTTTTTCCTTTTTTTCAGGGAGCTCTTTCAAGAATTCAAGGACATAACCTTCCACCAAGTTTCACAGTTGCATCATTCTTGAGTACTGTAGTTAGACTTGGGCCCGAATGCAAATCCCAAGAGTCCATTTTATACTGGATATTCAGCATTTTATACTGAGATTTGGTACAATTTCTTTACTTTACAAATACCACAACTAAACAAGGGGTTATGGGGTGAAAGGAGGCCCAAAGACAGGGTGAAGACAGGATGACTTTAGGGATATGTCTCTAATATGTCAAAACCTTCCACCTCCAACTGTGTCACGCAAATGTTGAAAATTGAGTTCATGTGCTCTGTACGTAGACTTCAACAATGAAGTGAAGAATAACCACTTCATTAAGTATTGTAGTTATGCCCAGGCCCTAACACAAATCCCACTGGGCTGAGAACTTCTAGTCATCAGCCCGCACCAATTTTTCACTGCTCGTGCGACTGATTCCTGGACCCTACTGTAAAGTAGGCCAAATATGTCAAAATGTTGCAGCACCCTGTGTCATACAAAAGTTGAGACTTGAGTGCCTGTGCTATATACATAGATTTCAACAACCTAGTGAAGAATAACTTAATGGCAAATCCATTCTCACCTGCAGAGCACGACTAACAAACAGGGATCAGCAATGTGGTGATTAAGGTTCTCTTTCCATTAGTTTTTGTGATCAGAGCACCAATGGAAAGCCATTAACATAGGACATTCTTTCTTGCTCCATCAACAATATGCAGCATTAGCGCCACTCCTTTGAAAATACGTAGTTAAAACCCACGATAGTAACTTTGGGAACAAATTCCCATGAAAAGAAAACAGATGTCACTTCGTGATGAGCCATAGTTTCACTCAGAACTCTGAGAGCTAGTGCATTTCCATTTGGTCAATACTTGACAGCCAGTATTGACTGTATTGACCAAATACTGCAATAAGTGAATAAATAATAATCTCCGAAACCAAGTTGGTGCAAGTTGTCAACCTCAACATCGAAGGCTGTGACATATACTTGTTTTCACTTACACTCAATATGAGCTTATATATCTTGGACTCTTACAATTTTTCTGGTGCATGCTTCACAACTAGATTGGTGAGAAGAAGTTCATTGCAAGTTGCTAGCTCTCAATGATTTTATTTTTGGCAGCTTAGTTTTTGTAAAGCTCAATCAAGACTTTGGTCATGGCCAGCAGCAAAATGGGAGGAGGTTTAGGGGTGTCCTCATGGCTACTTATAGCAATCACAATATTAGTGGTTTTGCAACTTTTTTCTATGGCGGGTGTATCTGGTGCACAAATGTCACACCAACTCCATGGAAATTGTTTAAAGGTAGTCAATATAACCATTATTTGTTGGGGGATGGTCAATTCAATTGTGTGGTATTTGTCATATTGCGTTTCAACAAGGTTCTTATTTTCAAATACTACTATGACTTGCTTCTCTAAATGACTCCAAGCCCCTTCAAGTGGTGTCAATATGGCAATTGTTCAAGATGTAGTGCAAGGCAATAAACAGTTGGTTTGAAACATTAGTGCTGAAATTTATCAATGAAGAATATCTTTGAATAACTTGATACAAGTTCCAAGGAATTAGTAACGATTTTTTTTCTAAGGTAAGAAGTGAATATTCACCATATCCCCATTTTCATTTTAATGTGAGGAAGCTCCACAATTTGTGTAGCTCATCTTAGCCACACCCAATCCTTGCATGTCATTCAATTGTTTTATCGAGCAATAGGCTTGATTAAAATTTGTGTCCATTACTCCTTGCATGTCACCTCCTTTGTATAATGTTTGTACATGAAGTATTGAGAAGTGATTGGGACAAATAAGTCTCACAATAACATTGTATGAACTTTCAATTGTGGTAGGACCAAAATGACCTCTTTGAATGCGTGGTTGTCTCATCACGTAAGTTACAAGACCATCCAACACCACCAATTCCAAACGGTGCCCCTCCAACAGAAGTAGAACCTCCAAACAATTGAAAGCAAGGGTGGGGGGCTCCAATGATGCATCATGAGGTGGGAATGTTCTAGTCCTTGCACCAAAGCTCATGACAAAACAATTACACCCCTTGAAATATTTAGTGTGGGATGAGACCTTACACAGTTTGGTCCACATAACTAATATGTGTATGTGGCTCAAAATAAAGGTTCATAATTAATATATCATAATGGAGGTTCATTATCACACACATTAATTAATTTTAAAATATCGTATTATATTATATGTTCATTATGCACACCTTGTAAACATAATTAATTCAACTAATGAGGTCCAAACATATACGTTTAGTGCGTTTAGACTAAAATAATTATCATCATATGTGTAGAATTTTGGACATGGAAAATAAATCATGTTTGTGAGAATGTAAATCCACCTTTGGTTTGGTATCATGGATTTATTGAAGTCTTAATGGTTGAATATTGTAGTATCTTCACATCATTGTCACGAATTATATTATTTTAAAAATCTCAATGAGATTTTGAAGAAAAAAATTGCTCAAAAAACAAAGAAGAAATTTTGGTAAAGGAAAATGATAATTATTTCAAAAATTTCATTTTCAATTTTCAAAGTTAGTTAATTATTGTGCATACATGTTGAAATTGCCCTTCTACTCTATTTTGCTATATGATTTGGAAAAGGCTTCCAATTTCAATTGTTGGAATAAGGTTAACTCCTTGCCACAATCTAATATATACAAGTAGCATGTTGATAGAATTGAATAGTGAGATCATCACCATTTGATTTCATATTGCATTTGAAAACATAGGAAGAAGGGAAGTGATGGGGATTAGAAAAACCTTAACTATAAAATTGATCGCACAATTTATAAAAATTTCATGATCAAGGTTTACTATTGTAAAAATAAACAAAAATTATTGGACTTTCCACCACTAGAGCTACCCTTGAAAAATTAACTTTTGTTTATGTAACATTATTCAACTATAATCATATTTGGCTGGATGTTTCCAAAAGAGGAATTAAAGATGAAAACATAAAGAAAATGAGAATATATACATAAGAGGAAAACTCAACAAAAGACATGCCAATTGAATGGAAGATATCCAAATATTTGTAATTCTATGTATAAATCAAAGATTTCTTTTTTAAATTTCAAATTATGTGCAATCCAAGAGAAAAGGGAACAACAAACATACACACATTTGAACATTGCAAGTAAATATGTAATGGATTGTGACAACATTTGTGTATTAATTGGATGAACTTGGAAGTAGGTTAGTTATATTTAGGGCTTCAATGTAATATGTGAGTTATTGCATTTTGAGGAATTGTCATTATGTAAAGTCCAATAAAAATCACAGGAGAAATTGAAGGCATCCTTTTTGTACTCTAGGAAAGCCCTTGATGTACAACTTTTTTTAAACAATAACCTTATCTAGCCTAAGTAGCGATCATTAATAGAAAGATGTTAAAAAAAACAACCATTGTCCTCCAAAAGATTTAGCCAAATCTTACTATAAAGTAATATGAAGTTGAAATGTTTGAATCAACATTTTATATTTATGTCTACACACTTAAAAACAACTACATGAATTTGGCATGTTATATTTTTTTCTCACTTAAACATCAATGGGAACCCTTCAAAACCATTTGGTTTTTAAATTCTTAGTTTTTAGTTCCGCTTTTTGGTGAAATCTTGCCTTTAATAAATTCAAAGATTACATTAATTAAATCAAATTAATTCCAAAGGCCAAGGAAAAATTTTAAGCAATAAATTTGTGTTTTGTTTTAGTTATGAGTGGTAGACAAATTAGTCACATCATTCATTAGATATTGTACTAATCATTTACTGATTACTAAAACAATGTTTGAATTTTGAGCTCTTTGTTTGTAAATAAAAAAAAGGAAAGGCAAAATATTTTGATTTTTTTGAAACATTGGGTATATTGTTACATTTTTTGGGGTTGAAACATTGAAAAGATCAAAATGAATGAAGTATATATAATATTTTCTTGTGCTTTTGAATTTATGTGGTGCTTTTGATTTTGCATAATATATATTAAATCCACATATAGAGAAGGAAATGTAAGAAATGTCATCAAACCTATATGAACTTAGGATCTAAATGAGTGATATACGAATAATTATTTAACTTCATTCAAATATGAACTTAGAATATAGTACATAATAAAGGAGATAGATTATTATTTTTTCAAAAACCATAAAATAGTTCAACTACATATGAAAGAACTTATTTTATTACTAGCCACAATTTTGCACCCAAAGAAGGAGACCAAACATTGTGAGCTCAAAGAGGAATAATTCTTATGTATAACACATTATTGAAATTCAAGCTTGGCATCAAATAATAGTTTTTTTATTAGGCTCATAGTTTAGGCAAATGTGAAAACAATGAAAGAAAAACATTACTCAACTCCAACTTTTGAAATATGATCCCAACAATTTTCATATTGATAAATTATTTTGTGTTTGTTACACATTTGCCAAAGTTGAATACAAACATAACAAACCAAACAAATGATGACATAGAACATAATTGTGACACAAAAAAAAAATGCAAAAAAGATAAATATTCAAAATGTGATAGAGCATGACGTGAAACATATATTCCCGTTGGTTCTTGGTCTTGGTAATGAAATAGTCCCTAGATGGAAAATATTAATTAAAGAAGTCACATAACCATATTTGTTGGTTGGAGTGTTGTGTGTTGCAAGTATTTTTCATAGAACAAGGTTCTTTAATGTAAAAATACTGCTAAATGGAAATTCTTGTAACTAACTCACAATTCTAGTTCACAAGGTTTTTTGGGAAGAATAATAGAACAACTTTAAGGGCTTACCTTGAAGGTTTTTAAAACATCTTTGTGATTCTAACAATCTATATGAGAATTTAGGTTGTGATGTTAATGTATTAGTTGGACCTTGTTAATCATAGTTAATCATGAGTTGATTTATAATGCAAACTTTGCCAAATATGGGAATAGGGATAAAGGATAATCCTAATATAAAATGGATGGAAGGAAATGATGAAAAACTCTTAAAGAACATAAAAGGGATGAATCTAATAATGGCATTGGAGACTTAAATTTAATGAACTTAAATGAGATGGGTTATGATTTTCATCTAATGCCAAAGGTTGGGTTTTAGCAATTTGGGGTGCCAAGCGACAAGTATCCATCATTATACACATGGTAGAAGCAATGCTTTTGTTTTGTAAAATTAAAAATAACAAAAATGGCCCTCCCAAAACATGTCACATAATCATATTTGTTAGTTGGAAAATTGTGTGCAATTTTCAAAGACCATCACATCATGGGCGTATGTTCATTCATAGTGCATGTGCATTGCCCATAGATATTGACATTATGTAAATGCATTTCAAATTTTCATCTATAAATTAAATGAATGTATATAATCATTCATTTATAAACATTCATCCTGAAATTATCTGGTAACACCTAAAATATAGGTCAAACTTTGCAAATTATAGGGGGAATATTCTTTTCATGTTCCAAGTTCTAGTTATAGGCTCCATGTTCAAGATCCATGGTCATGCACAAGCTTGACTCCTGGCATTCCTACACCTCATGATCTATTTAGTTTTGGTTAATGATAAATTTTGTTTTGTGTTTTACGAAAGGTAAAGCCCATGGGTGGGGGACATTCCCAAAATGTGGTGCTGGACTCAATTGTGGCTTCATCCTAGGTGACACACTCGTAAGTTCCTTGTTGAACGCACTTGAGGGTCCAAGTGTGTTGAGTTGCAGAAAGTTGGAACTTGGGAGCCGCTCCTGACTTTCAACACTAAAGAGGGGTAGAGGGGCGTGCTCGAAGTCTCGGGATTAAATTAGGAAGAGGGACAATTATGTTGTTACACGATCCTACATCCAAAACCAACCCCAAGTTGGTTAGAACTCATTCTGCAGTCATTTAGTGTTAGGACAAGCCACGGGTGACCTTAGACTCACTTGACTCACAATGGCTTAGACTCGGGGGAAGCCACCACCTTCCTCCATATAGTATTCTCTGCGTTACTCCATGGGAGCCACATCCGAATGGCACTTTTTCCCAGGACTCCCAAGGAGAAGTCCCAAAAATGTCCTAGGTTAGATTCCCGGGATTTTGGACACTCATAACTCCTGGCTCCGACCTACGATTGGAGTGAGGTCTAAACCAAAGTTGTAACTCTCCTCGAAAGCTTTCCAATGCCCTATCCCACTCCTTCTGCAGACTTCGGGAAGAGGTCGATTCCAGACTTTTAATGGTCGGGAATCAAAATGCTAGTTTGACTCCTGGCCCTTCTTTTGCCCATAACATGGGCTACAGATGTCCAAATGGCTCATGCGAGGCCATTTTGGACATCTACACTTCATGACCTTTTCATTGATATAAAGAACACTCCAATGCAAGGTGTTTTGACCCCTACAATCGAGCTCTAAATTTTCGGGAATCCCGGAGGACTCCAAGTCCCCACTTTTGCGAGTGTAAGTTTTATCCTCACACTTAGCCCAAAGTGGGGTTGCGACACTAGGCCTGTAACTTGATGTAATTACACAATTACTTAGGTAATTGTTTAAAGGGGTAAGTAGAGTGGTAGGGTTCCATAATTTGGTGATGGTGTATTGACTTTCACATATTAATTTATGTGGAAGTCATGTGCACCATGTGACTATGTTTCCTTGTGATTAATTGTGGAATCACATGGAGGGACCATGTGATTATGTTTCCTTGTGATTAATTGTGGAATTGTGTGATGGGGGACCATGTGGTGGATAACCTTTAGGAAGTTTTTTGACTAGTTTCTTTTTGGTTGGTATATAAGTGGGTGTTTGTGACCTCGAAAAACACCTTCATTTGTATAAAGTTATTGTATGAATGCAAAGTTTGTTAGAATTGAAGTTTTGGTTTTTGAAAGGTTTTTGGTTTGGAATGGTTTTGGGTGTTGTTTGTGTTTAGTTCATGGTAGGATAGTGGTGAAGCTTGCACAGACAATTGAAGGATAAGAGAATAATTATAGAACCAAGAACATAGACTTCATAATTATGTAGTAATCATACATAGTTTCGATTCCAAACCCGTTCGTGTTATATAGGCCCCTTATTTTGAGAAAGCCCCCCACCTTCCAGGGCTTCCACATATTTGGATTATGCATGTATGAATACCATAGGATGTAGGTTGGCTCAGCAACAAGTTGCCTAATAATTATTTTACTTTTGTCATTCAGGTTTGACAAAATCTGACAAAATATTATATTTGACAAAATTACAAATTTTCATCACAAAAAAATGGTACAACTTACCTCCTTTTGTGTCTACAATAATGTTAAGAAATTTATCTGATAAAGTTATTTGATCCATATGATAAAAACTCAATGTGTTAGCATGCTCATATATACTTATAGTCACTAATATCAGTCCAAAAACATATGACATATATTGTGTTGCCTTTTCTTTTTCTTGATTTAAACTTAACTATATCAGTTTATTTGAAATTTTATTACAAGGAAAACACTCAAAATTTGAAAAACCATTACTTATTTCATCCATACCAATACATGTACACAAGTGCATACACATATAGAGTAAATAAAATAACTACTTTGGAAGTTTGGCCACCATGGTCCAATTTCTAAGTAAAAGTTGATCACCATGTAGAAACCAATGTTGGCTGGTTCTGGTTTTGGTTCCTGGTTCTCTTACTGGTGTACCCAGGTTCTGAAAAAATTAAGCTGGTATAAAAACATGTTCTGAAAAAAAAAATGTTAGAATAGGTACAGATGAAAAGATTGGGATCGCGAACCAGGCTCCAACCAGAACTGGAGGTGGGTGGGGACGGTGGAGGGGGGTGTTCTTTTTGTTTAGGCATGATATAGGTAATCGCTTTTTATTGGTTGTATGATGCCAATAACTACACAAATATTCAACTTTGGCCATGTATAACTAGCTAGAATTTTATTCAGTTTGAAACCAAACCTGCTTAAATAACCTTTTCCAAAGATCCAGGAACCGGGGGTGTTGCTATGTGGAGAACCGGACCCAGACTAGAAGGTGCTATCAAATTAGAAAAAATAGTTGCACTGGAACCACTGGTTTTTTCAAAATGTTAAACGTTAGAACTCAAAAAAGAGGTTTTCCTCAAAAGTCAGAACCGGACAACACTGGTTGCAACATTAGAATGATAGGTGAAGTAAGAAAAACACAGCACCCAAACCCTGAGTTTGGTCATACACAAGGCGACATTTTAAAAAAAACCTGCAAAAAAAAGTACATTACCGTTCAACGAGGGATGAAACTTAGAAAACCATCAATTTTGGTGGTAAACTCAGTTTCATCCTATCTTTCCTTTTTCCTGAGCGCCTCCATTGCTGCTACATATATTTTCACTGCTATAATTTTCAATGGTCAAACATTGTGTCTTTACTTTGCAGATACAACTGAAAGAGGGGATTGGGAGTGAAAGGAGGCCCAAAGACAGGGTGAAAACAGGGTTACTTTACGGATAAACTCTATTGTATGAAAATGAGTCAATAGTGCAACAATTCTGAACCATGGCTAAAGACCCTAGGTGTACATCTGGATCTAATTGATATATTGAAATAAATATATCCTCCCAACATTCATCCATGCCAATTGCCTAGATACCTCAATTTGCAAGGCAATCAGCTCAGCCTTGGCACTTCATTCATCTCGAATACATTTTAGAATACTGGGAGAAAGGGAGCATAAAGTTTACTGCAGTTTACAACAGATAAATACATTTGTATGTGTGCACTATCCAACATTTTGAGAATTTGTGGTAAGCTTCAATGACTAATGAGTTTTTTTGGGGGCAAATTTTCGGACTGTGGCTGCAACAAAAATTGGAAAAGAATTGGAGATTTTCTCTTTTTTTACTGAATAATCAAAAGAATGCACCAAAATGGAAAAAAATTGCAAAATTTTCATGAAAATTTTTGAGAAAAAAATCTGCTGATAATGTCCCCCTTTTTTTCATTTTTTTGTGGTTTCCAAACTTTGCTCACGTTTTCCAGTTTTTGGTCTTTCTTTTAATTCTACACTATAAAAAAGAAAAAATCCAATTTCTTTTCTAGCCACAGGGAGACAACAATCCTAATTGTTGCCAACAATAACATGGCTCCACAAGGTATAAAACTAATATTTGAACCCGGCACTCTACAGCCCTTTCTCTAAACCAGACATGGCTAGGGGCAGTATAACACTTAGAAATTAACAGGCATGTGGACGGTAGGGAGCCCTAATGTTGAATAAGGGCTGCTTTATTGCGGGGCCTGAGACCCAAATATCTAGCCCAAACTATGTCCCATAGTTTGGGCCCCAGCCATTAGCCTAGGCCAAAATTGTGACAACCACCTGTGAAAATAAAAATTACATGCAACTAAAGGGGGCCTAATTTTTTTCTTTTTGGGTGGGGGGAGGGGCGGGGATGATTCTCATTTTTCCCTTTTCTCCCAATTTGTTCCCAAGAAATTTCCAAAGAGTTCTCCTCAAGTTCCCAATGTGTTCTGCAAGTTTCCAATATGTTCCCCAGCACATTCCCAATAGCACCTCACTTTGATCTCATATGCTTTGACATATGTTGTCCTCTTTTCACCTCTATTAGTATGGCCTGTGCAGTTGGCCCAAGTCTGAATCTGTTATAGAACATGGTGAACTCAACATAAGGAACATTGTTGCACAAGGTATATATCCGATTCTTGAAAAGTCAAATATGAATGGAAATCATATCTTAAATTGCATGATAAGCATGCTTCCTAAGTGTGAATACATTATTCATCTTTTTTTTTTTTCTCAAATCTGAATTTTAATTTATTTGAATTTGAATGATAAAAATACACAAAATTCAATATACCATCCATACTAGGTCTAAAAATTATGAAATAAACTTCATTAATCCTAATATTAGTATCAAGAGTGTACCTTATTCTTCTTTTTTATTTTATTTAATTATTATTGAAAAAATGTTCAATATTCATTAACTTTTGCATAGTAGTTTCAAATGTCACAAAACCAATGCATTGCACTACTACTCATTGAGAGTTCTCTGATGGTACCAAAAGTCCAACAAAAACCTTGTGCTTTAAGATTGAATCTAAAATTCAAATTTTCTTCAAATTTTGGATTTTTGCTGAAGTTTTAGTGACAAAAATAATTTAAGGTTTATTATCTCTTGGAGCTTATCTTGGCCCAAGTTTGAACCCATTACAAAATAGGCTGAACTCAACATATGAACATTGTTTTGCAAGGTATATATCCCATCTTTTGAAGAGTCCGATATGAAATCATACTTGAACTGAATGGTAGATCTGCAAGTGTGACAAAGTTCTCCACTGATTTTTCCTTCCAAAACCTGGGTTTTTGTATTTTATTTGAATTATTAGTGACAAAAATAATTTAAAATTCTACATCTCTCGCATCTGAGTCCCAAAATTACAAATTAAAATCCATTAAATCATGTTCATTGAGATCTTTACAACAATATCAAAGGCACATTGCAATTCCTCTCAAATTTTCAGTTAGGACTTAATTTTATTTTCAAAAAATAAAATGTAATATTCAATAATTTTTATTTTGGTAGCCTCCATAGTTTCAGTTTTCAATAGTCAAATTGGCTCATTGCAACAACAACAACCCCAAGAAATACTAATAAAAAACAAAGCTTGGGAGGCAAGTCCCCCCCCCCCGCCGCCGCCCAAATAATGCAAATCACACATACCCAAATCAGAGCGACTTCTTGGACGAACTGGAAACCTCAAAAGGTCTACATATTTATGAGTAAAGTTTTCTCAAGGATCGTTTCAAGAATTCAAAGCCAGATCAACACTACAATATTTCACAGCCACATCATTATTACGCCCGCCCCTAACACAAATCCCACTGGGCCGACAACTTCTAGTTGTCCCGGGCAGTACCAATTTTCCAGTGCTCCTGCCATATGATTCCTTGGCCTTACTGTAAAGTACGCCAAATACGTCAACATGTTACGGCACCAACTGTCTCATACAAAAGTTGAAAATTGAGTTCCTGCGCACCATACATAAATTTCAACGACCATGTGAAGAATAACTTAATGGCAAATCCATTCTCACGTGCAGAGCACGATTCACAAAGAGGGATCAGCAATGTGTTGACTATGGTTCTCTTTCCATTAGCTTTTTGTGATCAGAGCACCAATGGAAAGCCATTAGCATAGGACATTCTTTCTTGCTCCATTAACAACTAGTGGGTGCCCGTGGCCGAAGGCCACTGTGAAGCCCCTGTGTGAAATCCAGGTCTCAAAATTAAGATCCCACATCCTGAAAATCACGTCTTAAGAGTTTTCAGGTTTCGATCTTGGAAACCACGAGTGTGAAATCCAAGTCACCAAATCCACTAGTGGGTACCTGTTAATTGCTTCAACCAATTAATAAGGCACGCACGCTCTCAGGACCTGGGTTTCAGGACCTCAACGCGAGGTTTCAGGACCTGGGTTTCAGGCCCTCAACACGAGGTTTCAGGACCTGGATCTCAGGACCTGGGTTTCAGGCCCTCAATGCGAGGTTTCAGGACCTGGATCTCAGGACCTCGAAAGCTCTCCATCCTACGGTCGTCTTATCTTCTTCCTGTCACTTTTCTCTGCGTCCACCGTCACTTTTCTTTTTCCTCGTCACTTTTCTCTGCGTCCACCAGTCACTGTTCTCTACGTCCAGTGGTCGAATCTCGTTTTCCCCGTTTTCGGAATCCCAGTCTCGGAATCCGACTGTCCGGGCCGGATGACGGAATCCCGTTCTCGGAACCCGACTATCCGGGCCGGACAACGAAGTCCCGTTCTCTGTCCAGGCCGAACGACGGAATCCCGTTTTCGGAATCCGACTGTCCGGGCCGGACGACGGAATCCCGTTCTCGAAACCCGACTGTCCGGGCCAGACAACGGAATCCCGTTCTCTGTCCGGGCCGGACGACGGAATCCCGTTCTCGGAATCCAACTGTCCGGGCCGGTTCTGTCCAGGCCGATTCCACCGCATCAATTAAATCGCGAAACCGTCGCGTCGAACGCACGCACGCACGCACGCACCAAGTGCCTTTATATATAAGATATGCTTTAGATGGGTACAATACTCCAGAATGTTGTGTGTAACTGTGATCACAACAACCTAGTGGGTGCCCGTGGCCGAAGGCCACTGTGAAACCCCTGTGTGAAATCCAGGTCTCAAAATTAAGATCCCACATCCTGAAAATCACGCCCTAAAAGTTTTCAGGTTTCGATCTTGGAAACCACGAGTGTGAAAATCCAGGACCCAAAGTTGAGATCCCAAGTCTTGAAAACCATGTCCTGAAAACCATATCTAAAATTTCTCAGGCCCCAAAGTTGAGATCCCAAGCCTCGAAAACCATGTCCAAAATTAAGATCTCACATCCTGAAAATCACGTCCTAAAAGTTTTCAGGTTTCGGTCTTGGAAACCACGAGTGTGAAAATCCAGGCCCCAAAGTTGAAATCCCAAATCTTGAAAACCATGTCCTAAAAACCATATCCTAAAATTTCCCAGGCCCAAAGTTGAGATCCCAAGTCTCGAAAACCATGTCCTGAAAACCATAATAAGTCCTG